>CM028351.1:17967650-18253046 GCA_016618105.1 Dendrobium huoshanense | reverse complement strand
TTAATAATGATGAAAGTAATTTTATTATTTCTAAGTTTGTTAACCAGGGTAGGATAAATGATATCAAAAAGATTTGTGGCTTTAATGGCACTTCTCTTCCTATTAAGTATTTGGGTACCCCTATCTTTAAAGGTAGAAAAAGATTTCAAATTTTTTAGGACATTTTCATGGGTTTTAAATGGAAAATTTCAAAACGGACCTCTAATTTCTTCACTTTTGGTGGTAGACTCGTGCTTATTAAAAATGTTTTAAACTCGATTCCTATTTTTATTTTTAGTACTCTACATCCTACTTCTCTTTGTCTTAGATTGGAGAGATTGATTAATAAGTTTTTTTTGGGTTCTAAGACTAATAGTTCTTGCATCTATTGGACTTCTTGGAATAAAATGTGTGGGTTTTTAAATGAAGGGGGATTAGGTTGCAAAAATATTTTGGATACTATTTGGGCCTTTTCTCATAAATTATGGTTTTTTTAGATCTAAAACAAATTTATGGGCTCAATTTATGAATGTTAAGTATTGCAAAGAGGTTCATCCTATCTTGTGTAATTACAAAAGATATGATTCTTTGGTGTGGAAAAGGTTATGAAACATTAGATGGGAAGTTGAGCAATTTATCCAATGGGGGTTGGGCAAAGGCGATATCTTCTTCTGGAAAGATAAATGGTTAGAGAATGGCTCTATTTACAGTATGCTCGATACTAATACTATTCTTAATACTAAGGTTCATTACTACATTGATAATAAGAATTTGAATGTTAATAAACTTAGGGAGACTATCCCTTCTGAGTTTATGAATCTTATCTTGAGCATTCCTTTACAATTACAAGGCAACAATCTTATCTTTTTTAATAGTTCTTCGAGTGATTTATTTAAACTTAAAAATTTGTGGGATTCAATTAGAGTTAAGTATGACAGTTCAATGATTTATGCGGCTATTTGGCACAACAATATTCTCTTATTTTACTCTATTCTTGCTTGGAGATGTATTAAAGGTTTTCTTTCAGTAGACACTTTACTAAGGAATAAAGGTTTTACTTTTCCTTCTAAATGTCAATGATGCTTTAATATTGAGAATATTAATCATGTGTTTGTTAATGGTAGCATTGCTCAAAAAGTTTGGAGGTATTTTGCTGCTATTGTTAACAAAGTTAGTATTTCTCGTATTAGTAATATTATGTCTATTTTAGGTGATTGGGTGACTAATTCTAAAGGTCATATCTTCAATTTATTGCCAATCCTTATTATGTCGTTCCTTTGGAAGGCCCGTAATGATGCTAAGCACAATGAGATTAAAATGGATGCCAATAATATTATTGCAAATGTGAATAACAAAATATTATATCACACCAACTGTAAAAATTTGGCTTTGAAATTTGGCATTTCTATCACTTCTGAGGCGTTGGTTAATACTGAAAGGATTTTCAGGTGGTTAAAACTTGTGCCTCTTTTCTTAAACTTAATATTAATGGTTCTGTGGGAATTTTTGTTGCGGGTATGGGTGGTATTATATGTAACAATTATGGTGATGTTATTATTGCTTATGCAGGCCCCTTACATCCTTCTAAAGTTATTTTTGCTGAGCTTATGGGCTTATCTCTGGGTGTTGAGATTTGCTAGATTAGAGGTATTGCTAATTTTGAAATTGAGGTGGATGCTTTAATGTTAATTCAAATCATTAAGAATGAGCATGTGGGAAATCCCCAATTATTCTATCTTATTAGAAGAATTAGACAGGCTCTTTCTACTCTCAATTATACTATTAATCATGTTTTCGGGAAGGTAATGCTTGTGCAGACTGGCTGGCCAAATTTGGCTGTCAATGATCATGTGCAAGTGACAGATAGAAATAATAATAATAATAATAATTTAATTATAAAATAATAGTATTTTTTTATAACTAGATATTTAGTAATTTTATTATAATAATATTGTTAAAATAATTTATTGATAACTCCTCCATTTGGGTCTAAAACTTCCATAAATCCTCCAACTTTGCCCTCATGCTATATATCCATCCCCCCCCCCCCCCCCCCCCCCCCCCCCCCCCCTTTGGGTCTAAAACTTTGCACCTCTCCATTCTCTTCTCTTTCTGAAGCTGAGGAATTTCCCTAATCTTGCTCAGGTGGCATCCCTATGCAGATCTAGGGCCCCTCACAGAGTAGGAGTTTCATCCTCCTCCATCTCTCCCTTCTTCTCCTTGACAAAGGCCTTTCCTAAGTCCTATTCTAGCGATATCCTATATTTAGATCTAGGGCCCTTCACTAAGTAGGAGTCTCATCCTCTTTTCATTTTTTCTTTCCTTCTTCTCCTCAGACTGATGCCTTCCCCTGGTTCTGTTCAGGCGGTATCTTTTGCTCAGGTCAAGGACTCTAGTTGAGTAAGAGTCTCATCCTCCTTTCCTCTTTTCTTTCCTTCTTCTCTTTAAGTTGAGGCCTTCCCTTGGTCATGTTTAGGCGGCATCCCTTGTCCAGGTCTACATTTCCTCACTTAGTAGAATTCTCCTCCTCCTTTGAGAGATCCTATAGAGATCTGACATTAGTCGATGGATTTCTTGCAACAAACGAAGTCAAATGTTGGAAAAAAGTTTGGTGATGGGTGGAAATTTGGAGTTGGGTACAAGTTCGACGAGAGTCCAACGATGGGTAGAAATCCGACGGAGAGTAGAAATTTGGTGTCAGGTAGAAGTTGGATGAGAGTTCAGTGATGGGCAGAAGTCTGATGATGGGTGGAAATTTGGCATCAAATAGAGGTCCGATGAGAGTATGGTGATGGTTAGCAGTCCGACGGTGGGTAAATGTTCGATGATGGGTAGATGTCTAACCATGGTTGGAAATTCAGTGTTAGGTAGAAGTTTGATGACAAGTAGAAATTTGGCATCGGGTAGAAACCCGATGAGATTATGGCGAAGGGTAGAAGTCCGATGATGGGTAAAAATTCAATGTCGGGTAGAAGCCTGATAAAGTCCGGCGACAGGAAAAAGTCTTATGACAGGCAGAAGTCTGACGTCCGGTAGAAATTTGACATCGGGTAGAAGTTTGAAGAGAGTCTGACGATGGGCAGAAGTCCAATGATGGGTAGAAATTGAACATGGGGAAGAAGCATGATGAAAGTTTGGAGACGGGCAAAAGTCCGATGATGGATAGAATTCATGCGATGGGTAGAAGTCCGATAATGGATGGAAATTCAACGTCAGGTAAAAGTCTGGTGATGGGTGAAAATTTGGCATCAGGTAGAAGTTTAAAGAGAATCCAGTGACAAGAAGAAGTCCGATAATGGGTAGAAATTTAGTATCGGGTAGAAGCCCGATAAATGTCTGACAACAAGCTGAAGTACAATAACTGGTACAAGTCCAACGATGGGTAAAAGAGTGTAGGTTTATAGAGTTCGCCAAAGATATATGACCTATCCAAGATTTTATGTCAAAGCATTGCTCAATGATATTAACCTATATGGAAGATGTTGAGAGAATTCGCTAATGAAGTATGACCTATCCATGGTTGTATGTTAGAGAGTTGCTTGATGATGTTAAACTATATGAAAAATGTCGATATAATCCATCAAGGATGTATGACCTATCTTAGGTTATTTGTCAGATTGTTCCATAATGATGTTAACCTATATGGAAGAGATCGAGAGAATCCACAAGATTATATGACCTATCTAAGGTTGTATGTAAAATTGTTGTTTGATGATATTAACTTATATGGAATAGGTCAAGAGAATCCACCAAGGATGTATGATCTATCCGAGGTTATATGTCAAAGCGTTGCTCCATGACGTTAACCTTTGTGTAAGTTGTCAGATCAAATCCTCCAAGGATCGATCATTTAGTAATTGAGACGCAATAAAGACTGTTTATTTCTCGAATCAAGGATTTTAGATTTAATCGACATCCTCCAAGGATGTTTATTCTATGTGAGGTTATATGTTAGAGCCATGCTCGATAACATTAACCTAAATGGAAGTGGTCAAATCGAAACCCCTTGGGATTGATCATCCATTGATTGTGTATATCTCCAATCATGGATAAAGAGATTATATTCATCTGTAGTTTTTATAGATATTTTTTATCTGTTTTTAAAAAATGGGATAATATCAAAATGGAGTGAACAACACATTACTATATTATGTAAGTTAATATAACAAGTCCCTAGTATGACTTAGGGATATAAGAGTTACACAATACTAACCACATAAGCGATACATATAGGGACAACACATCATTTAACATGGAGGAAAATACTATGGACATTATAGTGATGCCCTACTAATCATAAAAGAGATACACAATGACACAGGAAAAGTAATAGTACTAATACAAAGGCCCAAATTATGTGGTTATTTAATCTGTCCAACCATTTGACTATTATTAAATGGTTTCCTTTCTTGTTGTTGATTTTGTCCCCTAGTAAAATGAGCTTCATTTCTAGCAGGTGAATCTTGAATGAACTATCAAAGGTAGCCTTGTCAGATAAGTCTCTCAATTTCATTTTTGAGCGGCTAACAGGTTTCAATGGTGTGCCCATGACTACGGTGGAAATGACAGTATTGATCATAATTTCCTATATTCATATTAAAAAGATTTGGCAACTTAATATTTTCTTGATCTTGAATGGCCATCAATATGTTGGTTCGAGATGAGTTAAGAGGCGTATACTCTTCTTCTTGTTGAAACTCATGTCATGGCAATGGAGGCAAGCTATTCTTCTATTATTTCTTTTGCTATGAGAATGAGTTATCCATTATAGGAGCATTTTTGTGCATTATAGAAGGTTGCTCAAATTGTTTCATGTGTGCATTGATGGCTTTATTTGCTAATATTTGTGCCTCCAAATAATGGATTGGGTCAGCATATTAGGGAACCTTGTATCGCATAAGTACTTAGTAAAAGGGACCCAAACGAAGGCATCCAAGGAAAACTCCACTTAGTAATTCATAATCTACTCCAATTTATCTTACTTCCTTAAACAAATCATTGAAACTATTCTTTCAAAGATTCTCCTTCATTTTGGCGAATACCAGAGAGGTGAGAAGAATGCTTAGTAATTCTTCAATTGATGAAGAATTATTAGAAAAACACTTTGACCAATTTAATGAATGTAGGAATTGTTCCAACTGAAAGTGAATAGAACCACGTTCGAGCTTGTCCTTTGAGGGTAGCAAGAAAAACTTGGCAGAGGAGCTCATATGAGGCTCACTAGATATGCATGATGGTCCTATAGTGATCGATATACTCATACGGATCATATGTCCCATCGTATGAATCAATACTCAGTAGTTTGAATCCTATCAGAATGGGTGTTGAAAGATGACTTCAATAAGGGGTGATGACTCTTAGAATTCCCAATGTCAATGAGATTGTCTTATACCTCCCACGGGGAACTCTTCTCGGACCAATCTTTGTAATTCATGATATAGGGCGTTACGAGGGAGTTCAGCAATGTGCTGTCGAGTTAAGCCCTGGGATGTCCGAAGGAATGCCAGTTTAGCAATTTGCATGTGAAGGAAGGGTAAAGCTTGTTGTGTTAGTAATCTCATCTTGATGAGTCAGAGGATGCATCCTTGGTGGAGGAAGTGGAATCTCAACATGAAGATGTTCGAGTTGAACATCTTTTGAGCCCTAGTGGATCCCAAGGGAAAAGAATCTCTTCTTGTGGAGCTAGCATCGGACAATGAGTCTCTCACAAGAGTTGAAGGATCTCATTTTTAAGTAGGGGCCTCAAATGGTGGTCCGTTATAAGTTCAAGCCTCGGGTGGTGATCCAATAAAATTTCGGGCCTTAGGTAGTGGTTCGACAGAAGTCTGGGCCTCAGTGATGGTCCGATAGAACTCCAACTGTCAAGTGGTGGCCTGGCGAAGCTCCGAGCCTCAAGTGGTGGTCCAGCGGAACTCTGGCGTCAGGTGGTGGTCCAATGAAACTCTGGGCCTCAAGTTGTGGTTCGACAGAACTCCGGTATCAAGGGGTGGTATGGCGAAACTCCGGGACTTAAGTGGTGGTATGGCAAACTCCGGGCGATGGTCGAGGATGAGCAAGGAGGCAAGAACGATCTCTGATCTCTCTCTTGTTTCCTTTGGCTTGGGGTCCCCTTCATGAGAAAGAGGTGCTTTATTTATAGATTTTCTAGGGTGTCATGGCCCGTAAATAGGAGGAAGATCGAGGGTATTTTGGGATTGATTTGTATGGACGACCGATGTTGATTCCCTTGATCATGCATGGACCGTTTGTTGGACATTTGGATCTCTTAATGACATCAGAATTCAGTGATCTTGTGCTCATTGGATTCGTCTCGCTTAGCCGCTCTATTTGAATTTAATAATGTTACTTCTGGAAACTGTTTTGTAATCCGCATTTTGGTTTGAACCTTCCAACATCACTATGGGTCCTTGATTTGGACCCGTTTGGGCTCGGATTGAGTCAAATTTGGTGTCATTTGATTCGTATTTTTGAGACGTTCAATTCGACTATAAATTTACTAAAATTAGAGTTCGGATGATCCCAATTTAAATTTCAGACCTTTCGGACTTGGTTTTGCCTCGAGAACCATGCCCGGTCAAGATAATTTTTTGATGATATATATATATAAAGAGAGAGAGAGAGAGAGAGAGAGAGAGAGAGAGAGAGAGAGAGAGAGAGAGAGAGAGAGAATTCAACATTTTTAAAATATCATTGCAAGTTTATAAACTGGAGCTATACACAAGTAATAAAGAGCTGAGAAACTCCAGAAGCAGGAAATGGCGATTGGGGAATCTCTGGCTTCCACTCCGAGCTGGGCTGTCGCATCCATCACAGCTCTACTTGTCACACTTTCTCTTCTATTGGAGAGCTCTCTCCATTTCATATCTCATGTAGTACTCCCAGTTCTTTCTCCTCTCCCTCCTCGTCCACTCTCTAAGCTCGCATGGGATTAATAATTAAGCAAATATCTTTAATTCACTTTTCAGTTTGTAGGAACAAGAAAGAGAAAGGCCCTCAATCAGACCGTCGACCAACTAAAGTCAGGTGAAGCAGTTTATATTGAAACTCTGCTTGATTCTGTTAATTAGAACGTCGAATATAGATAGATTTCATTTCTTTTTTTTTTTCTTTTTTTTTTTTCCTGTTTAGGATTGAGAAATATGGGCTTCATCACTCTTCTGCTAACTGTGGCCAAGCAGCCCGTATCAAAGATTTGCATTTCCAGAAGTTTAGCAAGTAGTTTTCTTCCTTGCATCGATGAGTCACCATTTAATAGCTCTGAAGCTTTAGTGGTCGAAAATACTTGCTCGGAGGTTAGCAATGAGGAATTAGAAGCTTTAACTACTCGGCTTTTTGATGTTTTTAATTTAATTATTTTTATGGTTTAGGGACATCATAATGAGCTTGTTGTTTTAGCAGGGAAATGAGCCTCTTTTGTCCCCAAACGGAACCCAGCAGCTGCAAATTTTGATAATGATGCTTGCTGTCTTTCATCTAACTTGTTCCCTGACCACTCTGGGTCTGCGGGAGATCAAGGTAATTCATCTTTCCTTTTAATAAAAAAAAATTTAGAATTACTAATTTGTTGCTGAGTTAAACTAAAAATCTTAAGTTATGTTTTTAGTGTTTATGAATTTTTCTTATGCTAAATTAGCTAACCATACCACCATCTTTTATTAGATGAACAAATGGGAACTGTGGGAAAAAGAAACGAAAACTTTGGATTACAAGTTATCATTTGGTGAGTTTTAAGCTTCGTTCGGGACTACTTACTGCTTTTTGCCTATACTAAATTTTTTAGTTTAATAAATTTTTGTATTAAAAAACTGCTATAAAAATAGTAAAAAAATCGTCCCAAAAAAATCTTAATAGAGAAAATCATTTTCAAAACCATAAGATTGTATTTGTCATTCAACTTTGGTTAAATTAATCGCCAATCCTTTACTTAATCCACTTTTAGTCACTATTTATTGATGAAATGAAAAAGGGAAGAGACATATTTAAGTGGGATGGTGAAATTAATTTTTTTTGTTTTTTGTGAAGAGATGATATGTGTGTTAAAATAACTTTAAAATAATATTTCTTTCAATTTTTCAATGAGATTGAACTGGTAATTGTTGATGAAAAAAAATGCATTTGTTCATATTTTTGAATAAGTCTAATTACCTATAATTTACATTAGAATTAAATAAACATTCAATACGTAATGAAAAAATAATCCTCAAATTGCATCAACAAAACAGACCCATAGGTTTACAAATAAGGCATCTAACCTGAAGTTTCCATATAGCATAAAAAATAAAAACATTAAATTTATTATAATTTACGATTTGTCTTACTGTCTGTCCAGATGTTAGAAGAATTATGCTCACCAAGGAAACTGTGTTTGGCCGAAGGCATCTGAAGTTCTGGAGCAACAACAATCTACTTCTTTGGATTGTTAGTAAGAGAATCAATACTAGTTGCAATTTTTCATTCAAAGTATCAAATATTTGGGTTGAATTATTAGCATAAGTAATAGAATTTACTATCAAAAATTAATATTTTTTTAAACTAAGATCAAGAATCTCATAATAATAATTTTTTTGATAAAAAATTACAATTATAAGACAATTATTTTGCATCCTATAGGAAAAGAAAATATGGGTGAAAGCATTTATCACAGAAATAATAATATCCTTTAAAAGAAATGATAATAAGGTCAACAATATAATTATGGGGCTATTTGTTTGAAAGTTTTGATGTTCGGTTAACATACAAAAAGGAACAAAGAAAATAAATGTAATGTAAATCTTTTTAGTTAACTCATTTTTAAAGTGATTCAAACTCATCCAATTATGAGCGAAAACCGTTTACACCACAAGCAAGCACTAAACCCTAAGTAGCCATCACTTTTGAATTCTACAGTACATTTCTTACTTCAAATCAAATAATAAAAATAATTCACATGCCTTCGCTTTGCATTCATCCAAATAAGTACAAACTATTCATTTTACATTACATTCCTTTTTTAACCAACCAAATAGCCCAAAATATGTTTTATTACTTATAGTATCAATAGTTAAAGTTCAATGGATGGTTGTAAAATCACTTGAATTATGAAATGGCACATCAAGAGGTGGGTGAATTAGTGAGAACAATGCACAACCCGGATTTGCATAAATTAAAAGTGCAAAAAAGTAAATTGTCAAAAGAAAAAAGAATAAGCACACTAAAATTTTATAGTAGTTCAGTAAACTTGACCTACGTACTCTCATTAGTCCTCCTCTTAGAGTATTGTATTAAACAGTTGTGACTCTGCTTTAGTTCCCGCGGTAAGACGGAGAAGCCCTTACGCAATCACTTCCACTATCCTAGTGAGGTAGATTAGCTGAATGTCTTTCATCAACCAGATGCGGCAGAGTAGTCTATTCCTTTTCACCCTCCTAGTGGGGCAGAGTAACCCAAATCACTTTCACCCTGCTAGCTAGTGAGGCGGAGTAACCCAATCACTTTCACCTTCCCCAATGCTATAAATTAGTTGGTGAACCTTTGACCACAAGAGCTTCTTTATTGAGTTTTCCTAAAGAAAAATCTTGACTCATTGAGGAACAAAGGTGAACATTGGTCAGAGCAACCATGTGAAGACTCCCTCTCACACTACCTTGAACTCACAAGGATCTTATCCATCTCTCTCTCACACAACTTCACCTTTCACTCCCTTACATAAAACTCTATCTTCAAATTCTTAGTTATAGAATACTTACATTCTTAGACTGACAAAGACTCTTATAAAATCTATTAAGAAAGCTTAAATAGTGGGCTTCCAAAGACCTTAAATTTTTAATTTTATCGACTCTTTTCATACAATATGATATATGAATCGATTAGTACGTTTAGTTTAATTGTCGCACGATTAGTATTGCATGATAAATAGTAGTATAGTACTACGATGAGTTCAATTTCTCCATTGATCGTACTGGATAAATGAATAATGGTATAGTACGATTACACTCAGGAAAATGTCTTCTTACTAGAGCATAAAATCCACCGGTAATACTAGAAATAAGATGGAAAATCTCATTTTCCAATGAATTTTTTTTGAAAATGCATCCTACAGTAATTTGCAAGCTAGAAAATATCAACCGGCATAATTTTATAGTCGAAAATTTTCTAGCAGCATTTTTGGTGTAATTCTGGTGAAAAAAGGATGCTAATACGTTGTCTTTTTTAAGCAAAT
The DNA here is from genome assembly GCA_016618105.1 of Dendrobium huoshanense. Lineage (NCBI taxonomy): Eukaryota > Viridiplantae > Streptophyta > Magnoliopsida > Asparagales > Orchidaceae > Dendrobium > Dendrobium huoshanense. The sequence continues at coordinate 18,242,869 of CM028351.1, read as the reverse complement.
TTTGGCGTTTAATCCACTGGTATTTCTGGCATAATTGCATGTCGAAAGTACCGACGAATAATCGGTCGAAAGAGCCAACTCAAAACTATTGATGGATGGAACCGACGAAGTAATCACTGGAAATTCTAGCTCAAAAGTTCATCGAAAAGAATAATCCATTTTCATTGTGTTATATTACCGACGAAGTTTCCGTGATATAATTTGCTAGAAACTTGTAGCATAAACAAAAATAATAATCTTCTAACTTGTAAAATTGATTTCTACAAAACAACATGCATACAAAAGTTTCAATACTATATACATTCGAACATACACTTCTAATCAAAACCATCACCAAATATTGAGAATAAACAAAAAAAAATGAACAAACATAAGAAAAAATATCATCAATAAATATCCAATAATAAACAAGTACAGATGTCCAGGAAACAAATAAGTATATATGTCCAAAAATAAATAAATATAGATGTACAAAATAAAATATACAACATCTACTCTGAATCAGTCTCCTCCTCTGCTGAAGATGTATTCTTCCAGATGAACTGCTCCATCATTTTTCGCATTTCATCTAAAAATTGAGTTTATTGCATCTACTACTACGTCTGCATTTGTTGTTTCTTTTGCATCTGCAATTCAGCTTGTGCTTTCCTAACCTACTTTTCCTTAATTGTAATAGCAGCTACCTTTTGAATATATAAGGACTCCTGGGTACTTGTTGAGAATCTAGAGCCACCAAATGTCTTCCCTTTGTATGCATGGGCTTGCGAGCCTAAACCATAAACTATATCATGTTTTATTTCTCCTATGCTTGTGACTAAGTGCAGTAGTCAGAATATTCTACACCAGAAGAGCCTTTACCTACTATAACTTGGCTCTCTCAAAGCGGTGTCTACTCCTCCTATGAAAGTTAATAAAAATTTAAGCAATTTAAATATAAAATAAAAAATATTAAACTTATATATTTATATAGGTAGTGCTCTAGCTTGATTGTGATGTGTTTCAAAGTAATATGAGTAAAATTGGGTTATCTCGTACATGAAATATGCTTTACATATATAGCCTTCAGGATGTGATTTATCTTTAGTTGTCTTCTTAAGTTTATTTAAATATTTCACAAAAAGATACATCCATCGATACTGAATAGGTCTACTGACTGTAGTCTCATATGATAAATACAGAGGTAGATGCTCCATGTAGTTAAAAAAAATCTGGAGGATATATCTTCTCAAGTTTACTCATAATGAAAGGGATATGTTGCTCCATAAGAATTAAGTGCTCTGTATTTAGTTTTAAAGAGAATAAATCCTTGAAGAAGATACTTAGTTTGATCAGGAGATTCAAATTTGATTTGACAGATAACTAAAGGCAGTGGGTAGTAGATATTGCATAAAAATATGATAGTCATGACTTTTTAAACAAAATAATCTCCAAGATCTTATGTCAACGCATCTACTTAGATTTGATGAATATCCATCAGGAACCCGTAGATTCTTCACCCATTCATAAACTTCTCGCCTATGCTCTAAAGTCAAGGTCAAATGAGCTTTTGATTTGAGAAATTTTTATTTTTACCATCAGTTAATTCTAATGCTTTCCTCTTAAAATTTTTCTTTAAGTTCATCCTTTGTTTAATATTATCTTTGGATTTTTCTTTGATGTTCATGATTGTATTGAATATATTATCAAAAATAATTTTCTCTATACGCATCATATCCAAGTTGTGTATAATCATATTTGAACACGGGTAATGAAACTTTCCATCTGAGATGAAGTTGGGCAGTTCATAAGTAGTCTGAATTAAAAAATTCACCCATTTAATGAACTCATCTGTTAATATATTTCTTCCTTCTGTCAATCGGTTATGCATCCAACTTCTTTGAGTTCTGATATCCATAATATAACCTACATAAAATATGTATATATTAGATATTATTGTAACATTTATTGAAGAAAGTAAATGAATTACATAATACAACCTCTCCATTTAAGACAAATATAAAGAGTCTTAGCCTGCTCGAAAGGCAATCATTTTGTGTGACAAAATCATCCAAGGAGACGCTCTCTAATCTTATCTTAGGTTGGAGCTACTCCAATCTTCTCACATATATGCTCATTTTGTATCATGTCTATAAGGGTAAATCCACTGCTTATCTACCTGAGCATCCTCATCTCTGCAACACTTAACATAATATTATACTTATCTTTAATGGCTAATAGTTTGCATTATAAAGCATTGCAGGTCTAACCAATATCTTATATAATTTTTCCTTTAGTTTAAGGGTGAATTTTCTATCATACAAAAAGGTCCAATGCATTCTTCCAATTACTCCAAAAATGTTCACCCTTATTAATTATTGAATTGATCGCCTAAAGTCATAATCCCCTCAGTAGGTCTATTACTACTAAAATTACAATCCATATATTAAGTTTTAGATCTACTTTTACATAAAACCTTTAGAATCTAAGGTTGACCTACATTATTCAAGTTTACCATCAACTCCCTCTCTAATATTATCAACTAGAAGAATATCATCAGAAAAAAGCATACACCAAAGTACATTTTCTTGCAAATGTATAGTGAGAACATCCATAACTAAAGCAAAAAAAGCAAAAACTAACATACATTCTCTTTTTTCAAATATCTAGGGAGAACATCCATAACTAAAGAAAAAAGCATACACCAAGTTACACTCTTGCAAAATGTCTAGTAAGAACATCCATAACTAAAGCAAAAAAACATACACCATGGTAAATTTTCTTGCGAATGTCAAGTGAGAACATCCATAACTAAAGCAAAAAAGCCTACACCAAAGTACATTCTCTTGCAAATGTCTAGTGAGAAGATCCATAACTAAAGCAAACAAAGCATACACCAAGGTATATTCTCTTGAAAATGTCTAGTGAGAACATCCATAACTAAAGCAAAAATGCATCTATAAAGGTATATTCTCTTGCAAATGTCTAGTGAGAACATCCATAACAAAAGCAAAAAAGCCTACACCATGGTACATTCTCTTATAAATTCCTAGTGAGAACATCCATAACTCAAGCAAAAAGCATACACCAAGGTACAGTCTCATACCGGAGGAAGGTCATGCACAAAACGGGGAGGCGGTAATGCATGCAATGGAGGTGGTGACTATAGGTATCCAATGGTGGCGCCCGTGGGCAAGCTTAGTAGCTCGGTGATGAATGTCGGGAAGAACCGATCATGGAGGTGTTCGGGGTAGCTCGCAGATGCGAGTGTATCGAACAAAGAAGAGTGAAAGAAATGATAAGAAAGATTTCGGAGCGGTCAAAATAGGGCCCTTTCCATTGGATTTTCGGACATATTATCTGTTGATTATAATACCAGCTAATAAAATGTAAAAAATATTCGTCGAGTTTAAGTAAGCTAGCACAATTTATGCAATTATTCTGTCAATAATAACCAGTGGAAATTGCACAAAATATTTTATATTCCAATGATACCACCGATAGTATATGTGTCAATAATTTAACAGTGAAAATTTCACCGAACTATTGCCATCAAATTATTGGTGTATTTGCCGCCAGTTAGGCCGGTGCTTTTTCCAGCGTATATGTTGCCACCGGAAAGTCTGACGGTAATAGCAAATTTTTCTGTAGTGTTAGTTCAAATCAGACATCAGAACATACATGTCAAACAAAATATCATCTAGAGTGTTTTCGTGTGATTCATATAGTATGATCTTGTAAAGTATAATTTGAAATAAATTTAGATTTGATTTAAATTCTTAATTAACTAACCAAAATTAGGCAATAATTAAAAAGATCATACAATACAAAATGATAAATACAGAACAAACAATTCAAATTTGACTATTTTAGGTAAATTAGATTCTATTATGGAGTTTATGGTTAAAGCTAATCATCTAGTAAGATGTGGTGTTCATACATGTACATTTAGTTATAATTAGAATTTATTTTTTAATTTAAATTAAATATTTTCATTAATTTTTATTTCAACTACATATATTATGATTTGGATCATACAGTGAAATTAAAAGAAAATTTAAAATATTTATTGTCACCCCCACTATGTGTATTTCCATGATTACTAAGCTAACATACATATTTTTACATAATTCAATCAAGAGAATAAAATTGCAGACTCCTTCAAATAAGCCTAACTTATATAACATATTCTTGAATTTTGATTCTTTGACGATCATGTGTATGCAAAACTTGAAATATTAGTATTGCACATAGAAAAATACACAATATATAAATTATGAGAAGTTAAATAAAAAATTAATAATATTTGTAATCATCAAAAAGCAAGGTCGGGCTCTCGAATTCTAACAATCTTCCTATTTTTTATGAAGAAAAATATTATTTGTTAAAATTATAAGTTAATTTTAATTTCTTGCTATGCTCTCCCCTTACTATGTAATTCTTTTTAAAAAAGTGAGAAACTCTTCTTTTTTTTTTAATTTTATGTAATTTTTATTTATATTATTCTTTTAATTTTTTTTGATGATAACATGACACAATCATAATAAATAATATAAAACAATGTCACAATAAGCAATGAAATAAAGTATGATAAACTGTACAAATAAAAATAAATCATACAACCAACAGCATCCTACTTCCCATTTTGACATTACAAAAATCGAGATCTGCAGACTCACACCAATTTAGAACAAAACTACAAAAAGTAAAAAATGCAAACACATGATAAGGAAAAAATACACAATACGTATAGAATAATATTTCTTGTAGATCAGGTGGTGGTAGTGGTGGTTAAAGTAGTAGTCGATAACTGCAAACTGATCACTAAACCATTTATAGTTTTCCCCGTATTATTGTTGGAGCTACTCCTAGCCCTGACAGGCTTGCTCTATATGTGATTCTAATTTCAACTCAAGTCAAGCAAAGTGTTTCATCCATACATCTTGAAGATAATAAAATATGAGAGGCTGACTATGATGGTGCTCTCTCAGTTTTAACTTATTTCTCAAACTCGGGTACATCTGATGGGGTCCAACGGTGCTCAGTATATATGATATGAAAGGAATGGTTGGTGAATAATGCTGGTAGATGATTAGGTGGTGTAAGAAAGGTCAAATTGCACTTATTTTTTAGAACATAGCTAATGATATTTCATAGGGCTAAGTTCTTATTTTTATGGGCTCGTGGATTCCTAATGGTGATGAGGTTTTATACATACCTAAGAATTATATCATAAGCACTAATTTAGGTGTGAGACATTAAGTAGTAATTGACCAAGGATAATAGAAGAATAATATTGATTTAATCACTGGGTTTAGGTATTACATTATTTCAAAGAATGGGCAGAATGATACATGCATTTAGGACTAAGAAACTCACTAAAAGTTGATGTTGAGGTGAAGGGAAATTCCCAATAATTGTGTTTATTGTGGTCAAATTAAAGTATAAGGATTCTTGAAAAAAAGTATGGAGATGGATCGAGAATTAGAAAGGTGGAGATATTCATGTAGGTCATCTAGGGTGATGAGGACCCCATATTTGCAAACTTGAGATTAAATAGTGGTGTGGTCGAAGTACTACGTAGATTGGAGAAGAAATCAAGGAGGAGTTTAGTGTGGTAGGGATAGGCTAGGAAAGTTATTAATTGAAGAGTGGAATTTGCAAAAAGTTCAAGTACATGGTATGAAAGATTGGTCTGATTAAGGTTTTAGAGTTGGCCTGATTAAGGTTTTAGAGTATGTAATGGAGGCACTCATGTACTAAGTGTAACTATCCTTGTCCTCACCACATTAAAACATATCATCAACCCTTCGGTGGAGATCCACATGACTGCGCTTTGGGGTTATGGCGACTTAGTGTGAGAGTGAAATTAGAGAAGGGGGTGAGTTTGAGTTTGGAAGTGTGAAAATGCATGTCTTACATTGCTTTTTATATCTCAATAAGATCATATAATATGATAAGTGATTCGTAGAAATGATTAAGTCCACAAAAAAATGTCTCATAAAGAATGTATAGTCAATGGTTCAATCTTACAATATGATCAGGGATCGTCTAATACGATCATTGTAAAATAGAATGTCTCGAGGAGTAATTGGTATGAATGTTGTCCAAAAGGTGTCATACAGTATGATGAGTAATTCATATAGTATGATTAGGAATAATGAATCATCTAGGATAGTTAAAAAGATAATTATTGGTGCCAACGATTGAATTCTTCATGTATCATATAGTATGATGAGTGTATCGTATAGAACGATGTGAATAAAAAATTAAGTTTTGTGAGTGATGATTAGGAAGAATTCTACAAGCATTCTCTCAAACAAATAAACACATAATAAATCACAAATATAAACAAACAATTAGGATAAAGATAAACATAAACATAAACAAAACAAGCAAACAAACACACCTTAACTTCCTCTACCACAATTTTCTTAAGCATGAATGTAAATGACACCTAATCTTGCCCTAAATGTACTGAATATGTCATAATTGAGAGAATTAGTAAAGATATTTGCTAGTTGATTTTTAGTATCCACATGGTATAATTCTATATTGTCATTCACTATATAATCCCAAATAAAATGTTGTCTAATATCAATATATTTTGTGTGGGAATGATAGCTTAGATTTTATGAAATATAAATTATACTAGTATTATCGCATATAATAGAAATGATTCATACAGAAAGTCTAAATTCAAGGATTTGTTGCTTCAATCATAAGACTTGGGTAGCATAATTTCCTACAGATATATATTACTTCAGCGTTGGGTAGGACTATAGTATTTTATTTTCTATTAGATTAAGAAACTAAAGATTATCCTATGAAATGATAAGTTCTAGATATATTTTTCTTGTATACTCTACACCCAGCAATGTTTAAATCTAAATATCTTATAATTTCAAATGTAATGTTATACCTAAGGTCCCTATCAAATATCTAAGAATTCTCTTTACAACAATCAAATGAAATTCTTTAAAATCAACTTGAAATCTAGCACATAAGAAGACACTAAATATAATATATGGTCTACTAGCAGTTAAGTAAAGAAGTGAACTTATTATTCATTTATATTTCTTCTAGTTCACTAACTTTCCATCTATATATTTATCTAGCTGGATGGTTGAGCTTATTGGTATTTTTTTAATCATAGAACTTTTCATATCAATTTTTTTCAATATCTCCTTGATGTATTTTTTCTAAGGAAGGAATCATCTTCTCTTTGCTTTATACTAAATCTAAAAAACATAAGTCAGCTCACCCATCATGCTCATTTAAAATTCCCTACTCATATTAGCTGAAAATTCATTACATAAAATTTCATTGGTAAATCTAAAAAATATGTCATCAATATAAATTTGAACTATGAGTATGTATTCTACAGCTTTTTTAAGAAATAAGCTGGTGTCAACACTATCCTTAACAAATGATTTATCTAAAGGAATGTTGCTAAGTTTTTCATACCGTGCTCTAGGTGCTTGTTTCAACCCATATAAAGATTTCTTAAATTTATAAACCTATTTTTGGAATGAAAAAATTTTAAAGCATAGGGGTTATTCTACATAGACATCTTCTTTGAGAACTCCATTTAGTAATACACTCTTAACATTCAATTGATATAAGTTTAAGCCTCTAAAACATGTAAATGCTAAAAGGACTCTAATTACTTCTACCATAGCTACCATGGCATAAGTCTATTCAAGATTAATACCCTCTATGTGATTGTACCCCTTAGTTACTAATCTGACTTTATTTTTAATCATTGGCCTAAAGTCATTCAACTTATTCTTAAATACTCATTTGGTACAAACTATACTTTGATCAATGGGTCTGCCAACTCACTCTCTTACATTATTCCTAAAAAATTGATTCAATTCTTGCATGGCTAAAATCCAAAATTCATCATTCAAGGCTTGATCTACACTAGCTTATTTTATCATAAAATGAATGCAATATGACTGACTTCTTTCCTGTGAACTTACTTGGTTCTAACCCCTATATATGGTTCTTCTAAGATAAACTCTCTTGGGTAATTAGAAGAATATTTTCTATCTCTATGTAGAGGATCCTAAGATTCTTTTCTATTTCGTAGGACTATACTTTCTACTCTACGGGTAATCTCAACCTCATCATCATCATATATCCTATGCTTAACTAATCAATCACACTCATGATATACCATATGGGTGGATTCTTATACAATTAAGATTATTTTATTGACAATCCTATAGGCTTTATCTACTGAGGAATAATCTAAGAAAACTCTTTTATGTGCCTAAGAATCAAACTTTTCTAGATGAGATTTAACATTCACAAGCATAAAATATTTATGACCAAAAACATGCAAATAGAATAAGTTTGGTGTCCTACCCTTAAGTAGTTCATAGGGTATCATATTTAACTTAAAACTAATGTTTACTAAATTCATCACATTGCAGGAAGTATTCATTATCTCTACCCAAAAGTGTCTAAGTAAGATATGTTCTGGGAACCCTAAGTGCCTCTACCAGATTTACATTCTTTCTTTCAGCTTGTCATTTTGTTATGGGGTCCTAGAAAAAAAAATGTTATGATCAATTCAAGATTCTTTACAAAATAATTCAAATCTTTCATTATCAAACCCTCCACCATGATCATTATGAATTACAGATATTAAACAACCTAACATTCTTTGAATCAAAATGAAAAAAAAAATTAGACTCATCAAATGACTCACTCTTATGTGCTAATAATCTAACTCATGTGAATCTAGAGTAGTCATCTACACTCACAAAATCAAAACTCTTAAAACCTAGACTTATTATACTTACGAGTCCAAATAAGTTCATATAAGTCATTTTTAGTGTCACAACCTGACCCAATATGACTTGATACTACATGCAGATCATATTATGTCCTATTGTTGCAAGAGTGACTGTAAGATCTCATTGAAGAAGCATTGAAAAAAAAGAACTTCTAAAGAATATACTACATAAAGCCACTACTGAATGTCATATAAAGTTGAAGACTACTGAATCTAAAAAATAATTTTCAATATATTATCTAGAAATTCATGTACAATATGAGGTTTTTACAAAAGTGTTTAAAAAAATGGAAAATAATAAAATAAAATCCAGGCTTGCAAAAAAAAATAATTAATAAAAAAATATCTACAGTATAGATCGGAGTCTACTATCTAAAACTACTCAACTCACTCCTTACCCCTCCCTTGGCCTTAAAATAAAAATAAAAGTAAGAATGAGCTAACACGGCTTAGTAGGCTATCGCAACCTGAAATATAAATTAATAACTGAAACCAAAATAATTCAAAATACTATGCTGTAGAAGGATTGTATATAAAACTGAGAGTGAAATTAAAGCAGAAGTTGCAGGTGAAACCAAATGAATTATAAATAGATATTCATTTTATCATAACGGCTCTCATCCTAATTTTTTTATATATCTTTATAACTTCGTTAACAAAATCCTACCTTGATAGCCTATAGATCTCTATATAACAGAATCTCACCTTGATCACCCACTGGAAATGGTATAATAAAATCATACATTAATCAACCAATGACACCAACATAACTGAATCACACCTTAGTCGCCCACTGGCACCACCATAATAAAATTCCTCCTCAATAACTCTTCACCATAACATCACTTCGCGTCACATTTCTTTCACATTTTTAATGAATTTCATTAATTAAAGAATAATTAGATTAAATTTATAATTTATCAAATGGCCTAAATGTTAAGTTGTAGAAACACTACTGAACAAAATTTATCTTTTTCAAAATATAACCAAATTATCAGAGTTTATGCAAAACATCATTCAAAAGATTTAATTGAACTGAAGCACTATTTTAAAATATCAAAATGAATTTTTTAGTTGGAAAAAATTGGTGCTTCTTTAAAATCATGTGACAAAAAATTTCTAAAATACTCAAAATATTTATAATCATAATCTCTATAACATATAAAAAGTTATGTGATGAAAGTCTTACCAAAATAATGTCATCATCATTTTTGGCTAACAAAAATGTAATTTTGATTCAAAAAAATTCTGTAAAATACCAAATTCTTAAAAACTAAAGTCGGCAAAATGTATTAAAGCATGAGACGAGCAAATTTATCAGCTAGGCTGATAGATAAAAATAGCTCTACAACTGTGAAATCCTAGATTTTTGTTCTCCCTCCTCCCTTTTCTTCTCTTTTTTCTCCCAAACCCTTCTTTGTTAAAATCAATGATATAAATGTTGGGAATTAAATGGATGTAAAAACTTAAGTGTGTTAAGATATTTTAATATATAAGAGAATAATAAAATAATATTATTATAATAAATTTTTAGTATAAAATCATAGAAAATATTTTGGGGATTAAATAATTTATTAAATAATATCAATAAAATAATCCATTTTATTTAAAAAATCTTGGCGAAATAAAATTGCAAAATAGACATCTGATAGTACCAAAACACTCACTTGTATTGGTAGGTGTCAATTTTTTAAGGAATTTCATTAGTGCCCAAAATTTTTGAAAAAATTAGTCAAACAAAAACACATTAATATATATGTTATAGAAAAGTCACTTTCTGATTTGGACTTATAATGACTCCCAAAATAAATATTATTTAGTTATAGATAAAAATATCTTTTATACATTTTTTTGTAATAATAATCCACCTACCTTTAAAAAATATTATCCTTGACATTCTTAAACAAAAATAAGTAAGAATAAACATGGATATGGTTTTCTCTTCTTAGATTCCTTCTCCTAAGTAACCTTCTTGGTGATCCTAGACTTCCACTACATTATCACTACAAGAAAATCATTTATTTCCGGCGGAGTTTTATGGCGGAAATTGATCATCCATTTTCTGGCGATTTTCAAATTTATTGAAGGAAAAAAATCCGCCAATAAAAAACGTGTAGGAAAATAATTTATGGTGGCTTTTTTTGGCAAGAATCAATTTTGGCAGCTTTACAGCTGAATTACGCAGCAAAAATTTTAAAAAAAAAAAAAATCGCCATGCTCTTCCGGCCGGCACCTTGCTTGACCTCCCAGAGGCAGCCGCCATCCAGGCTCGCGCTAGCCCAATCCCCGTTCGAGGCCAGCGCCAACCCAACAGACATGTGTGTGCCTACACAAGGCCAGTTTTTGCCCGCCGGGCAGACTTGTGCACCCCCGCCGGCAGACCTGTGTGCGCCCGCGCGATAGCCTGCCGCTCCTGCGCAGGCTATGCATGTGTTTCAAACCTGGGTGGGTTGGCGGAAGCACACCCCCAACCAAATTGATCAACATGTAAAAGCGTTTTTAATGTCAATTTTTCAGATTTAAACTATATTTTGATAGAAAATCAAATTATTAAATAAAATTAAATATACTAATTAATTTAATTTAAAAAGCAAAAAATAAATTAAAATTTAAATAATAATTTTAAATTTAAATCTTTTTACTTAAATTAAGGAAATAATTAATATTATTTTTAATCATTTTTTAAATCATTTAAATAGTTAAAATTTTAATCAATTAAATTAAATTTTAAAATTTTGCCAGAAAATTGAAGAAACCGCCGAAAATTATGTGGGTAATAAGTCATTGGAAAACCGCCGGAAAGCCGCCAGAAAATTAACCGCTGAAAAATTTCGCTGGTAATGGGTGATTTTCCTGTAGTGTATGACCATCAAAATCTTTATATTTGCCAGTTTCCTAACATAGTACGCCAGAATCATATTTGGGTCATTCCTATAGTGCAAGTTTGGATGAACCACAACATCATAAATATATAATATCTTTCCAGTGTAAGATGCCCACTTCCTTAGAGAAGATATGTGAAATACATTGTGTATATCTTACATAAGATTAAGTAATAACAACCTATAAGCAGAACTACCAATCCTTAGGCTCATCTTACTGATTCTTCCAAATCAGCTAACACCTTTCATAAGGCTGAGTTTGACATAAACAAAATTACCAATATGAAATTCTACCAACCTGCATTTCTAATCATAATATTTCTTCTTGTTTATCCCATGCAATTCTTGATCTTTCTCTAATTAGATTAATCTTTGTTGCACTGTCATCCACTACAAATATTGATCATATCACCTGCATATCATCCACCTCTGTTAAAGGAAAAGCAATTCTACACTTTCAACCATAAATAGCTTCATAAGGAGCCATAACTATGCTGGTTTGATAATTGCTATTTTATGTAAACTCCATTAGTGGGATATGATCCTCCGAACTGCTGCCAAAGTTTAGAACATAGAGACTGAAAAGATCATCCAGTACATGAATATTTCTTTCGGACTATCTATATATTTATGGATTAAAAGTCGTATTGAAATGCAATTTTATACACAGTCCCTACATAATGACTATCTATAATCTGGAGGCAAATAAACCATCACAATCAGATATAATCACCTTTGGAAAACAATGTAATAAGTTAATCTATTATATATATTTATGTTAACCTCCGAACTGGATAGCCCGTCAGATAGGAATAAAATATTTTGGCTTCGTCAATTGATCAATTGCAAACCTGATAGTATCATGCCTTTTTCTTGATATGAGAAAGCCCATGGAAAAGTTCATTTTCACCTCCTCCAATTTCAACTTAGGGATAGGTAGCGATTATAAATGATCACCCATTGTTGATGCTCTGCCTTCATTAACTAACAGACCTCATATTTTGAAATAAATTCCACTATCTTCTTCTTCAATCAAGACCACCAAAACATATGTTCAAATTTGTGTACATCTTACTACTTCCTGGATGAATAGTTTATCCTGAATAATGTGCCTCATGTATAATCTTAGCTCCTAGATAACAAATACAAGGAACCCATAATCTATCTTTACAAAAAATGATATCAAAATAAGATATGGAAACTTTAAGTCTCCATTCTTAATCTGATCACTCAAATTCAGATACAATGCACCTAACTTTTAAGCTTCCTGAATTCTTCCATGCAAAGTACTAGCCATTTAAGTTAGCAAATCTAGAGGTGTATCAACTAATATTACCTTTATCTCCAACTTCTCCAAATCTAGAATAAGTGCACCCCCTATGTATCAGAAATGTCGGGTCGGTTCAACTCAGGTTAGGGGTGGGTTAGGTCTGAATTTCTAACAAGTTTTTCTTATCGGTTCAGATCAATTCAAGGCAGATCAGTTTCAAGTTGGACCCTAATCGGAATAAAAAACCCATTTTGGCATCCCAAAGTATCAGAAATGAGAAGATAATAATATAATATGGTCATAAAAAAAGGTCTAAATTTTGATAAAGCAATCATTATCTCAAAATCTACATTTATTCATATTTGTGATTATATTACAGGTTTGCTTTCTGAGACAGTTCGCTGGTTCAGTATCAAAAGCCGACTATTTCACTCTTCGAAGAGGCTTTATTAATGTAAGTTTATTGCCCTCTAAAATGAAGATTTTGCGGTTTGAAGGAATTGATAGAAGGCGAATGAAAAGAAAAAGTAAATAGAAATGATGATAGAGTTTATTTTAAAATATTTTTTACCTTGCTTGCTTTATTGCGAAATTGTTTAAAACATATTTTTATTATTTTTTAATTTATAAGAAATTGAACTTTTTAACTATTGTGGAGGGAGCATGTAATAATGACTCAAATAATTTTCATCTATTCTTCAAGAAATAAATTTGGAATTAATAATAAGAAAATATAGGTCTTTGTATTTTCCAACTTGTTTTTTGGTGTCACTTTTTAATTTTGTTTTAAGAAAATATATTTAATTTGTTTTTTTAATTGTTTTGAAAATTTTAAATAAAAATTATGTTTTTTTTTTTTTGCTTAATATTAAAAAACATTTTTTATAATAATTAAAAAAAAATTGGTAAATTTTTTCTATAATTAACATTGAATTATTTTTAATTTTACCCCAAAAAATATTTTAGGAAAAACCTTAATTTATGTTTAATAAATTGCCCTCGCTCTAATTACTTCATATCCAACGCGCCTCAGAGTTTAATTCCGATGTACAGTTTTTTTAATTACAAATATGTTGTGCTTGTCATTAGGCGCATATTGGCACAAACACTATATACAACTTCCAGAAGTTTCTACGAAGAACACTTGATAAAGAATTTAAGTCTCTAGTAACAATCAGGTAAATGCAAAAGACGTAATACTATGCATCGGCCCTCATTATTATTATGAGAGATTATTATGTGCTGAGTCTGGACACAAAGAACTATTCAGTTTTGTGACTGTTCACCACTATGTTTTTACTGTTCACTTCTGCGCTTTTACTCTGCTTTTACTGTTCATAGTCACAAAACCAAATGGTTCTCTATTTGCAAAATTAACTTTTTATTTGGTCATTGCAGCCTTCCACTATGGACATATGTCGTCTTCTTTTTATTTTTTAGCGCACAAGGTATGAAAATTGAACTCTTTTATTCGTCTTAAATATAAATTAAGCGTAGCTATATTTTCTTACATTTCTTTTTTTATCCCTAATGATTGTTTACATTGTTAGAATAGTAGTAAAATTTATAAGCAAAAATCAACCAAAAATAAGAGATGAAGCACTAGACACCACGTTTAAATGATCTTGTAATATCTACGTTTATATCTATATAAATATATAAGATTGTGTTGAAAATCAGCTTTAAATTTCTATATTCTACTTTTTATCCAAAATAAATAAAGATTTTTGGATACTAAAGAATCTCCCACAGTGTTACTCTCTTGATTAACAATATATGACGCTTCTTAATTTCATTCCACTACATATAGGCAGTAATGTGAATTGCATGTTGGTAAAAATTGATTTATCTTTCACGATAAGTCATCCATATGCATAAGGGTTTGAATGATGTTGCAGCCCAAGTGCAAGAAAACGTTACATGGGATTCAATTTTTGGTATGCTAAAGGACTATTGGCAGCCAAAGAATAAGTGAGCAATGGATTTAGTATAGTTAGGGGTTTCAATTTTTGACATAACCCGAAAATTTGATCTGAATCTTACCAAAAAATCGGGATTCGAATTGACCGGTTTAACAAATAGGTCAGGTTCGGGTTCCAATTTATGATATGTTTGAAAATTATAGTCGGCTCCGGGTCAACCTGCTAACCCTGATTTGACTCAAGTATTGGCTATCGACTTGAGTTTCCACCCCCTAGCCTACACTCTCGCTCATATTCTTCCTTGCACGCAACGCTGTTTAGCAGGTCGGGTCAGGTCAACTCGATAACCTGATGGGGCATATCTGGATCTGAATTCCTAACCCATATTCCAAATCGAGTTAGGTTCTGGTTGAGTTGATGGCGGGTCAGTTTCGAGTTGGATCTGAACTCAACCCGAAACCTCATTTTAACACTCCTAAGTATAGTTATTATACAACACACAAATTTATCTAACGATTTTCCTCTAGCCAAGAAGGTATCTTTAATTTTCAAGCCATTAATTAAAATTATTAAAACATACTTGAAATATTTGATGGAGCTCCATTTCAACAGGACATAATATATCTTCTAAGTAACTTTTCGTTCAGCAAGAAATAGTTGATTATTTGAGAATTTATATAATATTGTTCCCTAGCCAATCATAGATAGAAATTGTGGATTTTATCTCCATTTGTAGATTTTTTTTTTTTTTTTTTTTTTGACGAGGAAGTACTGTCCTTAGGCCAGTGAATACCCCGGTCGACCATTTGTAGAATTTCCAGAACACAATCATTATACCTAGTATTTGTTGAGGATTGGAAGCTCCACCTACAATTAATAATGAAGTCATATGTTGAAAAGAGTGGTCACTGAAGCCAAAGGTTATGAAAGATAGATAGATCATATAGATCATGATTTTTGCTAACTTTAAGAGAAAGTTAGAGCAAAGTACGTGTTTTAAAAGCTAGACAATGCAAAGATTTCAAATAAATTGTAGCCTTCTAAGCTGGCTTGATCCAAAGAGAAGAGTAGTAATTGGAAGGCCAAGATGCAAGATAGGTACTAGAATTAAATAATCTCCAAATGAGTTTGCATTTACTCAAAACATGCAAAGTATCCAGATTGGAGAGTTCTAAACAAGCTTGTTGATAAATTTGATAGTGATGTTCTTGGAGATGAGTCTAAGTTTAATTTGTTTAATATTATTATGTAGAAAATTATCAATAAAACTAGTAATTTTCTTCATGATATATTCAGGTATAATTTTAGAGCAAAACGAGTAGGATACATAGTTCCATATTATCGATCTATCAAGCTAAAATCTATCAATAAATGAGGGCGACAATTTCTATTTTCACCAACATGACTAGTAGCTTAGTCAATCCAAAAATTTTAGAGCAGTCATTAGCTTTCAGCTTTTTGATAGATATATTAACATCAAAATAGAACCAATAGAGGTTTTCGAGGTTGAACCAAGAATGGACCAAATATCCTCTTTTGTATTAATGTTGATAGCTTTTCATTACAGGAAAATTGCCTATTACCAGTGATAATTTCCAGCGGTTTAGGTTATTTTACCGGCCATTTGGAACTTCTCCAATAGTTTTTACACTGCCGAAATAAACCGCATAGGAAATGCAAACCGATTGCATATTTCCAATGCTTTTCCGGCGGCTACAACAGTCAGAAATTAAATGAACATAAAACTACAAGTAAACCACCAAAAAATTCCGGTGCAAAAACCGCTGACGACCGCCGGTTTTTACTGGCGGTTATTGCCGGCATCAAAACCGTCGGTTAGCGGTCAATAAAAATTGGCAGCAAAGCCAATAAAATATCGGCAACAAACTGAGGTCATTCAATGTCGATGTTTTCGAGGGCTAAACCTCCGGTTAGCCATCGGAAGCCTGCATCAATTTTCAACTGCTATCAAACCTGCAGGCAATTCAAAACATATATGAAATATTTTTGACAATATACTCAGACAGTTCAAAATATAATATATGAAATACACTATCATTCACAATCCACAATCAACATAACATATATGAAATAAACTAACATCAACAAAACCAAATATATGAAATAAATAAAGTTCAACAAGTTCTTTCAAATGCATATGTTCCAAATACACTAAATAGTTCTTCAAACAAATAACAACAACTAATCATCCTCCGTGTCATTGATGCCCTACGATTCATATATAGGCTCTTGTACCTTTATCTTCTGATTTTTAGCTTTATATGATCGCAGCTCTGCCTGCATCTCAACTTGAATCCTTCACATCTCCTTTATCTCTCATATCAAGGTAGCAACCCTCTGACTAACAATTTCTTCAGCTCTATTAATATTATAAAATGTTGAAGTAGATGTACTGTCATCATAAGTATATCCTTATGAACCAAAGCAATAAACTCTCCTCTATTTCCTTCCTCTAATAGCAGCTGATCACGTGTGACATTCATAATATTGGTTCAATCCTGAAGATGATCCCTCACCAGTTGACTGCTGACTAACCCGAAGTCGTATAAAATCATCCTACGAGAATAAATTCATAAAATAAAATTTCTATTTATTTTATATGATTACTCAAAAAATTTCCTTTTAGCTTTAATTTGATCAATAAAATCCCAATTTATTGAAATTGATGGCAAGACCAAAAGTATACATAATGTTTTTAAGTCCTGTTAGTATTATCCTTTCCCAAAACTAAAACTAAAACTAATTAACTTAAAAAAATAATGCATGGAGTTTATGTTTTTGGCAACTGATGCCTTTGAAAGAAAAGTTTTCAATATGCATGTCCAAAAGTGTGGAGAAACCACCCATGACAAAGGTATCTAGGATTGAAAATAATGGACATCCTTGTTGAAGGGTAGTATATGTGGGAAAATATTCTCGAATGTACCCATTGATAACCACAAAAAATGAATATCATAAGTGCATGTCAAAATTTTGTTGATGAAGATTTGACAAAATCCAAATTGCAAAAGTCTCATATAGAGAAAGTTTCTATTGACTTTGTAAAAAAAAAACATTATAGTAATTTTGGTGCAAAATTATTTAATTTGTAGTGCATTTTATATTAAAATAATGTATAAGAACAATAGTACGAATACTGTTGTCAACAATATCTCTATCTTGAATGAAAGCAAACCAGGTTGGACGGATTAGTTTGGAAAAATATGATTTTTGTCTTCTCACAATGAGCATGGCAATAACTTTGAAAATAATGTTGAAAAATGATAAGGGCTTATAATCATTCAAGATCTCAAAGTATGTACCTTTGGGATCTAGTGTAGTAACAGCATGCTTGACATGACTTGGAAGAGAAATAATGGTGGAGAAATGCTTAATAACATGGATGAAGAAGTTTATAGTAATTTTCAATTTGATCTTAGAGAATTTATCAGTGAATCAATGTGGCTCATAAGTTTTTTAAGATTCAATTCTAAAAAAATGCCTTGATTTCCACATTAGTGAAATTCACAATGAGTAAGAGACTGTCTTCTTTAGAAGGAGAAAATCCCATGGGTATTAAAGGAGAATAGTGTAGAAAAACAAGGAAAAAGATCTAAAAGCATTACAACAATAAAGAAAGCATAAAAGACATATCAAAAATGCAAAACACTAATAACCAACGATAATTTCTTTAAGATTTTTCCCTGCCTTTTATTATAGACTACATCGCTATTTATATAAGGAGATGAGCATCACATGGCTAGGATATTTCTAGTACAAATGAGATTAACAGCTAGGATGTTGCAAAATAAAGTAGCACAGAATTGAAGAGTGGCAGAACATCAGGAGCCAAAAATGAAAATTAACTACAGCAGCATAATATACTTATTCTTCTTTAACAACCCCTCAAGGTAATAATTCGATCAAGAATTGTTAAGCTGTTGTGAAGAAGATGAAATCTCGTGATTGGCAAGGCTTTTGTGAATGTATCTGCAAGTTGATCATAAGAAAAAAGTTGCTGAACAATAATAGTAGTTGACTTAATGCAATTAATAATAAAGTGATGATCAACTTCGATGTACTTAGTTCTAGTATGGAATATGGGATTTTGAGCTAAAGTAGTTAGGAAAAATAGTTTCTTCAAACTTGACATGGCGGTCAATAATATGTTTGCCCTTGGATAGACTAAAGTAGTTATACACTTTATGGTTCTCAAGATAACCAAGAGAAATACAAGGAATTACATTGGGTGATAGTTTGTGTTTTGTATTTAGAGGAAATAGAGGATAACAGAGAAAACCAAACTCTGAGGTGAGCATAAGACGATGACTAATGATACAACATTTGATAAGGAGACTTATTGTGGAGAGGAGTGGGCATGCAATTTATCAAGTATATAGCAGTGCGGGTTGCAATTGACCAAAATGAATAGAGCATACTGGCATGATGAAGTAGTGTGTGCAAGGTATCAATAAAATGATGATGCTTCCATTCAGCAAGCCCATTTTGTTGTGGGGTATGAGGGCAACTTATTTGATGAATTATTCCATAATGGTTAAGAAAAGTTTTAAAAGTTATACTAGGGAATTTTCCTCCACCATCAATGTGTAATGTTAGTATAGAGTGAGAGGGTGTTTCTCCATTGTAGTTTTAAATTGTTGAAATTTAAGAAATGTTTCAGATTTTTTTATCATTGGATAAAGCCAACAAAAATGAGAGAAGTCATCAACAAAGATAACATATTAATGGTAACCATGAAGAGAAGGGATCGAAGACGGTCCCCATACATAAAAATATATTAACCACAATGACTTACAAGTAATTGACATTCACATAGGAAATTAAAAACAATGAATCTTTGTTTTATTACAAGTATGACAAGAGACAGAAGACATTGACATAACATTACTATGAATCTCTTGTTGAATTTTGGAGAGAACTGTAGGATAAGGATAACCAAAGCATTGATTCCATAGAAACGACGGGGTAACCAAACGATCTGAAGAAAGCTTGAACATAATCATTATTTGAGAAGAAGCTCAAAAAGTAGAGGCCTTCACTAGAGCTGTCGGAAAGAAGGGTCTAATGATTCTTTGAATTGAGATGATAGCATGTAGAAGTGAATGTTAGATAACGTTTATTGTCAGAAAGAAGTTTATGAATAGAGAGAATATTATGAGTAAAAAAAGGAACATGATAAATAGAAGGAATATGCAGCATACTCATAGGAGTTGGGAGACTTATTTGTCCAGAAGCATTGATAGGCAGCTGTTGTCTATTGCCAATAGAAATGTACTAAGATCCAATATATGGAGTTGGATGTTGTAAGTTGTGAATGTCAATTGTAATGTGTGATGAAGCACCAATGTTCCTAGATCCAGTCTTGAGATGATGAATTATATTTTTTAGCTGTAAATGCTAGGACGGATGATGCTAGAGGTTGATTTTGAAGATCTGCCTTGTACTAACATGTAGCCATATAGAGGCTATTCTTTTGGAAGATTTGATATTTAATGACAGTAGAAGAGTGACGACCACCATAATAAATTGGAGCACACTCACCTTTGTTGCCGAAATGACCATGATGAAAGTAGGGATGGGAGCGACCATGACCATGAGTTGTTGTGAAAGCAACAATGAAGGAGGAATCAGCGGGTAATTGAATATTGTTCAAGACATCAGCAACGATGTTCACCTCTTAACTACACAATAAGTATAGATCATCCAAACTGAGAGGTTGGAGGTTTGTGTGGATTGTTGTTTTGAACACATTGTGTAGAAGGGAGACCATTTAAGGTATACAAAATATAATCCTCTTCATAAGGCGGACGTTAAGCAGCCGAAATGGCATCCACCTTTGCTTTCTCAGAAGATAGGTACTACTGCATTGACTGATCCTTCATGCTTATGGGATTCAGTTCACTCTTCAACTGTAATATGCAGGATGGTTTGAGGATTGAAGATATTTCTCTAGGGTAATCCAAACTTCACTGCAGGTTTGTAGTTTCAGAACATACAACAAAAGAGGTTGAGAGATAATTGAGTAGAGAGCTTAAGTGAGTTTTTAATCTATCAAAAGCCACTGCTTATAAGCAGGGTTAAGGGCAGAGGTACCATCAGGATTCAACAAAACATTTAACATAGGTGCCACTGTACCAATTAAAAACTCTCAAAATAATTCGTTTTGAATATTTTAAGCACTTGTGAGTGCCAAACAAGATGATTATTTGCACTTAGGGGGTGGGGGGGGGTAACTAATCATGCTCTTCAAATTGTTTTAGCTTAGTAGGTATATGAAGCTCAGATGAAGATGGGTCAGGGAGGACAATACATATTAGAGTTTGGTGAATCCGTGAAATATATATAATGCATTTAAGCTATACACTCTGATACCATGTAGAAATACAAGCACAAAGATCAAGAAAGTATTGCAATAGTAAAGAAAGCATAAAAGATAGATAAAAATGCAAAAAACTAATAACCATCGAAGCTTTCTTTGAGCTTTTTCCCTGTGTTTTATTGCAGACTACATTGTTATTTATATAAGGAGATGGGCATCACATGGCTAGGATACTTCTAGTACAAATGGGATCAATAACAGCTAGGATGTTGCAGAATAAAGTAGCACAAAAATGGAGAGTGACAGTACATTAAGAGTCGAAAATGAAAACTAACTACAGCAGCAGCATATACTTATTCTTTTTTAACATATAGTAGTCTTGATGATCATTATCATTAAGAAGGGAGAAGTAGGAGATGAATTCATTTGTACCCACTATCTTCTTGGGAGGTGTGGGATGTGATTTGCAATTTAGTTACTTAATATAATTACATTTTTCATTATATTTGATTTTATGACAGAGGATTTTTAAATCTTCCTCTTTTGTGAGCCGGGAACATTTTATCCTTTATTTTATCAGTATGATTTCACATGTTGTGACCTCACTATGAGCTCTTTGAGTTTGTAGAGCCTCATTTAAGAGGGAGGTATTAAGGGTTGCCTTTCACAATCCTGGTGAATGTTGTACTATTTAGCCTTTATGTTTGTCATAATGATGGAAATATAGGTATAAGAGTTCCACTTAATATCCTTGAGATGGGTCTTCAGATTATGGAGCCATGCAAAGGCAAAAAGAGGTTCACCCCTAGTAAGAACATTCAAGATTTCCTCAAACATTTATAAGAAATTA
This sequence comes from Dendrobium huoshanense, assembly GCA_016618105.1. Lineage (NCBI taxonomy): Eukaryota > Viridiplantae > Streptophyta > Magnoliopsida > Asparagales > Orchidaceae > Dendrobium > Dendrobium huoshanense. The sequence goes on along the minus strand of CM028351.1, from coordinate 18,220,823 downwards.
CTGTGGTTCAATTTCTTAAATAACTCATTTACTTCAATAACTCTTCATACTACCAACATCACTTTTTTCACTGACCCCCTATTATTGAGCTTCAATTTCTTAAAAAATGTTGATTAAGCTTCTTAATTTTTTGTTTGAAAGGTTACAGGCAACCATCTTAGATCATGGTCGTCTTCTCTTTCCTTTTCTTCCATTTAATGTTACTATTCGGTAAAGAACATTAATTTTACTAAGAAGGAAAACAAAAGGAGCATTTCTTTTAAAATGGAGAAATAATGATTTTTAGTAAGAGATTATGAGTATGTCGAAAATCTTCAAACGTGAAACAAGAAGCCTATCTTATTTTACATTAATACAAATTTATGCTTTATAATCTATTAACATTTGATACATAAATTTCTGGCAATTTCTGCAGATTTTCATGCCGATTTATGGCTTCCTATTATTCCTTTTGTGGTAAGTAATTTATTTAAATTCGCTAAATTTCAATTCTATACTAAAACTAAATTACAATTCTATGCCAGAGTTCATTAAAGTTAATTTATAAGAAGTTTTTAAATAAAAAAACTGTTGTTATGTTTGTCATTTGAAGATAGAATGGAACGATTTGCTTATTGGAAGTTAGAACATACATTTTGAAAACGATTTGTAAATAATGAATATTTTTTTTGGCTTGTTTTGGGACAGTTTTTTATTGCTTTTTTCCTTATCTTTGTTCAATTGAATTGTATAAAAAAATACATTCATGACATTTTTTTAGAGTAAGATTATTATAATTCTCTAATACCTATTTTAATTTTTCTGCCTATGTTCACTTAGACTTAGCCATACCTTCATTTTACTCTTAAATTTTAATCTACCATAACAGTCAAAATCTTGATGATCTCCATTTTTTTATAAATAAAAATAATATTTCAAATATTATTGCTGCTATCTTAAACAGTATTATTGACTTATTAAAGCTTTTTATCAAAAGATACGCTTCCAAAAAAAATTGCAATTTGATTTAACCACTAATTATTTCTAGTGTTAGGAGCTTTTCCTTTTGTAACACCCAATTGTCTAATTTTTAAATAATTGCTAATTTTAGTCTCTAAATAAATCAATCAGAGTTTCTATAAATCTATCAACATAAATCAATTCACCCGAAGCAACTAAAATCATATATACCAAAATGTAAATTATATTCATCCCTCAAAATTCATGTATAGAAGCCAGGAAATAAATCATTTCATTCAATCCAACTTTCAAAACTCCTGACAAAAAAAAATATAGAAAATTCATAAATAAAATAAAATATGATTAATTCTAGAATTGTTTTCATATCATTGGATTCTGACCCCTTCCTAAGAACATGTAAAACTACAGAGTGAGCTAATAACTTAGCATGATATCATAATCAAAAATTGAAATCAATGCAAGTTAATAGAAGTAATATACATGTAATCATTCCATCATTATCAGTTTGAACATATAAGTACTATAAGAGCATATAATAATCAATGAATTAGTAATAGGCCAAATGATCAATAAACATCAATATGTTTGTATATCTTAAGAGTAGTGATTAATAACTAAGCGAACAATGATCAATAAGTTTTATCAATCCTATATCCAGTAGTACAAACATCTTATATAACATCTTACTATATCATTACACCTATCATTATTTTTTATTTTTTTTAAAACAATACAAATATATTAAGATAAACAAACACGGTTACAGCATCAATAGAGCAAAAAAATACATATAAGAAAGGCAAAAAACAACAAAAAAAGGGCTCAGTAATCGGCCGAGGCTCCCAGCATCCCCGAAGCCTCGCACGGACCATCCAATAAGGTGAAGACAGCGCCCAATTTCCAACCAACTGTAAGAACAACACCAAAGGTTGCCACCAGCAAAACGACAAGGATACGAGCCTCAGCCACGTCATTGCCCCATAAACCAGCGGACCCCCAAATCGAACCAAAGAACAGAAAATCAATCCCGAAAAAACACAAGGGAATTATCTTCTTCTCCGGTCCCTCCCACGAAACCTCCCACGAGAGGCAATCGAGACAACAGGTCTATCACGAACCACAAGAGTAAAATCGTTAACAGGGTTAGATCCACCACAGATATCCAGAGAAGCCAAACCACAATCCGAAAAATCGGATTCAGATTCAAATTCAGACGAACCATGCAGCCAATCCACATGGTTCCTAATATCAAAACCAGAATTAACACCCAATCGGTTGACCATAGTATGCGTGTCGACTAAGTTTACAGGGACATCAACAACATTACCATTCATAGTATCCGCCCGCACACTCTCAGCATTTATATCCACATTCACAGCAGGTATACACGAAACCTCGACACCCAAAATTGGAATTTCACCTCCAGAAACTTCATTAATACTCAAATGCGAATCCACAACACCCAAAACTGGCGACGAAGTTGCCAACTCATCAATCACAGCCACAACAGGGCAACTATCCACAGCATTATTAATAATAACACCACCAGAATTAATAGAGGGAACCGAAAAAACCTCAAACTCAGTTCCAGCTAAAGCAGCATCCCCCAACACATTTAAATCAGCTAACAAATTCGGGGACCCCAAAGCACCAGGAGAACAAAAATCATGATGAATAGGTGAAACGACAAGAACAGATAGAGCAACAATAGTACCGACTACAGCCAAACCATTAACAATAGGCAAAGTCACAGGCACAGATGGAGCATCCGAAAAACCTCCTAGTGCGTGTCGACTAATATCAAAACCAGAATTAACACCCAATCGGTTGACCATAGTATGCATGTCGACTAAGTTTACAGGGACATCAACAACATTACCATTCATAGTATCCGCCTGCACACTCTCAGCATTTATATCCACATTCACAGTGGGTATACACGAAACCTCGACACCCAAAACTGGTATTTCACCTCCAGAAACTTCATTAATACTCAAATGCGAATCCACAACACCCAAAACTAGCGACGAAGTTGCCAACTCATCAATCACAGTCACAACAGGGCAACTATCCACAACATTATTAATAATAACACCACCAGAATTAATAGAGGGAACCAAAAAAACCTCAAACTCAGTTCCAGCTAAAGCAGCATCTCCCAACACATTTAAATCAGCCAACGAATTCGGGGACCCCAAAGCACCAGGAGAACAAAAATCATGATGAACAGGTGAAACCACAGGAACAGACGGAGCAACAACAGTACCGACTATAGCCAAACCATCAATAATAGGCAAAGTCACAGGCACAGACAGAGCATCCAAAAAACCTCCCCCCCCCCCCCAAAAGATGAAGAAGGGACAAGATTATGATGAAGAATTTTACAACCCTCTTTAGAATGCCCCAAAGAAGAGCAATGCACACAATATTCCAAAAAATCATCAAAAACCACAGATTGAACATAACCTGAACTTTACAACCCAACCCAAATTTTATCAGGAAATATTTTGGACACATCAATCTCAACCAACACCCTCGCAACAGAAGGGCAGGAACCAGTAGAGGTAGCATTATCAATTTTTAATGGTTTGCCAAAAATCATTCCAAGGCCATGAAGAATTCATGGAGCAAACAGGTGAGGCCTAAGGTTTGGAAAAGAAATCCAGATTGGAAAAACAGAGGATTTGATTTCCACATCTAAGGTAGGAGACCACTTAATCGGTTTCATAAAACAGTTGTTAATGAAATAAGATCGATGCGCAAAAATCCTACAATAATCCAAATCATTGAATATAATCAAGACATTACGCTGATTAAGTATAGTAATCGAAACCTCCCCATTAAGCTTTAGATTAAAAAAAAATTCCTAATGGCATCCAAAAAGGGTCGACGGGTAGGAAGTTTCCCTACAAGAGCAAATTCAAACAGGGCAGCCAGGGATTTGATTTCCATCTCTGAAATCCACAAGGAAGGCATGCCTCTAAACGAAGAGACCTTAAGCTCAAGAAAACCAACAGATGTGGAAGATGAACTAGAGAGAACATCTTTAAACGAAAGAGGCGAAGAACCAGGTAAAAAACCAGGATTGCGAAGATGAGAAGAAGCCATAAAATCAAATCACAGAAACAAAAGGAAGAAGAAACTTCCCCAGCAGTCGAAGAATGCACGAAGCACGCCGGCGGAGGTGGCCACCAAGAGGAATTAGGGCGAAGCCCTAATACCCAGAGCTCGTTGGCGCAAGAGGAAAATATTTTGAGATTCAATGACATCGGTGATTACACCTATCATTATCATATGCATGTCATACATTGTCTTTGCAATGCATGGATATTATATAAATCATGTGATTTATATATATCAAATAAAATTGTATCAATTTTATCAAAATATGTAGGACAATCCTACAAGAATCAGTCATATCATAAGTCATTTAGTACAACTTTCTTTCAAATAAAAGTCATCACTTTCTGTCCATCGATGCATCATATCATTTCAATTTGTCTCATTTATCCTCCTATTTCATATCATTTAGGATTACATCACAAACCTTAAGAAAAATGTTAGTTGGCCCCTCCTCCTATACAGGATAATATATATGTCTCTAGTCAACCTGATTCAATCAATTATTTCTAGCCAGCCTTCTAATGTACATATATTTGATAGCATATTTAACTTAGTAAAAATCTTATACCACACTTAATGTTCAGTTCATTATATCATCTTAATGTATGTAAATATTGCATATGAATAAAAATTAGTGAAATTCATAAGAAAGTATTGTGTGCTCTTTTTCTTATGTATGTATTCACAATAACTATATTATAACAAGTATGCATGTCATATACGTATATAAAATTATTAACTTTAATATTTATTTCTTAAATTTCTAAATTTATCCAAATTACTCAAATTATGAGATTTCTCTTATAAAAATACCCAATAATAATTTAATATGTTCCAATCAAAATGTTCATATTGATAATATATATCACATATCAAATGTTATGTAATGAAATTTTACTTTAAATTAAGATATCTAATTATTGTACTTTTTGATGAAATAAAATTAGATAAAATCACTAAAATCATAGGTAGGATAATGATAGACTATTTTGAGATGAAATAACTTTTTCAATAAGACTAACTAGCAAAATTAACTCTATGACTATCAAACAATAATTTTTTTCTCACTCCTCTCTTTTACTCTTATTTTTCCCTTCTTCTGCTCTCTAGTTTGGTGAAAATAAAAATAAAAATTGATTTTATGGGTTTCTATAATGACTAAGTAGCTAATCACTACAGGAAAAACGTCAATTACCGGCGGATTTTTCCAGCGGTTTGCCGGCAGCCTATTTTCCAACTACTTTCTGTCGGTTTTTCCGACGGCTTTATTTCCGGCGGTTTTTCCTACGGCTTTACCAGCTTTTCCGGTGATTTTCTTTATTAATTTAATTAATCAATACTTTTAGTTTATTTTAATTAATTTTTAATTTAATTTAATTAATTACTCATTTATTTTAATTAATTAGTAATTTAATAACTTAGTATAATTAATTATTAATAAAATAACATACTTAATTAATTATTAACTTTAATATTTTTTTTATTAATTTGTAATTTTAATTTTTATATGATATAGATTAAATAAATAATAATATTAAATATAACATATTTTTCCTCTCAGCATAATGGTTGGGACTTTGCACAAATGAATGGACTCGGTTCTAATCCCGGGCAGGGCGCGTAGCCGGGCAGCAGGCACGCAGGACTCCCGGGTAGCGGGAGCTCGGTGGGAAGCGAGGGAGCTCGGGTGGGCAGCACGGGCAGGCAGGCTGGCGGGCAGCGGGCAGGGCAGAAGCTCAGCGGGCAGGGCGGGAGATCGAGCGGGCAGCTTAGCTCGGGCTGGGCGGGCAGCTAGCCCGGGCAGGCCGCCTACTAGGCAGCGGGGCAGGTAGGGGTTCCGAGCAGGGGTTCCAGGCAGGGCAGGGATTTTTTTAATTAAATTTTCAATTATTTTCAGCGGTTTTTTTGCCACTAGAAAATGGCCAGTAATATTTGCCACAGGAAAATACCGCCGGAAATATTTTTCCGGCACTTGTTTGACTGGTGGCAAATTTGTCGTCGGAAAGCCGCCGGAAATTTACAAAACCGTCGGAAAAAGATCATTTTCCGTCGAAAAAGCTACCGGAAATGATTGATTTTCCTGTAGTAAATCCACATCAACAAGTGCCATGGCGGAGCCAAAATAGTAGCGCAGCATCATTAGTTCCTTTATTTGGCACAATGGTGTCAACCTTTCAAATGTCACAATGCTAGTTACTTATTTTGTATTTTTTCTATAAATAGTCATTATTTTATGTTTGAAAGAGAGTTCGTTCACTTGTTTAATTTTAGTATATTTCAGAGTACTACTCTAAATCTCTCTTATAGTAAGAATTAAAAGAATTTAGGGAAGTGCTTAATACAATCATTAGAGTATAGTTCATATTTGAGCAACTCCATACATTAAGGAAGGAGTGTAGAGGAGATATATTGATCCTTGTTGGTGATATTATTCTCTTATATTTTTGTTCTTCTATGATTTTAATGAAAATGAGTTTATTTATCTTTTCTTCTATGCATTGTTAATTCTCTTATTTTGGATTGATGATGTACATAGCATATTAAGTACTATTGAAAATTCTTGTACTCTAAAATGAAATTAAAGATATTTTAAATATTATCTCACTCTTTATTTAATGCACATAGTGGTCATATGTATAGTTAAAACTTAGTATGATGTATAACCTCGACGGGGAATGTATGAATAATAAGGAACATTGAAATAGTATGCTTGTATACCAAGATATAGAAAGTAAAATATTGCTAGGTTCTCAAAGAGATGATATAACTGTAAGAGGCTAGCATATATCCTTTTCACCCTTATAAGTTCAATAGAGATCTAGGGATGTGTATGCTCTAAATCACATTAAAAATAGGAATTTTATTAGGAAAGATATGCAGTTTACATTCATCAGTCTAAAACAATTTGTTTATATATTGTATCCATTATTTAATTATTTTTAATTAGTGATTGAATCTCCATAACAAATAATTTTATTTTAATAGGATAATTTTGTAATTAGATTAAATAATAATGGTTGATTGCTAAAAAGTATACTTTTTCGTTGGTTCGACACTCTACTCTATCATTTTTTTACTTAATTTGGCATGTATATTTGCATATGCTAAGTGTGATTTATTATTTTATATCAAAGAAAATCTAAGTATTGTTTAGGGAAGATAGATCCTTAAGCATTTTTTTATAATTCAAATTTACACTCCACCATAGCACCCACCATCAATTATAGAATATTGACTAGACATTCTAGATACATCAACTCTCAATGCATATGCCTGTCTAAATTGATTTTTCCTAGACCTAGATCTCTCTCCCAATCCTCTCTATGGGCAGTCTATCATCTTGTGTTCATACTTACCACATCTGAAGCACTGTCCAGTGAGTAGATAACACCATTCTCCCACATCTGGGACACTTATATTCACTATCAGTTGGTATTATGGGTCCTCCCTAACATTAGTAAATATGCTTCTCTTGGCACCACTTTCTCCTCTAATTACCTATTCACCTGCTCTCTAAATTAAGGAATAGCAATATTATTTTTCACTTGTCTTACTCTCTCTAATAACTCCAAAAAATATTTCAATTCTTAGTGGAACTAATAGATGCTTCAACTCATAATTCAATCCTCTAAAAAACTTTAGCATTTTTCCTCAATAATATTGACCAATTGGGGTGCATACCTGTCTAGTGTTATAAGCTCAACTTCGTAATGCATCACAATTTTATTCCCTTACGACAATCTCACAAAAGCCTCCTATATCTATTTTCGGGCTGATGGAGGTACAAACTAATATTTGAAGACACCAATAAAATGTGATCGATTAATCTAAACATTCATCTTTCCTTAAAATTTCTTTCTCTACTGTCCCATCTATCATCTCTCACCTTCTCCTTCAAATAGAAATATTATTCGTGGTGCTTTTTTATTTTCTAGACACTACATATTATCAGATATCTTCTCTATCCTTAGTAGCTAATTTATTACTTCCTATGGCTTTACAGCTCCCTTGAACAATGAGGGATTCAACTTATGGAACATTTGTGAATGTTTATCCTTCTCAGTCTCTTTACTCCTAATCCTTCTACTTTTTGTATAACTTGTTAGCTATATATGCTATCACACTTGAAAGGTGCATCATATTATCAGAACTTATTAGGGCATTCACACTCTATTCATTTGGCGCTTCAGGTGAATCTATTACACTAAGTATAGTTCTCTTTTCTATTAAATTATAATTCAACCATACATATGCATAGAATGAATGCAAAGAAAATAAATTCTAACACTACCAATTTCTACCCATCTAAATCCTTTCCTATAAGTCTTATTATAATTTGATTCTCCCAATAACTTTTACTCTGATAAAAATTGTAACACCACAGGGTCTTGTTTTGGAAGAATTACTAATTTTAACATCTAAATAAAGCTACCAATGTTTCTATGAATTCATCGACATAATCAATTCCAGCGAAAGAAACTAAAAATCATATACATAAATATATAAAATTATATTCATCACTCAACAATCATTTATAGAAGTCAGAAAATCAATCATTTCATTCAATTAAACTTTCTAAACTCCTAACTAAAAATCTATGAAAACTAAAGAAAGTGCATAAATAAATTAAAACTAATCCCTGATCTTTTATCACTCTACTAGATCCTGTCCCTTTTCTGAAAAAACATATAAAACCATAAAGTTAGGTAAAAGCTCAATAGGTTTGCCATAACCTAAAACTGAAATCAATACAAGATAATAAAAATAGTATATGTGTAATAATTCAATCATTATTAGTATGAAAATATAACTGTACGTAAGAACAAATAACAAATAATGAAATAGTAACAGGTCATATGATCAATAAACATCAATACAACTATATATTTTAAGAGTAGTGATTAGAACCAAGTGAACAATGATTAGTAAGTTTTATTAATCCTATACCCAACAATATAAAATAGTTTATATGAAATCTTATTACATCAGTACATCTATTATTATTTTATGCTTGTTAAGAAATATCTAACCTATATTTGTATGTCATGTAAATCATATTATTCATATATATTAAATGACTTTGCATTTATCAGTCTTATTAAATAATTATATAAATTATAACATGTATCTTTTATAAATCATGTACTTCTTAAGCTGGCAAATTTGACATAGATAACTTTTAACTAGGCCCAAATGAACAGAAAAAAAAAAGAATAAATAAATAAATAAAGTTAATTAAAATAAAGAATATAATCCATACCGTCTTGTTTCAGGTGCTATTGGTCATCGGCGCTAAATTGGAAGCAATCATAACCCAAATGTGCTTAAAAGGAAGCAAGCATATGGTAATCATTTCCGGAGAAGTTAGCATTAAGCCCAACGATAAGCTTTTTTGGTTTGGAAAGCCTCAATGGCTTCTTTATGCCATTCAATTTATTCTAATAGAGGTAATTATATTGTTTAATAAAGTTAATATTAACAATAATGTCTTCATTTTCTGATTTATTTTTTTTTGGAATATATTTCCTTCATCAAGGTATTAATATGTTTTCGATCTTTGCAGAATTCATTTCAAATCGCTTTCATCGTTTGGGATTTGGTATGTCACATTTGCATATATGTCAAACATTGAAAATTTTTTAAGATTTATAAATATCTAATTGCTTACTTATATTGTTTAATAATTTAATCATATTTATCTTCTGATTTATTCCCATTGAAAAAATTTATTCAAGATGTTTTATGTATTCTTATGGATATTAAAAAAAAGTCTTCAATGAATTGGGTGGCAATTTTTTTTTGCCATTATTATACTTATTAATATCTAAAAGTTTAATTGCATGATCTAATAATTTAGATATATTTATCTTTTAACTTTATTTATATACTTATATTTTTTCAAATTTTATTATATTGAGATGTATCACAAAATTCTGATAGAATATTAATCTTTTCCTGAAGCTGTATAATCTTTTTTTACTCTCTTTAATAATGATAACTTAAATGTCTATGTGCAGTACACATTTGGGCGCCCCTCATGTTTCCATAAAGAAACAAAATACTTCGTGATTTCAATTGGAATAAGCGTGACTGTTCAGTTCATGTGTGCATATGTGACCCTGCCTCTATATGCGTTAGTTAGTCAGGTAATCCAATTTTCTTTATATTAAAGGAAACTTTTATTGCTGAATGAGTATATTTAACCTTATTTAATATCAATTTATTTTAAAATAGATGGGAACATCCATGAAAGAAACTGTATTTGCAGACCAAGTGGTCGCCGGTCTCAAGCACTGGCACACAATGGCAAAAAGAAACCTCTCCACAAATGAAACCATCATAAGCATCCCATCATCTCCAGTTGTAAAACCTTCATGTTCTTCTTCTTCTTCTTATACTGTGTTAAAGAAAATGCCGAGCTCCAGAGCTTGGTTCTCCTCATCAAGTGCTTCTCCAACATTGCCAAGCTCAAGAGGAATAAGAAGATATTCAGATCAGATTTCGAGTGCTTCTGCTTTTGAGTTCCCTACAGAAAGACGAGAACTTGAAGAGATTCAGAAAGTTACGGAAGAGAAGATGAAGATAAGTAGAAATGGCACTGCGGGTGAAATCTCTTTTAGGATGTGGTGGACGCAAGAGGTGGTTTCTCCAAAAGATGGCCGGAGTCGAGGGCGTTGAAATAGATGAAGAGGTTCAATACTACTAGTTCAAAAGCTTACTTTTTTTTTTTTTTTATATATATGGATCAACCATTCGTAAGGTCTCATTTAAAAGCTTGTAGATTTATAATAAGATTTCAAATTTTATAATTTTGATTTCCATCATTTTATATGTAAAACTGAGGTTAATATATTTGACAGCAATCATCTCAACCTGGTGGTTGGAGCTTACTATACAATCAACAACAAAGTTTAATATATATGAGAGATTTTTTTTGTAATTTTGTGGAGCTTAAATTAAAATTGATTTAAATTATATTGCTAACCAAATGACGAGTTTAGAAAACACCATCATTTTTTAAACGTGTTACCTAACTCCAAGCAACCAAATGATTATTTAATTTAAGTTAAAAAAATAGATTATGATAAAAATAATTAAGATGGAATTTTATATATACGTATAAATATATAAATAATTTATATTTAGTTATCTAAAAATAAATTTAAGAGAATTAAAAAAAGGTGAATATATTGCCATAATAAAAATAAAATTTTCGTTTAATGCTTGTGATGTTTATAGAAAGTTATGAGTAAGGTGATATTGCTTGATTGTGTTGCCAGAATATTAGTGTTATTTTTGAACTTCCTCAACAGTTTTACGGTTTCATAATTGATTTCTTTTGCTCAGAGAATGTTCCAAGTTCCAACAAAAGCAAAAGATCAATGAAAAGATTAGGGAATCAGAAGATTCAAAAATTTTCTCTTTATCTATTATTTTTAAGATTAAAAGGCTAAAAATAAATAAAATTTAAAATACAGTGTATGATGTGACTGTTACATTCTGACATTAACATGTGGAAAAGCTAGATAGTATACACTTGAGGACCCTATACAAGATGTGGTCCCCTTCTCTTTAAGTCAGAGCCTTAGGCAAGTCTTTTGGGGTGAGTGACTTGGACAAGTCTTAAAAATCTAGATCATAGATCATAGGGTGCGTCTGTGATGACAATTTCATAGGATCATGGGATATTCCTGCAAATGAACATTGAGTACCTACAAGTGATAGGTGAATCTACTCGGGAGTAATAGTAGAAAGCCATGGAAGAATAGCTAGCGAATTCATAGTCATAGGCTTTAGAGGTGCGCTCTAAGTATAGCTTGATCGATTAGAGAGTTCTATAGAAGACAAATGTCCTTGACCGCGGTAGCTGCTTTGGACATGTTGTTTCTACTAAGGCGAGTAATCCTCAGAGGGTGGATATATTTGGGCAAGTCATTTTGAGGAGCTCACACAAAATGATTGCATCCTTGATATATTCAATTAGGATGAGTCTTTACAATGTGATCTCAATAGAGAAGAGTGACCATTTGACCATTTGCTGGTGCCATTAGTTACTTGGTGGGGTAACACTCCCTCTTGGCAAAGCCACTTTGAGCATGTAACCCCCTGATTGAGTTACTTAATGGGAACTTATTAGATACCTTTGAGTTACCAACATATGCATGTATCATTATATATTTAGTTCTTTGAGTCACATGTTCCTAAAAAATATGAATTGCAAGAATGGAACGTGAATTTAAGATGATGAATATTTATTATTTGTACAAAATAATATAGAGAGAGAGAGCAAATGATTGTTACTACTTTATCATTAATTTTTTTCCAAAATTTAAGCCTACTTTGTTGCACTATCTTCAACTATAAATAACACCTAGGGGGAGTTGGTAAACTAACAAATTTCTCCCTTAACTCTTCAACGTGTGTTACTGATTTTCCCTATATGCCCGACTCGAGTACCCTTCAAGGCCTGCTGATGCAAGTGATAAAATGTTGAAGAGGTTCTTCTTTATAAGTGCAAGCTAGCCGATGTCTAACTATGCAACTAGAAGGAAGAAGATAAATAGCTATTTATGTGAACTTGCCCATCATCCAAGAATTGGTTAAGTAGGTAGTGATTGTACCTAGGGAGATTAGGAAATTTGAAAGATAGTCAGGATAGAGGAGATTTTTGAGAGAGTGACCCTCTCATCAAGCTATGAAGATGCATCGTTCTCTAGAATTCATGTGAGATGATTCTCATCTTTATAGGTGCATGAAGTGCTTATGGTGGATAGTGTGGATTGTTGACCTCAAATTTGTCAAACTCTTGGGTTCCATGGGTCAGACCATGGTCATTGAGCTCAAACCCATGTCTTGGGTCAACCGAGTTGATCGAGTCAACCCAAGTTGACCCATTGAGCCCTAATGGGTCTAATTAAATTTCATTTTAAACTCTTTTTGGACTCAAACCCCACCCCATTGGGCTTAATTGACTAGGTTGACAAAGTCAACCTTGGACTTGGTCAACCCAAGTCTTAATGGGTTAATTCAACCTATTTAAGCCCAATTAGAGCCCATTCAATGCATTTAAAGCCCTATTAATGGTCTCTAATTCAAAAACCACGGCAAAAGCTTTGGTTTCCCTCATAATAGGCTTTGGATGCAATCTTGGCCGTTGATTTCAAGACTTATCCTTTAAATACCCTTTTTAGGGTTCCAAAAGAGGACTTATTTGCAATTGCACTCTCTTTAGACCTCCTTAGGCTCTGAGATTTTGTGGGAGCACCCCTACTTCCTCCTCCGACCTTTTCCAATCAAATCCCGGCATCCAATGCTCTCCGGCAGCGAGTACTCCTGTGAACCAAAGCTTGAAATGTTCCAAAGAAGATTCTTGTCGTTCTAGAGCTTTTCAAAATTTTGTTTTTTCTACAAATAGGAGCGTGGGCAATCTATAAGTGAACCAAGCCTTAAGAACGTGAAAATCCAACGGTTAAATCTCTAAAAAACTCTTATTAAGTCACTACACATAGGAAAAAATAGTTTTCTAAAAAGCTATTTTTAAGCCAAACAAACACTACCTCATGAATGATCTTCATGTATAGAGCCTATGTTTCAAATTTTATTAGATTTGGTTGAGTAGATTGAGAGAAATCGCCAAAATACTATTCTAGAGTTTTTAGTTTAGTCTATTTAAACTGTGCGAGATCCTGACCGTTGATCTAGGGATCGACGGCTCTGATCCTGTCATTCTGTAGCATGTCAAAACCCATGATCCAATCCTGCAGTCACTGCTTCTGTCCGGCGAGATCACAGCCGTTGATCTCGCATGGCGGAAGATCCAACAGTTGCCACGCCTTGCCTATATCATTAAGTCGTCCAGCATTGATTTCCACGTTGCGGCAATCATTGCCAATGATTGCGCGGCGACGCAATCATTGGAAATGATTGCGTTGAAACCTTGGGTCCAATGGGAAGGCGCCACATGTCATCCGTTTATCTTTTTATGTTTAAATTAATTTTAAATGTATTTTAAACCCGATTTCACCCAAAAATTCATAGAAAATTCATTTTTGATCCGAAAAATACGTGCAATATTTCAAATCACTCGTATTCTCGGCCTCTTTAATTTAAAATTAATTTTAATTAAAAATATTCAATATATTTTAAAATATTTTAAAATAGTAAAAACCTTTTTTTTTTTAAATTATATTATAATTCTTTTATTATTATTATTATTATTATATTATTATTATTTTTAACATTATTTTAATTATGAGTACTTATAATAATTATTATTTTAAACTATTTTGTTGCTTATTATTATTATTATTATTATTATTATTATTCTTATTTTAAAACTAGTTTTATTATTATTATTATTATTATTATTATTATTATTATTATTTTGAAACTATTATAATTATTATTATCTTATTAAATAAATATTTATTTTTAGAAATTTTAAACTATTATTTTATTTTATTTTAATAATTATTTTCAAATATAAATTATTTTAAAATACCCTTTTAATCATTTTAAACTTTCAAAAATTCATAACTAATTCATTTTAAATCGGATTTCGGCGTGCAACTCCTCGTTCTCTTTAGAAAATTATGAACTTTATTTTAAAATTATTTTTAGAAAGTGATTTTTTTTTTATGGCAGATTTTTGTTTTATATTATTTTTTGGGCATATAACGTAGTGACACCCTAAGAACAATAATTACGGATCCGTCTAGCGAACTTAAAAAAATTTTATGAGCTAGGATAGATCCCTGATTGACATGAAAACTTCAAAATTTGAACTTAGTGACATATTGAACATCTTAAAATTTTCTAGGAATTTTTAGGAGCTTTTAGACCCCTTAATTAACAAACCCTAATTTACCAGATAAATAGGGCTTTGTAACTTCTAAAAATTTTAATAAATCTATTTTAATTTAGAAAAATTCTTATAATACCTCAAACTATCCAAAACTTGGTTTTTAACCTTAGATAAATAGGACACCTTAGGTTGACCTCAATATGACCCTTAATATAACCTTAATTGAGAATGACATTTTTGCCCTTCATAAATTATTAAAAATTCCAAATCTTCTCAAATACTTGAGAACACCTTCTTAGGTCATTTCTGACCTTTGAGGGTGATTCCAATCAGTTTAGAGCTGATTTGAATCAAAACTATAAGATTAACCCCTTTATTAGATAATTTAGATAATTTAATAAATACCCAAACTTTAAAAATTCATAACTAATTATAAAAAATTTCAAATTAGCCAAACTCACTTGCATTCAACCCCAATTAGGATATAGTATTTATTTAAAATATTAAGATTCTAGAAACAAACTCAAATTTGAAAGTCAATTTTTTGGTCAACCTCAGCCTACATTCTAAGGCCCAAAACTTCTAAAATTCATAACTTTGCATAGGAATCTCCAAATCCAGCTAACTACCTGTCTAATAACTCACCTTAAGGTCTAGTATTTACCTGAAATGCTAGAAACCCCAAACCTAGCTTATTTCTCATAGTGGCATTTTGGACCCCCTTAGTCTAGTACTTGGGAAGACTATGGACTTTTCAAAATTGGCTAATATAATCTAATCTTCAAATATCACTACCCTAAGTATTTAAAATTGATCAACAAACTAAATTAACTAAAATGCATCCTAATTCACTAATATCTGAACTTTAATTAAAGTTTCCTTTTCTAGCCTTCAACGAACTTAAACCCTAGGCAACCTTAACTAACTACCTAACTTAGGATATATCCTAACCACACAAGCTTTACACACACATATAATTATTTTCTAGGGCACCACTTCTAAATCTAGGCTAGGCCGATGTTTTCTTTTATGCTGTGTGCTGGGTTTTCCAAGTTTTCATTGCATGTTGTGATGAAATTACTATGTTTGCTTACTTTTACTACACTGTGGACTGATGTGATGGGTGATAGATTTACCCCTAAGTTAGGGATGACATAGATATATATTATTTTTCTTGCAAGTGGTCATGCTCATGCAATGCTAAAAGGGGGACAAATATCATGATTTCTAATGATTATTTTGTGCAGGTGCTTGCTCAGCCCCCCTAAATAAATAAGGGCTAAAATCATTAGTAATAACTGCTGCAGGTACTCCAAAAATTGCTTAGCTCTCAATAATTAAGAGCATGACCAAGTGTGGCTGTAATGTACACTTTTCATTTTTTTTATATAAACTGCTTGAGATTTTTATTAAGATAACCTTGTAGTTGACTCTAGATTTAATGCTTTACATTTATGTAAAAATTTGTAATATTGGTGAGAGTTGTGAAGATGAACTTTTAGTGGGATATTCTTATCATACTCGAATTTCAAAAGACGAAGACATCCTCAAAGGGGAGAGTCTTCTTTCATTTGGAAGATCAAGCTTGGATGGATTTAGATATCCAAAGAGAAAAGGCAGTACGCCCTTTAGGAGGGAATTGTCTCTTCGTTTGGATATTCAAGCCACAACGTATCCAAGGAGCCCAATGAAGAGAGATCCAAGGAGTCCAAGAAGGAGAGATCCAAAGAGTTTAAAAAGGAGAGATCCAAGGAGTCCAAGGAGAGGAAGATCAAGAAGACTGAAGACTTGAAGATTAATATCCCACTTAAAGTCATTTGCGTCAGTCATAGGCTTAGAAATCTAGGTTATTGGTAGTGGTGCCCGGCCACTTTACTTTCTGTAGACCCTGAGTTATAATTAATGGCAGTTGACCCATGGATATTTATTTAATTGGTTTATTTATATTAATGTTTTTATTATGCTTGCGCAGTAGAAATTGCCTGCTTTTTTAGGTTTCTTTCTTGCATGCCGATTTTATTTTAGCCTGGACTTCGTTAGGCTCTCTAAGGATTATAAAAATTCTTCTATTCATAATCAATATTTAAAATTTTAAGTCTAAATAATATAAAAATTTAACGAATCTAGGGAATTGCCGGAGCTGTCCGGGGTCGCATGCATATCAATGCATTCTTCTCTTTCCTTCTAAAAAGACACTTCCCCTCCTGCGGGTAGAGTCCGGATAATCTAGCCTATGAGGATGAAGTGTCGGACCTAGGGAAGTCTAGTCTCCTTCTAAAAAATATTTTTATGTAAGTCTGTTTTTAAAATTTAAAGCATTCATGATTTGACCTCTCAACTAACATGCATCGTATTAGAAATCAATTTAATTAAAATTTAATTATATTAGCTAGGAGCATTCACCCAATATAAGTCCGGGACCAACTAGGAAACTCTCTAGATGTCGATCCTACTTCTAAAAACTATACCACCCACCCATCTTTCATAAAATGACTTGACAACATGGTTTTGAATAGATTAGGTGGTTAGCTGGCTCCCCAATTCAGGCCGAGGTAAGTTCAGGTTTTGCACTGTATTAGTTAGGACAAGGGTCTTAGTGTTGTTCATAGAACACTAAACCCAACCTAAATTTAGGATTCAGGACTACTATATTTAGTCTCATAGTATGCCTAAAATAGTGGGCATGTTCCTTCTCTTCAGGGACTATAAATCCTACTTATATGCGTCACAAGATGACACAACCTCCATCTTTTCTGTCATGCATGTGTCGATTGCCTGACTTTTATTTTCTCCAATTTCTCCTTACTACCCTAGACCCTCAGAATGCTTGTCTGGACCCAGCATGTGGATTGAGCCAAATCGGACCTTTCTTCCTTTTGAGTAGGACTTCCTAGTTTATACCCTTGTGTCGATCCCATTTTGATAAAGATAATATATGATCCTTAGTCGAGAGTTTTCTCGGGCTCTGGCCTGGGATGTAATTAACCACGGGGGCTTGCGCATGTGGGAAACTAAATTTCACCATCTACTAAACCCCATCCGAGCTAATGTATCGGGTGGGGGAAACCCGTCGTGATTTAGGCCATATATATTATTACCCATCAAGGTGCGTAGGCGAGAGCCACTATCCTCTATAGTTAATCGTATGTATGGTCTAATCTGCCATTCCATTGGCCTGCTTATGTCGAATGTAAAGGCCTACGATCGTTTTGTCCTACGAGGTAGTGCGGCCATACCCTTTGCACTCGAATCCCATGAGCGGTGCCCTTTTGGAGGTCCACATGGATCCTAAGGCAACCACCCATGACAGGGAAGCTACATTTACTCATCTTGTAGTCAATCCAATTGGTAGATGCGACCTTGTTGAAGAGGAGGTTGGGCAACCGTAGATGTTTGGTAAAAAAAAAAAAGATTTGTTTTCCAATTTGAAAATAAGTCACATTTGGAACTATGTTATTATTATTATTTTTTTATACCACAAGCAAGCCAAATGTGAACTTAACCTTGAACTAGTTCTTAGGACGACACCCATCGAATGGATTTGAGTCATTGGCATTGCCTTGATGGCCACCTAGCGCGTAGACCAAGACCATAAACTTGTATATAAAATAAACTTCTAGATATTACTTTGAGTCACTTCAATAATGAACACCCTCTTCTAGGTCATTTCATTTATACCATGATTGATTCCCTAGGTGATGCGTACAATTAGCTAGTACAGGCCACTTACCATATGAGCATGGTTGGCACTATGATGGTTGAGGGCTTAGAAGGTAAGAACATAGTGCAATGACTGATTTCATAATAATTGGACTAATTACAGTAACATGATCTAGACTTGGCAATAATTTCATGTTTATTTATTGATAATTAAACTTTTTATGTAATTCTAAATTATATCCTTTTGTGCATTGCAATGTTGTATCATTGGCATTATGACATTGGATGGGAGCATAATAGTAATAGGCTCTCTATTTTGATCTAAAAATTCATTCCTTTAGGAGAGGTGCGATGCTGTGGGTAGTAGCACTATGGTGTTAGGTAGATATTTTGTATAGAATAGCGACATATAGTAAATTAGTTTATAAAATTTAACGACTTTTCCCCTCATGTTTGCTAGGGTTTTTCCCCTTCGTGAACCCTAGCCGCCGTCTTCTCTCTCGCCGGTGAGATCGCGGTTTCCATGGCTAATAAACGTATGGATCCTGGTTTTATTTAAGGTAAGAACTCTAAATCATTCAAGGATGTGCTTTCTGGATTGGTTTCGACTGCTTTCCCGGATTGTCGTGTGTCTACCATTCGTGGCTTGCCGGCGTTATGGTTTTCAGAGGATGAGTTTTTCCATCTTGCTAAACCTTTCGAGTATGCTTTAGTTGGTAAGTTTCCATTGAAACGTCCGGTGTTGGATTCCATTCGAAAATTCTTTTTCAACCTTAAACTGTCCGGTGATTTTTCAGTAACCTTGTTAGATCAAACAAATTTGTTGATTAAGCTTGGTATTGATTTAGGTTATGGTAGAATTTTTGCTCACCGGTCCTATTTTGTTGCTGGTTGTTTCATGAAAATCATCAAATAGTCGCCTCTCCTTGATCTGTCGGAGGAGTCGCCGATCGTCCCGATGTGGGCTTCTTTCCCGGGTTTGCGTCCTTACCTATTTTCTTCCAAGATTTTATTTGGTTTGGGATCAATTTTTGGGCGGCCGATTCAAACTGATAATGCGACGGCGGTGGGTTCGCGTCCCTTGGTAGCTCGTTTGCTGGTTGAAATTGATGTCTCAAAATCTCACCCAGATTCGGTGTGGTTAGGTCCAGAGAAGTGTGGGTATATTCAAAAGGTAATTTTTGAAGATGTTCCTAGCTTTTGTCAGCAGTGTAAAATTGTTGGTCACAAAAAATCAGAATGCTCTAAATCATTTCCTCATTTGAGAACACCTTTGAATTCGGTTATTCCTCCGGTGGATGCCGGGATACAGCAAAATCTTAACCCCCCTGAACCTGTTTTATCTCCATCCCTGAATCTTCCTTCTAATCATCTCATTGCTAATACTATGGAAACGGATCAGATTTGTTTGAAAGCTGGTGTTGGGGTGGAGGTTTTGCCTTTGCCTGTTACCACTGCTTCCCCTGTTTTGCTGGATGTTACTATCGGGATGGGGGCTGATGCTTTACCTGATTTTAGAGCTGTTGATGTTTCGAGCCCTCGGTGTGTTCCGGTTGGGCCTGTTGTTTTTTCTGCTGATTTAGATTTACCTGTTGTTGATGTTAATAATGCTGTGCCAGTGGAGAATTTAAGTGTAGTATCTAAAAGCTCAAATCAGTTCGTGAATGTTCCGGTGCATGCGGATGCAATGATAAATCTGGTGAGTTCTCTGTGTTGTGATAGATCAGATCAAATAAATTGGTTAAATGACTCTTCTGAGGGTGAATTTGTTTCTGACCATTCGGATTTTGATTTCATATATTTGAATTTCTGTGGGGGATCTGACCCAGGGAATGATTTCTCGTTGGTTCATGGTAATGTTGGTCGTTCGAAGGTTTCATGTGGTAGGGGCCATGGAAGGGGCCGTGACAGGGGTCGTCGTTGTTTGAATAGTTGCTATTTGAATGATTTATATTTGTGCAACTTATGTAGTTTTGATGATTCCAAACATTATTGTTCAGATGTATAGTTATCTCCTAACAATTTTAGAAGATTTGCATTTGCTCTTGTGTGTACTAACATTTCAGGAAAATCAGACTCCAGACTACGAAAACTTCAAATCAAATTCAACATGAGATATTTTGTTTATTTGAAGTTTGCCTTTTCTTTGAATTAATTTTGAAAGGGAGTGATTGTAATTGAAAGAATAAAATCTCACACACACAAATAAGGAGATCTTAAAATTCTATACTGATCGTACATGACGATATTTATCGTACTGGACGATCTGTCAGTTATCTCCTATAAAACACTTGGAACGAATAGGAACTTGCTTAAAAAATTTTTCTAAGTCCTATTCGTCCAGGACGAATTTTATTATCGTCCCGGACGATGGGTTCTCTGTAAAATTTTCGTCCAGACAAATTTTATCATCGTACAAGGCGACCAGTCCTCTGGAAAATTTTTGTCCAGACGAAAATAAATATCGTACCGGACGATCAGCTCTCTGGAAAATTTTCGTCCAGACGAAAACAAATTATCGTCCGCGGCGATTGGTGCTCTGGAAAATTTTCGTCCAGACGAAATAAATAATCGTCCAGGACGATCGGCTCTCTGGAAAATTTTCGTCCAGACGAACATATTTTCGTCCAAACGATAAACCGACTTAGAACAGTTTTCAGCAGTTTCTAGAACCGACCTTGTAATAACCGTTCGTACTGGACGAACCTAGTTCGTACAGGACGATCAGCTGTACGAAGTCATTTCGTACACATATACAAATTGGGTCATTTCAGATCGTTTAAGTAAAATCGTCCAGGACGATCCAGGATCGTACAGGATGATCCACTGCGTACAGAATTGGAAACTTGCAGTTTTTGGGCGGTTTTTCATGTCTTTTGTATAAATAGTCCAAATTAGACTGCCACCCAATCTTTTTGTCATTTGATCTTCGTGCCTCTTGAGAGAATAGCCAAGGAGAGAGTGGAAGAGAGCATTCAAAGGAGGATTCCTACCACTGGAGCGAGAAGGCTTCACTTGGATTACTAAGGTAAGAGTCTCTACTTGTGAAATTGGATTTCTTCACTCTTTTCTTTCTTCCTTCTAGATTCTTGTGAGAAGATAAGTCAAGGAGATCCGGTTCTCTGCCGACACTTGGAAAGTGTGAACAGACGAAGGGTTCTCTGCCCACACTAGGAGAGTGTAAAAGGACGAAGGTTCTCTGCCTACACTTGGAGAGTGTGAACAGCCGTAGGGTTCTCTGCCCACACTAGGAGATTGTAAAAGGACGACGGTTCTCTGCCAGCACTGTGGATTGTGTAAAAGGACGACGGTTCTCAGCCGCACCGGGTAGTGGTGAAAAGAGTGTTTTGTACAGGCTTCTCCGCCTTGCTGTGGGTGCTAAAGGAGAGTCACTTTGTGGTATTAGTGCAATACTCAGAGGGTGCCTCTGAGGAGTGGATGTAGGTCTGGTTATAGACCGAACCACTAAAAATCTGGTGTCATTTACTTTATTGCTTTTACGTTTCCGCACTTTAAATTTCAGTTTTAACAACTCTGTGGTTGAAAAACATTTTTCTACAAACTTTAAAAGAAAATTTTATTTCGGTTCAACTTTATCATTAAGAGGGTTTAAAATTTTTAAAACTACCAATTCACCCCCCTCTTGGTAGCCGTGGGACATTTACTTAGGCTTAACAACCTAATTACTGGACTCAACAGTCGTAGGCGTTAATGATCTGTTGTTTTTTCGGTTAATCTGTTTGGTTTTCTGATTATGGGTTTCGGTGTCCTTGCAGAATTTTTTGTTTTATATGGGGCTATGATTTGGCCGGGACGAGTGCCCTATCTTTTTGCTGGCGGCAACCTTTGGTGCTTTTCGTTGCGAATCGTTGATTGGACCCTTTATCACCTTACTGGATGGCCCGTGCGTGCTGGTGGGGCACTGGATGTCTCGGTCAACTACTGAGCCCAACTACCAACTATCTACTATCAGTTTCCTTCTTTCATTGTATTTCTGCATTTTATTATATGTTTGACTATCTCTGTTGTAACCCTTTTTTTATTAATAAAATGTTTTTGTTTAAAAAAAAAAAGAAGATATTTTTTATAGAGATCTTTATCCATTTCAAAAGTCTATTTCATCAGAATCTAGCATTAGGTAGATATTTTATATTAAATTTATATCAATCTCTAAAACCTATATTATCTATATTCATTTTAGTTGTCCTGGAGAAGGTGAAGAGAAGATGAGAAGAAAAGTGAGGAAAGAAAGGAGAGAGAAAGTTAGTATTGGAGTTCATAGAGTTGATTTTGTGCATCACATTAGTTGGGAAATTTGTTTATCTACATGTAGCTATCATTACCCAACCTCTATATTTATCTCTGATTTTAATGATATTGTCTATACGACATTTCCTCATTTTAATTTTTCCAGGACTTACAAATATTGAAATATCTTGATTTCTATCAAACTGTCATTTCTTAATATTTAGTATGTTATAGTTTTATTTATTTTGACTGATATGATCATAATAAATTTTTATTCAATATTTATACATTTCAACACAAGTTGCTTTTATAATCCTCATGTTCTATTCTATAAAATATACAAATGTATCCATTTTGAAATATTTGATAAAATAATATTAACTTGAGCAACTTTATTGTAGGTAATTAAAAGTAATAAACCTATATAACCATATTTATTATATTATTTTTTTAATATAAATTCATTTTCTATTAAATACTACATAATTATTTGATAAATAATATTATATTATTAGTTTTCTATAAAATTAACTTAACTTGTATTTTTTCCTATAAATCTTCCTCCCCCCCCCCCCCCCAACCCAATTCTCTTTATGTCAGGGTTGATCCTAACGTCAAACATTTCAGCACACTCTCCCTAATTTGTTCCTTTATTTCATGTAAAATCTTCAGAGGAGAACTGTAGATTTTCATTTTAAGCATTTTACTTCTTTTTTTTAAACAAATATTAGTTATATTAACTAAAAAAGAAGGGGTTACAACAGCTGGAGAAAGGAAAACAGAAAGAGAAGAACACAATAAAAGATACAATCACAATAAAACAGAAAATAAAAATCCGAAAAAAGAGGGCTCAGAGAAGGCCGAGACTCCCAGCATCCTCGAAACCGCACTAGGACCATCCAGTAAAGGTTACCACAATAAACAATTTCCAATCCAATCGATGAGCAGTCCGATCAAACGCAAGAAACAATCAACCTTGAAAATGAATTATCTTCTTCTCCCACCTCTAGTCCAAAATTTCCCACGAGAAGCAACCGTAAGAGGTCTATCACGAGCCATTTTAAACTCATTACCAGGATCTGAATATGACTCAGAATCAGATTCATATTCAGACGAATTATGCAACCAATCACCATGGGACCTAACATCCAATCCAGAAATACCACCCACCTGGTACATAATAGTTTGTGATGCCATTAAGTTTACTGGAACATTAACCAAATTTTGAGAATTGACCAATAAGCCTTCCATATATGAATTTACCACCTGTCCAGACACATTTGTATCCACATTCATAGCACTATTCTGAAGCTGAACAGAATCACCCACAACACCTAAAACAGGCGAATCACCATCAACCAACCCACCAAGCCCCCTACCACACTCGACAGAGACAGGCACAACAATAACAGGAGTAGAAACCAAAATCTCATTACCATCCGGCACCAAATCAACAGCCGGCAAAGCCTCAATCACCTCCGTATGACCAAAATCGTCCACCACACACGAGGGAATAAAAAGAGTAGCATTAGGTGACAAAACAGTATAAACAGCATCTGAAATATTGACACCAACATCTAGCACACCATTATCCTCCCTAGATACAGGGGCATTCAAATACGGCTTCCCGCACTGGGCAACCACAGGTTTAGGAGCTTTAAGAGATGGATGCAAGATAGGGCATAAATCCTTAAGATGACCTAAAGAACTACAGTGCAAATGGAAATGAGGAATATCATCGAAAATTACAGTCTGAACATAACCCGATTCCATCGAACCAACCCAAATCTTATCAGCATGTTTCTTGGTAACATCCATTTCAAAAAGCATACGAGCCATAGACGGACGGGAGCCTGATGCAGTCGCCAAATCCGACTTAAGAGGACGACCAAAAATCGAACCTAAACCGAACAAAATTCTAGGAGAGAATAAATGAGGCCTAAGAAGGGGGAAGGAAACCCAGATAGGCACAATAGGTGAATCCACCTCAACATCCAAGTTGGGAGACCATTTTACAACTTTCATATAGCAATTTTGAACAAAATAAGATCTATGAGAGAAAATCGGCAATAATCAAAGTCATTCACCAATTTAATCAAAACATTCCGATGATTTAGAACTGTAACCGAGAAATCCCCTAACAATTTTAAATTGAAGCAAAACTTCTGAATAGCATCAACCGAAGGCCGTCGACCCGGAAAACGGTCAACCAAAGCAAATTCGAAAGGTGCAGCAAGAGACCGCACCTCCTCCTCAGAGATTAACAAAGCCGGTAAGCCACGATGTGAAGAAACCTTAACCTCAGGGAAGGAAGACGAAGTACCAGATAAAGCCTCTTTAAACGAAAGAGGCGCCGAAGCCCCACTTAAAAAACCGGGATCGCGAAGGCGAACAGACGCCATAAGGAAAAATGATACCTGCACCTCAAATGGAGAGAAAACCGCAAACCACGTCGAAGAACGGCAGAGCCCTAGCATCAGAGCAAACCATTCTGCTGACGGAAGGTCAGCGACACCCTAGCGCGAGAGCAACAGAACCCACCGGCGCTAGGTGCTGGATGGCGGGAGGCTCGGCAGACAGCGGCGGCTGGCTCGGCAGTCGGTGGCGGCGTCGGAGAGGCTAGGGCGACAGACGAAACGACATTTTTTGAAGCGCACATTTTAAGTTATTGATTTAAGCATTTTACTTCTTTACATGATCAATCATTACTTTAGAAGCTTCAATGCACTCAATTGAGCAACTTTAGTTGAAATTCATGAGTTCTTTAATCTTTCTCCAAAATTTTTCTTTGATGTTATTTTATTTTTCACCTTATATTTTTTCTTAAAAATTAAATTTTTGGAAGAAATACTAATGAAGGATCTTAAATCAAGTTTTCTAGGTTTTAATTTTTTCATCCATAAAATTAGTAAGCAAATCTTTTTATTTTTTCTCATAAATTTACTATCCAAGTCTAATACTAATTTTAAAGTAATACATGTACATGCTTATTTTAATATATCCATTTTATATGATTTAAAGAGTTATATTTTAAATCATAAATAAAATATTTTTATGTGAAAAAAAATATAGACGGGCAAGACATATCAACTGGCAGAATTCCCCTTATGTGGTGATCAATGACGTAGCATTGTCTTGGCCTTGTAGTTCAACACAAATAAGTTTTTATTTGACCCAAATTTATTCGAATGTATTAGTGAAATCGAATTTCATTGAGTTGATTTGTTCAATTCAAGTTCAATTTGTACTTGACACATTCGATAGAAGCTACATAATCTATCTTGGGCTAATTGGAATTAATTGGATGCCAGATCAAGTCATTCAAAACGACTCCAAACTAAATTCATCAAATTCCACATTATTCAGGCTCAATTTAATTAAATTGACATTCATTAAATCAAAATTATTCAATTTTGATGCAATTCAAACTGAATCAAAGTGTTTTAAGGCGATCAAAATAAAATCAATGTCGATCGACGCAAATCGATGCAAATCAACACTACTCCAAGTAAAATTGACTCGAATAAGTTTAATTTAATAACAATGGCTTCGATTAATCCAAATTAACTCATCTCGAATTCATCAAAATTAAATCAACATTAATCTGGTTAAATTGATCAAATGGAGCTATCCTAATTTAATTTAAATAAAATTCGTTGACTTAATTTTTTTAATTTTAATCAACAATCTGACTTAATTTTTTTAATTTTAATCAACAATCTAATATCTTTTAAAATGCTATATTTAATGATAACATTAAAAAAGATTGGGCGGTTTTTTTTTTTTTTAATATTTAGATCATTTAAAATAAACTCATACATATAAGACTGGAACTTAAAAAGATGTTTTAGTTGAAAGCCGAACCTTTTGATGAGTAATTTTGAAGCCTTCGAAGGGTCAGTTCAGGCACGTTTTCACACGATAACGAGGAAGCAGTTTGGGCCGGTTAAGTATAAGATTTCTGGGTCTTCTCCTTGCAGTTCGTGAAACACCCGCTCTGTCCGCCTCCTACTATGTGAAGCTAATCCCTCTCTCTCATTCCTGCGTTTCCCCATCCTCACGTCCAATCCTAAGGTATGCAGAAGCTTGCCGCCGGTCCTAACCCCGTCTGTGCCTCCCTTCTTATCCAATTTGCTAAGCCCAGAACAACAGTAAGTGGTAAAACCTCTTCCTCTTCTTTATCTTCTTGCTCTTTCTCCATCTTCTTCTTCTTCTTACTACTTCCTTATATGTATTTGTTTGAATTTAGATGACTGGAGTTGATCATTTGAGATTCCAATCATTATGGATTAACCTAACCGGTAAAATTGCTCAGAAATGACTAAGCAAGCCATTCCCTCTAAATTCTCTAACAAAACTTGAGGATTAAAACAGCCCTAACTTTTGTTCCTCTTGGCATTCTCTTGATTTTATTTTCCCAAATATATGGCTGAATTATATATATCACAAGATTTTGTGTCGAGAAGGGATTGATTGCTATTTCTTTCCTAAAGCCAAGTAAGAAACCATTATAATTTTTCTCTAATTTGGACTGTGTAATGGACCTTTTAGGTTGTCTTTTGAAGGCCTTTCAGGTTATCTTTTGAAAGTGATCTATGATTAGAATGATATTCTTCTCCCACATTTAAATTCAAAAAAAGAAGAAGAAAAGAACATGATTACTCTTTTATAAATCTTGAAAGAATGCATAATTTGGTGATTGTTGTCTTCTCAAGAACGGCTTTCAGCTTCTGATCTTTCAGTCGTGTATCTACTGTGAGTTAGGTGAAGCCTACTGGCAAAAATATAACTAGCATAGTATAGAACATAATTATGGTCAATGAAAGGCATAGCGACAATATTTATTATATCATAAAAATCATAAAAAATTTACAAAAAAATTGTCTAACCAGGAAGTCAGAGATTATTAGATATTAATGTAGATATCATAAAAATCATAAACATTATACAAAAAAATAGTCTAACCTAGAAGTCAGATATTATTAGATATTAAAGTAGTTTAATGGTGCACATTATATAGTAGCAGCAGCAACAACAACAACATCAAGCCTTTATTCCACTACATGGGGTGGCTACATGAATTTTTTTTTTTTTCATTGTGTTCAATTAATAGTCAAATTCTCATTTAAATCTAATAAAGAAATGTCATTTCTAATACTAGATTTATTACTACTAAAATTACACTCTCTGAATTCAGTTTTAGATCTACTCAAACAAAAACCTTTAGACATTAGAAAGATTTCCTACACTAAGTTAATCAAAGCAAAAAGCTATCGAAAAGCATAAATCAATGGTCATGTGACTCGTTAATTTTGCAAGCCATTTAATTTTGATAAAATTCTATGTGTGCTCGTAATTTAAATAGAATGAAAATAATCAAACCCTAAAACATTGTTGGAGATTATGAGAAGGGGATAAAATACACACCTAAATGAACCGATAAAAGAATTTCTTGAGAGGAATCTCACTGCCCATCGTTGTCGAAGGAGCTGCTACTGTCAGCAGTGCAATAGCAGTATGACATGCAGGCAGCGACAACGTGAAGAAACCGAACCAGGGACAAGTTGGCGTTAAAGACAATTCAACAGTGAGACCGGAAATGAGAGCAGTGGTTGCTATGAGAGATGTGGCTAGTGAGGCCATGGCGCGGAAGCAACATTTCGTTTTTTAATTCGGGGATAGAGGACTCAAAATATGTGTTGTCAAGGGCATTTAATTTTTTGACAGTAGATAAGAATAAGATCCCCACTCACTTTATGTCAAGATAAATATTTATAATTTATATTGGAATTAATGATATATATAATATTTTAAAAGTATATTAATTTTGCTATAAATTTAATATTTTAAATTCAACTTAATACATAATGCACCATACTTGAGGTATGCAGAGAAGGTAATTAAGATTGTAAGTTATTTAATTGATTTAATTGTGATTTATTCCTTAGGTGAGTTATAGCAATAGTTAAATTTTATTTGTATTTTGATAGGGAAATTAGTAGATGTTATTGGATTTAGATGTTGTGATGTTTTATTTTTGATTGATGATTATCATTATTGGAAATATTTATATTTATTTGATTAAAATAAATTTATCAACTTACTTTTTTCTACCATGTTACTACTGATTTTCTTTTAGGAATAATGGTCGGGATGTGAAACACTACTACTTTTTCATAATGGAAATAAGATGTTTGGTGCTTCTATTGATAATGACGAGAGCCCTTTCACAGTCTTTTGATAAGAAGAATTTTCTGAGCAGCTATAGAAGTATGATTCTTCTTCTTTTTTTTTTTCATTTATTCCAATAGATTGAGGCAACTTTTTCTCATCGTGCATTGGATTATTAATATCATGGCTTAGTTTGAAATTTGATTTTCTTGAATTGTTAAATTTTTATATTTTCCATCTTAGAATAGTGCTTATTGAATTTCTTATGTTTATTGAATTTTTGATGTCTTTTATTGCATTCTTGGTAGGAGAATCATATTACTAAGAAAAAAGATAAGAAATCTCTAGTTGAATTTTATAAATTGGTTCCCAAACTTTCAGACGTGAATCTACTTTCAATATCTATTATATGTTGGAACAAGTATGGGAGTTTAATGCTATTTTGGCTTTAGAAAACCGCACATACAATCGTTAGGGGAGAAACATAGTGTTTAAACAATTGCTAGATGCTTTTGAAGCTATATGAATGCTAAATACCCGAAGTACTAGGCTCCTCAAAATGTGTCTACCCAAGCAAAATGAGGACCTAAAAAGAAATTGTTATATTGGTTATTTATTTATTATAATTACAATAAAAAATATTTGAAGACAATAAAAAAATTATCGTATTTTTAAATTATTTTGAAAAAAATACTTGTGTTTTAAAGTTTCATTACATTATAAGTTAAAAAATCTCACTAAATTGATTATTTTAAGTAAGTATAATTAAACAATTTAATTTTGTAGCATGTTTAGTTTAGGTGTGATATTATCTTCAATTCTAAGGCTAATAAAAAGTCAAGTCCAAATGACTTTGGCTAAACTTAGAATTAATTTTTTTTAATTCCACATCTGCTCGAAATTAAAATTATTTCTATTTGAGTTGACTTAATCAAAATAATTTAATTTCATGTTGACACAAAGTTAATTTTTAATTAATCTATGTAAATGTGCATATTATATATTCCACATAACTACTCATTTTGAGTTAACCTGATCAACATTCTATCGGATAGGGCCAACTTGAAATCAACTTCAAGTTTAGTATGGAGTTTGAAATTATCTTTAATCAAGTCAAAATTCAAGTGATTTTTGTGTTTTGAGTTATTTAAATAGCCATATTTATTATTACTTATTCCACGTTTTTCATCATCTATGCTTGTTTGTCATTTACTAGATTTATATCCCTTCATCTCTTTTTTTTTTGTTCTCTTGGATTCATCCTCTCCATCCTTAAGAAATACTACTCAAGATTTTGTTATTATTTCATAAAATTGATTAATTGTTTTCAAGGGCTCATGCTTTTGATAGGAAATACTTGAGTTCGCAAGTAACCCTATGGGAAATACTTGAGTTCGCAAGCAAACCTATCACTAATTGGTGAAAACAATGAGAATAATGCAAAAATCTGGGTGAAACCAGCCCCAAAATGATGGATTACAATAAGGAAAGCAAAGCCAAACAAAAAGAAATCAAGATACAAGCGATCATTAATTCGAGAGGAGGATCGTTCTCTCCCAATCTCTAGATAAGAAATCTAGAGCCCAAGACGTTAAGGAACTACAAGAGAATACAAATCCAAGCATCCCCCCTTACCCTACCCTCTCAAGCTTTTAAATCCTCCTAATACAAGCTTCCTAATATAAAACAAATTCAAATTGACCTCCGCATGCTTAAAATGCCCTCTCTCTCTCTCTCTCTCTCTCTCTCTCTCTCTCTCTCTCTCTCTCTCTCTCTCTCTCTCTCTCTCTCTCTCTCTCTTTCTCTCTCTCTCTCTCCCAAGGAGGGGGCGGGGGGCCTCTTGCTTAGGCGGTGGGAACCAAAGGATGCGGCTTAGCCCGCCTTCTATAAGTCTGAATCGTCCCCTCCTGGACCGGTTTGAGCTGAACAGTAAGAATACTCCCTTCCTAAAAAACCACCTTGTCCTCAAGGTGGAAATTAGGAAATTGATGTTTCAACCATTCATAGGGTTCCCACGTGGCATCGTAGTTCATAAGGTTTTTCCACTTGATTAACACGTCTTTAGCTCCATCTTCTTTCTGGAGAGCCCCCATCAACTAAGGGTTCCAAAATCACATCTAAATCCTCAGTAAGTGTCATCGGTAACTCTGGGCTGGCTGTATAATCTCCAATGGTCATTCTCAACTGGGATACATGGAAAACCAAATGTATAGTCGTCGTTGGTGATAATTTCAAGCGGTATGCTACCGCGCTAATTTTCTCCAATCCCTCATAAGGTTTAAAGCATCTTCGGGCAAGCTTCTTATTCCTCTTATTGGTCTTATTGGCGACTGTCTTTTGCATGTATGGTCGGAGCTTCATGAACACCCTCGCGTTTATGTCAAACTGTGCGTCCTTCCTATGCCCATCAACTTGTTTCTTCATAATCTGTTGGGCTCACGACCCTTTCTCTTAAGTACTACTCCACTGAAAAAATTAGAGTACTGCTACTACTAAAGTGCACCAAGTGAGGTGGATCTCTTCCATACAACACCTTGAATGGGGTCATCTAAGAAGCAGAGTTATAAGAGGTGTCGTATAAGTACTCAACCTATGATAGCCACTTGGCGCATAGTTTGGGTGTCTGTGACATAAAACATCTCAGGTAGGTCTCCAAGCTTTTGTTGACCACTTATGTTTGGCCATCCGTATGTGGGTGGTAGGTGGTGCTCCTCTTCAGAACTGTCCCATGTAATCTGAACAACTCCCTCTAAAAATGGCTGAGGAAAATCTTATCTCTATCTGATACTATCGCCTCTGGCACTCAATGTAATCTTATCACCTCTCTAATGAAAGCTGAAGCCACTGTTACCGTGGTGTAGGGATGTCGGAGAGGAATGAAATGAGCATACTTCCTTAACCTGTCCACCACCACCAGAATCATCATGAAACCCTCTGAACGGGGCAGCCCATCTATAAAGTCCATGGATATCTCCTCCCATACTCATTCCGATAAAGCCAACGGGTGTAGTAGTCCTCCTTGCGACAAAGCCATGTATTTATTCCTCTGACAGATCTCACACTTGGCCACCTTCTCCTCTACATTTCTATACATCCTCTTCTAGTAAATCTCTGAGGCTAACCTCCTGTATGACTTATCCACCCTTGAATAGCCCCCAACAACACTTTCATGAAACTCCTAGAGTAAGTTTGGGATGTGGATTGAGGTATGAGACATCACAAAACTCCCATGATATAGCAGTTTGTCCCCCTCCAATGAGTAACATGGATGGCTACCCCCTTTCTTCAGAAAATCTATCCTGATTTTTCCCAACTCCTTATCCCTAGCGCTCTCCTCCTTAATGGCCTCCCAGTCTAGCATCAAAGAATTCGATATTGCCATTGTCTGCAACTCACCCATACACCTGGACAAGGCATATGCTTCCAAGTTCTACCCTCCTGGCCTTTATTGGATTTCAAAATCATATCCCAACAATTTGGACAACCATCTATAATGCTCTTTCATCACCAACAACTGCTCCAACAAATACTTCAAGCTCCTCTGATCTATTTTTACAATGAAATGCCTACTTAACAGGTAGGGTCGCCACTTCTAGATCGCTAAAACGATGGCCATCAACTCCCTCTCATAAACTGATTTTAGCCTGGCTGTGGCTGTCAACACCTAGCTGAAGCAAGCAATGGGTCAACGATTCTGCATGAGTATTGCCCCAGTCCGTAGCCTGAAGCATCTGTCTCTACTTTGAAAGCTTGGGTGAAGTCTGATAAAGCGAAGACGGGTACAATAGTCATAGCCTTCTTTAGTATCTAAATGCTGTTATGACTGCCTCTCCTTATAGGAACCCATCTTTTTTCAATTGCTTTGTCAGTGGCCATGCGATAGTGTTGTACCCTTTTACAAACCTCCTGTAGGGCCCCATCAATTTTAAGAATCCTCTCAACTCCTTCAGATTCTTAGGTAAGGGCTACCTCAACATAGCCTCAATCTTGGACTAATCAACTGCCACCCATTCCTTAAATGCGATATGACCTAAAAACTCCACATTGGTTTGGGCAAAACAGCACTTCTTCAGGTTGGCCCTCATCTGATGTTTCTGTAGGTCTCCCAATACCAACTTCAAGTGCTCCAGATGCTCCTCCTCAGTTTTGCAGTACACCAATATGTCATCAAAAAATACTAGAACAAACTTTCGGAGGTACTTCCTAAACACCCTCTTCATCAGCAACTGGAAAGTAGCAGGGTGTTGGTAAGCCCAAAATGCATGACCAGAAACTCAAAATGCCCCTCGTGTATCCTGAAGGTTGTCTTTGAGATATCTACCTTCCTCATGCTGATCTGATGGTATCTAGACTTCAAATTAAGTTTGAAGAATATCACTACTCCAAATAGTTCATCCAAGAGCTCATCAATCATAAGAATGGAGAATTTATCCAGCACTGTCTCCTTATTCATTGTTCTGTAATCCACATAAAACCCCCTGCTCCCATCATTCTTTTTGACTAGTAAGATTGGACTAGAGAAGGGACTCACACTTGGTCTGATGATTCCCTCTTCCAATTTCTCCCGAATTAGCTTCTCAATTTCATTCTTCTGAATTTGGGGTAGCAGTAGGGTCGTACACTAATCGGTGACACCCCCTCCTTTAAAAAGATTGCATGCTCTTGCTCTATAGGTGGTGGTAAATCCTGAGGTGGATGGAACACCTCATTGAAATTTTGTATGAGTGGCTGCATTGCAAGAGGAATGTCTCTCTTTTCTCCCACACTAATCCACTCCAAGCTTTACAATTCTACCAAATATCTACCTCCCACCTCCTGTATGGTTATGATCATGGATTTGAGAGATACCTCGGTCCTCGACAGCCCCGCATCGTCCTAAATCACCATTCTTCTTCCCCGCACTACTATCCTCAGTTCTCCCCAATTTACCTTGGTCTCCCCCAAGGTTTGCAGACATTTCATCCCCAGGATGACATCCATACTCCTCAACTCCAAGGGAAGAAAATCCTCCCTCACATGTATCCACTGAATGGTTAACACCACTCCCCTACAAACTCTTCTACCAATTTCTACATTTCCCATGCCCATCATCACCCCGTAGCTCCTATATCCACTAATTTCACCCCAAGTAGATCAACAATCTGGGTGTAGATAAAATTATGGGTTGCCCCACTATCTATCAACACTACCATCTCTCTATTCTCTATCTGTCCCTTCACCTTCATAGCGTGATTCGAGGTGAATCTCATTACGGAGTTTAGGGAGACTTCAGCCACATCCAGATGTAACTTCTCATCTTCCTCCATCTTTAACCCGCTTCCACCTCCCTCTTCAGCTTCCTTGTCATCACAAACGGTGAGAACTAGAAGAGTTCGGTCCTTAAACATATGCCCCAGCATGTACTTCTCATTACATCTAAAATACATCCCCTTCACCATTTTCTCTTGTATCTCCTTCATCGTCAGCCTTTTGAAACTTCCCCCTCCTCCAGTTCTCTCCTTAGGCACTTCCTTAGGATTCCCTGGCACTAGCCCCTTAGGAGTTAAGAAGGTGGTGGTCTTCCTATACGATCACCCTGTGTTGCTCCCACTAGCCCCTCACTCCAGTTTCTTTTGATCCTCCACTAGTTGGGCTAGCTCCATAGCCTCCCCTAGGCCTCTTGACCTCATCACTCTAACAACTGCTCCTATTTCTAGTTTAAGCCCTTTCATAAAGTTTTCCTCCAACACTTTCTCAGAAAGCCGATCCATTCTGCTAGCCAAGATCTCGAATTTGTCACGTCCCCTCCTGTGTTAAGGTAAAGAACATACCGATTCAGAAACATTCTAGTAAGCACTCTTTGAACTCCTTCCAGCTTCTGATGGGTTGCCTCATGTCACGCCATTGGTAGCATGCCAGTATCTTCCTCCTTCCAGCTTCTGATGGGTTGCCTCATGTCACGCCATTGGTAGCATGCCAGTATCTTCCTCTCCAAATATAGTCCTGACACCATCAGCTTCTCTTCCTCCATCAATCTGTTGACAGAAAAATATCGTTTCACCTTGTAGATCCAATCATGGCCATCCTCACCCTCGAAGATGAGCATCTTCAATTTCCTCACCTTCGGGTCACCCTCGTTGCCCTTAAATCTGCCATATCGTCCCATTTCATGAAGTGGAGGTACTCCTCAGTTGTCACGATCTTCCTTCCGGCAATCATAACCAACCCTCTCATCAAATTCTCCTCTCCTTCTTTCAATTCTAGCACCTCTGCGATAGAATTCCTCTCTTCTCCCTACAAAATTAGCAGTCCTATCAAACCCTGTGCTCATCTCCTCCCTAGAAAATAGTTCTAGATATGGCATTCCATCTTCACCCTCCAAGATCTCCACTTCCAGATTTTCCCTTCCTCTAAACATGTTAGGGTTTACACCTCTTCCATTGCCGCTGATGTTTTTCCTTGTTTATGATGTTGCTGGATTAGTCATCACTTCTACCAATTTCTTCAACATCTCTTTCATTACGAAAAACTTCCCTTCCAACCATTCATTATTGGAGGAAATGTGATTTTTAAAATAAAAAAAAAATTTCCCTCCAAATCTGATTTTAGTTGCCCAATTTCTCATTCCAAAACTTCAATCTTCTCTCCGGCCATAACTTTTCCCAAGATTTACTAGAAGATCTTCTTCCAGATGAAATATCTCCGCTGAAATTCCTGGGTTTCAACCGTCGATGGAAACAAGGCAATGCTATGATACCAATTTGATAGGAAATACTTGAGTTTGCAAGTAACCCTATGTGAAATATTTGAGTTCGCAAGCAAAACTAACACAAACTGGTGAAAACAACGAGAATAATGCAAAAATCTGGGTGAGATCAGCCCCAAAACGATGGATTGTAATAAGAAATCAAAGCCAAACAAACACAAATCAAGATACAAGTGATCCTAAATTTGAGAGTAGGATCGTTCTCTCCCAATCTCTACATAAGAAATCTAGAGCCCAAGAAGCCAAGGATCTAAAAGATAAAACAAATCCAAGCATCCCCCAAACCCTAGCTTCTCATGCTTTTAAATACCCCCATCCTAATTCAAGCTTCCTAATATAAAACAAATTCAAATTGACTTCCTTCTGCTTAAACCGCCTCTCTCTCTCTCTCTCTCTCTCTCTCTCTCTCTCTCTCTCTCTTTCTTCTCTCTCTCTCTCTCTCTAATTGTCGCCCAACCGCTCACTTGCTTAGGTGATGGGAACCAAAGGAGGCAACTTGGCCCGCCTCCTCTAAGTCTGAACCGGCCCTCCTTGGTCGATTTGGGCTAAACCATAACAACGTTTTTGCTCAACACTTGAAGTTCTTCTCATAATATTTTATTGTCAAGTTATCATCATCAAATGCTAACTCCTCTTTAAAATTTGAAGTATTAGGTCTCATTTTGAACTCAATGCAAGACTCATGCTTTACTGCATGATGCATTAGGGTATAACGCTCATCTAGTCATGCCTAATTAATTTCACATGTTTGGGAGGTGTGTGATACTATGGACTCACATTAACTTTCTTGGGCTATGATCCAATGGTTCAACCCAAGTTTAGGTCTAAGGCCATTTGTGTCCATTTCACCCATTTTGGCTCCATTTTGGCATGTTTAGATTGTAGTTTATTGTCACTTAGCTCAGTTTAAGTTTTATTGCTTCATCTAAAATGAAAATGATAAAGGAAGATTACTTGGATCTTAATCATATAAAGAATTTGGATCTAAGCTAAATCTAATAAACAATGCTTTTTTGGAATCTAGATTAAAAAAATTGATTTGGTTTCTAGTTCCCAAGGTATGTATTTGTTAATGTATTACGAGCAGTTGATGTTGGTGACTGAATCATAATTTGTCTTCAGCCCCGAAGTAAATAAAAAATGCTACTTATGATGTGAATATATTTTTGATCTTGTTGATAAAATGCCCGAAAATAAAATGCAACATTTTCGGTTGATAAAGCATAACTTTTGATATGAAACTACATCTCAAGGAAACTTAAATGAGCTAAATAGTGCTCAAGTTTATTTGTTTGGCTTAATTGAAAACTAAAACTCATAAGGATGAGAGTCACCCTTAGATATTATCGAGTATGCAGTTGTTCAAACAGCTTGAGATGACCCCAACATACCTAAACTAGTAAAATTGAATAGTTTGAAGTTAGCTAATGGGTCTAGTATGACATAGCTGCTTCTCCCTCTAATATGAGGATGGATGCTCAATTTGGTGGTGGTGAAGCTATTCTTGCTACTATAAAAAATTAGGTGTCAAACAAATTGATCCATTGACTTCACCTCACAACTATAGACCTGTCTATGACCTCCAATTGCATTGGCGAGTGCTCTTTTCTTTGTAGTCATCCAAGAAGATCTAAATTTTCCTAGGTCACATTGCCTTCAATGCTTCATCATTTTATTGTGTCAATCTTTTCTTTTGATACATTCATTCCAAGGTTTAAAATTGCGTATTCGAGTATTCAGTCGTTTTTCGTTCGTGAGGCGTGGCGTAAGCTTCAAGGCGATTTGAGACGTAAGCCTCAAAATCAAAAAATTGCGTAAACATAAAATAATAAATTTTGTATATACTAATGAGTAAATAATATATAAAACATAAAATGCACAAGATAAATAGCAATGGCATTAACATATCACATAAGAAATTAAGAACTCACTAGTCATCAGCATTATCATCACTCATCAGTCATCACTAAGCGGGTCTTCATTTGAATCATCATTATGATGAGTTGCTCTCTCATCTTCCCCCTCTCCTATAGAGTCTAATATCTCCCAATCAGCTTCTTCTTCCTCATTATTAGTTATCTTCCTCTTCCCTAAATAGTAAATATTTTTGAACTATATCATAATGAATAATAGTGTAATACATTAATAAAAGTTTAAGAAAAGAAAACTATATTATTTATATATCTTTTTTGATTTGTTCTTGAGTTGTGGTGGATGTGGATGCTTTAAGACCATCAAAGAAATCAACATTTAAATCTTCATCTTGTAATTCAGATGGCATCACTTCAACTTCATCATCTATAAACCACTCATCATCAGATACCACATCATCGCAAAGCAAAGGATCTTCATCATCCATTAATTCTTTTTTCTTCAAATTTCTGTCTCTGAGTATCCTATTGTACATAATGTACACCTGTGAGTTCATCCTCAATGTCGACAAGCGATTTCTCCTCTTTGTATGCACTTGGTTGTAGGTACTCCAATTCCTTTCACAGCCAGATAAAGAGCATGTCAAGCCCAAAATTTTCACAGCAAAACGCTGTAATTCTGGAGTCCCATCACTAAATTGAATCCACCACTCAACTGGAGATTGTTTGGCAATTGTATCTTTTGCTTGTTGTAATCCAAAAAAACCTTTTTTGTTCCTAAAAGGTACCAATTGCAAGTCAGCATTTGATCTTTCAGTTGCATCACTTATTAGACGATCCATGCAATGATATAATCCCAACTTTATTTTAGGGTTTGTAGACTTGTTCTCTGCATATTGATACTGAGGGTTTAAGTAGTAGGCAGCGGCATGCAAGTGTCGGTGAAGCTGTAGTTCCCACCTATCATCAATAATATTCCAAATTTTCTTAAAGCTTCCCTCACTGCCTCCTAAGTTGGAGGCAATCATCTCTTTGGCTTCATCCATATCATTGTAGATGAAACTCATTGCAGACTTCTTCTCAGCATCCACCATCCTTAAAACATGAACTAAAGGTCTAGTGGTTGTAATGACATATAAGACACTTTGTCAAAATCTGTCATTTAAAACAATCTTTCTAATCTCTTTTCCCTCAGCCTTCTTCGCCCAAGCACAACTCAACCACTGTGTAGATGTAACATAGCATCTAAAGGTTGTCTGGCATCTAGCATGCTCTCTAAGGTCAAGTATGCGGTGGCAAATCTTGTTGCGGCTGGCCTTAGAATTTCTTTCTTCGAAAACTTTCTCATAAGAGCTAGAATCCAAGAGTGGTTGTAAATAAACTTGGTTATTTTTTTGGCTTTAGTGAATGCATTTTTATGTTGAGGTAGATCCCTAAGCTTCTCAAGAATCAGATCTATGTAATGTGCAGCACATGGAGTCCAATACAAATGTTTCCTCTTCTCCATAAGTTTATTACCTGCAGCCTTATAAGAACTTATATTATCTGTCACAATTTGTACAACCAAATGTTCTTCAACCTCATCAACAATGCTATCTAATAATCCAAATATGAACTCAGCATCTTTGACCTGGTCAGATGCTTCAATTGACCTTAAAAACACAGTACCATAAGAATTATTAATAAGGATGTTGATCATACTTCTATGTTTGATATCAGACCACCCATCTGACATAATTGTTACTCTTGTTTGGGCCCAAGTCTTCTTAATTTTTTCGATGCTTTTATCAGTGCTTTCCAACTCCTTCAAAATCCATGTTATTAAATCATACATGGTTGGAGGTTTGAACCCTCTCCCAAATCCTTCAACTGAACGAATCATGTTGTAATAAGCAGGTAATGTTGCAACATTAAATGAAATTGCATTTTCGTAGAAGAATCTGCCTATATTCTTACACACTCTTCTCCGCGCCTCCTTTGCATTTTCTGGGGCCATCTTCTGTGTAGTAGAAGGCCTATCCTCTGATGTGTCAACCATATAATGATCCATAGGCCCTCTAGCACCCCTAGATAAAATGAGCTTCATAGAAGAAGATGAATCCCTAACACTGCGCTCACTCCCGTAGTAAAATCCAACATCAACTCTATCCTCAAATTGCTTCTGTGCAAGATGTTTTGATGTGGTAGACTTATTCATGTATGACTTTATCTCATCCCTTACAACATCAGGAACTTTGGAGCATGGAGCAACATTCTTGTGAGAACTTGAAAGGTGTTCCTTCATCCTAGTCACATAATCTTTCACAACTTTATCACAGTAATTGCATTTCAGATAGACATATGTTTTATCACTGCCTCTTATATCCACCTGAGTGCTATATTTCCATGCTGGATATTTTTTATGACCTGATGCAGCCTTATATTTCTTGTAGAGATTGAAGTGGTTCAGCAGAAAAACTTAAGTGTGGTTGCTGAAGAGATTGGTTGGGGTCTTGCTGAGGAGATTGGTGGGGGTCTTGCTGAGGAGATGGGGTATGATGGGGAGATTGGGGGGGATTGTTTTCATGGGTGGATATTTCATGAGGGGAATCAGGGGATGGAGGGCTGTTTGATGAATATTTCTCGACATTAACCATATCCATTTCAGTCTGAAAAACTACTTGTAGGACATTACAAATCTGACTTTTTCTTATATTAGCAAATAAGTTAGTGATCACCTCTGTAGTATATATAATATCATCGTCTCATCAAAGAAAATGGGGCCTTTTGTCAGCATACATAGGAGCATGAATAGTAGTATGCTCTAGGAACCAAATCTACATAAGATGAAAGAAAATTTTAGCACTCACATTGAGCCAATAAAATTTTGAATGAATTTAGCAGTTAGCACTTAGCATTCACAGTTAGCAGAGGTATAAAACCGTTGATGTAACCTGCTGGCTTCTTATTCGAAATCTTGAATGAGGCCTTATTAAACTCTCCAACTAAAAATTCCCTAATTGAACTAGTCCAGTTTATTGATAAAAAATCATTTGGATTATTTGCTATTCTTTGAATCAACCGAGGAATTTTGAAGTTGTTAAGTTGAAAAAATAAATTTGAACATAAATACATAATAAATGTTCTTAACATAGTCTTTGGGGAGGGGTTTGCTTGTTCAACTCCATCATGTCTGTCCTTATTTCCATTGATGTAACAGAAGTATGTGCTAAGGAATGCCAGGATATTTCTTGTCCTTTATTTGGCAGACTAGTAAGAAGGGTCACTTCATCAGCAGTGAAAG
Organism: Dendrobium huoshanense; assembly: GCA_016618105.1. Taxonomy (NCBI): domain Eukaryota; kingdom Viridiplantae; phylum Streptophyta; class Magnoliopsida; order Asparagales; family Orchidaceae; genus Dendrobium; species Dendrobium huoshanense. Next base: position 18,179,958 of record CM028351.1, on the reverse strand, counting down.
GAATGGGTTGACCTTTTATAACAAAGCATTGTTTTGAAATGTCCCACTTTGAGATCAGCTCATAAATAAGAGGGACATTTTGCTCAAACCCAGGAAATTCAAAAAACTGTATCATCTTTAAACGTTTCAATGTGTCCTTGACTTCAGGTGTAATTTGCTGAGCAAAATTATCACAGATTGTTCGAAACGAAGAAACATAGCATCGATTGGTAATTGGACGAACATATATCTGAAAATTGTAAAAAATAAAAAATAAAAAATAAGTAAATGAGACACGCACAGAAAACGCACAACATACGCAGAATAGAAGCAACGGTCACGCACAGTGTACGCATAAAATACTCATATATTACGCACAACACACGCATAGTGCAGGAAACATGGATGTAAATTATACAAATACAAACAATACGCACATCATAAGCACTGATCACGCATAGTATATGCATAACATACGCACAAGAATGCACATTGCAGAAAACATGGCAGCAAATTATACGCACGCATAAAATACGCACAATATAAGCAAGGATCACGCAATGTGTACTCATAGAATACACACAAAAGATGCATTGCGTACGCACAACCTACGCATATATTACTCGGTGCTTAAAATTTAGTTAAGTTTTTTTGTTTCAAATTTCAACATAAATTCATCATAAACCCTGAATACAGAGACACGATGGCATCAAAGTATCAAACATTTAAAAAGATAGCATAACCTTCAGAACCTTGAACACCAACGCATAACATAACCATAAAATACGCAGTACGGAACAGAAAACATAGCTTTAAGTTACCTTTCTCTTTGTGGGTGACGACATCTTAGAAGAAACTTAGTGAGGAATGCTTGAAATTGCTCCGGAGTGAATGCTTGAAAGTTTGAATTTTTGCTGGAACTCGAAATCTAAACGTCGCCTCTGCATTCGACCTAAACCAGAGTTTAAATGTTGATGCCACGTCGACATCTCATTAGGCCTGCCACGTCATCACCTGGGGGGGCCAAACTGAAAAAAAAAACTTTAGGTTAATTTTTTTAGAGGCGGCGCCTAAAATATATGAGGCGAGGCTCGCCTCATTAAACTTTAGGCGTAAGCCTCATAAACTGAACTTATTGCGTGGGCATTGAGGCTTAAATGGACCAAATTGCGCTGAGGCGCGCCTCTTATTGCGCAATTTTAAACGTTGATTCATTCAAGAGATGCAAATCTTTTCAAATTGTTCATGTCAATTCATTTCTTAAAGTTTTGATTCTTCACCATTGATGTGCTTTCAACATCATTGACTATGATGCGGTTATTGATTTGAGATGCTTTTAGTGTTGTCTACCATTTTCCCCTTATATATTGTTCAAACAACCTTTACTAGCCTAAACATAGCTAATGTTCAATTGAAATTTGATGAAAGGAGGATGTAATCTCCATCATCCTTTTAAGGATAATTATTAAGAATAATTTAGATGAATAATAAAATAGCTTGCCATAAATATATAAATATGGCTCTTTTTCAATTCATTTGGTTAATTTTCTCTATCTTCAAATGGATCTAGAGAATTTCCTTATCATTATTAATGGACTTGAGACTACATTTTATTATTCCATGTCATCTAGGTGACCATCATACAAACATTCATGGACCAAATATTGTTGTCTCATTTGAGTAATTAATGCACTTGCATTTGTTGATCAAATTTGGTTCTTTAGAACTATATATTGCTCCTTCATAAGGTGCTCGTGCTATCTACCGACAAACTTTTCAATCATAACAATTAAAAAGGATGTATTTCTCATTGCAACCATCCGAAAGCTAGGCGACATTCAAGATTACAACAAGCAATGCATTATAATTTGTTTTGATTTGAAATTCCTATTCTCCTTGATTGTGCCTGCACTTAGAGCTAAGGAACATAAGACTCTGGTATCTTAAGTACTCCATAAATATCTTCCATCATGAAAAAATTTTTAGTTTACTCTATTTTTTAGTGAATGTTATATTTCATTAAGTCTTTGAATATGATTATGTGAAATTTTCACACCTTGTTATTAGTAAGTAAATTTAAGTTATTTTCTTTTGTGTAGTTATTGAATAGTTTAATGCTGGTTAATCTATTGCTGATTTGCATGTGTGGTGTGCTCCATTTTTTTTTTTCAGCTAAAGGATCTAATCCTAAGGTCACTGCTAGACTGTATAAGCCTCTTCTCACCAATGATGGAAGAATTTACACTTGCTCAGGAAAACATCTTTTTTCATTTGATAGTAATGGCACAGTTGTCTGGATTATCCCCCTGGGCTATTTGTCAAATGCTGAAATTTCTCCAGTTGTTGATGATAGAGGGAAGGTATTTACTCATATGCAACTTTGTTCATGATGCAGTTTTGTATAGGATTAATGATATCCTGTCATCTCCTTTTAAGAATAATACAATTTTTTTACCTTTTTTGGGGTTAACAGTAGAGATATTAGATAATCAATGATGGAGACTAGAGGTCATGCTAATTTATATCAGGTGGTTGTTTGGTTGGATGTATTTAAAATCCATTCATTTTAGAAATGCAATGTATTTTGGTTTTCAGTAGTTTTTTGGTTGGTTTAAAATAAAATAAAATAAAATTAATTTTTTTATTAGGATACATTAAATAATATCTCTATTCTCCTCTCTTATTTGGCTGGGATGGTGACAACACGATTTTGAGGGTGTTGACAGGGATGACAGTGGCAAGGTAGGATGGTTTAGAAATTATGATGGCGTGGGGTTCAATATTATAGAGGGAGTCTAAGATGGTGTTTGTGCGGGTTGGTGTCGCCAAAAAATTAAACTAAAGAAAAAAGGTAGAGGACAAGGATGACAGTGGTGTTTTGGGCGGTTCATGGATGCTAAATATAGAGTTTTAGGGCATGGCTTGGGTACATTGTTTCATTTGGAATTTCACTGATTTGATAAATTTGTAATACACAAAAAATGGAGATTTTGAGGATCTCAAATTCCTTAAAAGATACTTTCCATTCATTTCATTTAATAGAAAAGGTCTATACATTCCTTTTGCTTTAAACCTCTAAAACTTCCAACCAAAGAGTATCTCAATATATGAACTGTTATGGTACATGTGAGAATTAAATGACTTTGCATACAACAGGAGGAACTACGCAAACTAATATGCTGTATTAGTTAAACAATCCTTCAACTATTTTTAACAGTGCAACAACTATTAGGAAAGGTTTTTATTTATTGAATTTATTACCTCTTCATAAACCTTTCTTTTGGATCATTTCTATATCTATTTTAGCATATGTTATCCCTCTGTGATACTAGATATAATGTGTGATATATTTGAGGGATGACATAGAGCAATATTTTGGTTGCTTCAAACTCTACATTGAGGTGAAAATTTTGAAACACGAAAATAGTTTATCTGCAATGCAAATATATATATATATATATATATATATATATATATATATATATGTATATATGTATGTATGTATGTATGTATGTGTTATTAATCCCGCATTGGAGGGTACATCATGCACTAGAAATTCTATTTCCAATGATCAAAATTATGATGCTTCTTTTTATTTGTTTGGTGCAGCGATTATCCATCTTTGCAGATTTTTAAATTAACTGAATTACATTCTTTTCCATTCTTGTTAGATCTATTTGATTGCTGAGGACAGGATTTTGAAGGTCACACCTTCAAATATTGGCAACTTAAAGTCTACATCAAAAGTCATTTTTGGGCCAAATTCAACCCTTGGAGGATCGGGAGAGATTATTGGTCTTTCAATAAGTATATTGTATGCTTCTATATTTTTGACTATTAAGAATCGGGGACTCTTTGCACTCTCATTTCATGGGAAGTTATTATGGAGTGCTGGTCCTATTCTTTATCGATTTGGTTATCGCCAGGGTTGCAAAGAAAACTCTAGGGATTGTTATTTTTGTTCAACGCCTGTTGTTGACCAATGCGAGGGAACCCTCTACGTAAAGTCACTATCTCCCTTAATTTTCTTTCTTTAGTATATCTAATTTTTGATTAATCTCTGAACATTTAATCTTGTTAATCAAAGTTAAAATATTTAATTAGAGTCATCTCTGGACATGTAGTTAATTACAACAGTATTAAAAATTAGGTGTGGGTGTTTAAAAATTAGGCATTGTTAGGTTTATTTTGTGAAGGGAAATGCAAAATGTCAAGTCTATCATTAAAATGAATCATGCAAATAGGATACATTTATTGCTGAGGTTTTCGCAGCTTGGTAAAGTTTTTGTCTTGCCACACAATATGTCAAAGGTTCTATACAGAGAGGTTGCAAAATTAGATTTTGTTAAATTTATCATTCTTTTAGTTGATGCAATAAGCAGGTTCCTAAATTTTGATTTTAAATGATTACATCCGCTACTAGTCAGAAGCATGCACTCTAACATGCTTTCTTCTTTTGTTTGAAAATGCAAATGGTTACAAATTTACCATTTATGTTTCTCCACTTCATTGAAAAAATAGAACAAGCATCTAGCATTTCATTAATTCTAATCAGAGATGTTGTTCAATGAGTTCCAATTATCTCGGGCACTTGCAGATCATCAACACCGAGGGACAGCTCTATTCCTTATATATGCGGACTCACCACTTTAGATGGGTCCATGATTTCAGCTCCATTGACAAGTTTATGACAAGTATACCCGGAAATAATGGTCTTCTATACGTGATATTTCCTAGGAAGGCTTCAGTGATTGCGCTTGATGTTTATTCTGGAAATATTTTGTGGCAACAGAGTTTTGGTCCTTTGGGTACAGAGCAGAGCTTGCCAGTGGTGGATTCAAATGGTAACTAACCATTGGGTATTTCATGCATAGATGCAATCATGAAATTTATTAACTTCATGCTTTCAACTCAAAAGCTAAAATTTCTAAATTTTTATCCAAATAATTTGCAAGGCTGGTTATCTATTGGCTCACTGGATGGTTATTTGTATTCCTTCTCACCTACTGGTGAAGTGAAGCAGCTCCTTAAGTCAACTGCAATTGATTCAATCATCCAAACCAGTCCAGTTCTAGACTGCTCAGGATTTGCTATTTATGTACTGCAAACGAGGGTGATAGCAAAGTCAATCCGTGATATTGGGAATTATACCTACATTTCAGCAATGAAGCCAGCAAGCCTTGTGCTCACAATGTTGACTCCTGCTACAGGGACTGTTTATTGGACTGGAAATTATCCCGGTAAATGCTACTTATAATTTTAATCAGAGATTTAAATATTGCTAGGATTTGATACCATCTTATCTTCATTGTCTTTCAGGTGAACTGACTAATTTTCTGTCCAATAGTGATCTACGCTATTTTACAGTAGATGAAAGGATCTTTCTCACCTTCCTATCTTCTTCAAGTTGAGTTTTGTTTCTGTCACCTTTAAGTTAAGCTTCTAAAATTCTCCAATAACCATCATTCTCCTCTTTTAAGATAGTAAAAATTGTATATAATATGTAAATTTCTATGATTTTAGCGATGTCAACATTCCAAATTAGGTCCTTTCAAATATTGCATTTGACGACTTGAATATTTTTTTTTTGTTTTTAATGCAGGAACTGGCAATACTTTGCCATGCCACACCATGAGTAAGATCCTGTGATCATAAATGCATTAAGTAAATCACATTCTACATTACTTTCTATTAATTATACTTTTTATTTTACATCTTTATGCTTTTAACTAGGCCAAATAAATGCTTGGACCTGCTCACAAGCAAAGCCCAAGTTGGTTAACATGTATACAGGTAAATAAGAGTGCAACATATCCTTTAAGCTGTTTTATGAGAAACTAACTTCACCTTTTATCTCAGGCAATGAGGGAGCAATCCTGCCTTTTATCTTCTTTCAGCTTGCAGTGTTAGTTCTGCTAGCTTTCTGTGTCCGCTTCTGCTTCGTATTTTGGAGGAAGAGAAAGCTCCAAGAGCATGGTCTCGCGATGTTCCTTGACAAAAGGGTAAGTTTAAGGATCAAACATTTCTGCTTACATGTAACTTATACAGATTTAAGATCTAACTCCTTTTTTCCTGGAACTTGGATTGATTATTAGAGATCATTACACCATAAAAGGAAGACACTTGGAAGGATGATATGTAAGCTGGAGCAAAGGGAAGAGGAAGACACAAACGCCCATGAAAATCTGGAGCAATTGGGAGAGATGGTTAATATAAAGAAGGGGATCGAACAAAAGCTATCGACGTCCTACAGTTTGGGCGGTGACACCGTCATTTTGCAACAAGGATCGATTTTGCCATTATCTGATGGCAAGGACAGGAGCCATTCATTGCACAGTGCAAGGAAGGAGGATGTAACTATGTTTAACACTCTCAGTTCCAGTGAAAGTGGAAGCAGTAGTGATGATAGCATTGATAGAGAGAGTAGGCAGAGCTGGGTAGAAACTGACCAAGTGGATAAGGGCAAAGCAGTTGTTGTGGGAAGTTCTTCCTCAACAAGTTATTTGGAGTCCGAAAATGGCAGTGGGGAGGGATCACTAGTGTCTTCATATAGCTCGAGGGTCTGCATTAATCCTACGTTTTCTAAGGAGTGGATTGATGGTTTGGGTAGTGAGGGTGTGGCAAGGAGGAAAATGTGGCTGTAGAGGAGGACGCTATCTTCAACTAAGGGCATCTCCAACCGAACTCCAAACGCTTGAATGGTGTCATTCGCGAGCTCCAACTGAATGGTAAAACTTCCTTTATTTGGTTGCGGGTGAACAGTGGGACATCAATATTGGCGTTGCACTGTTTATCTTCGTCATTTTTAATCTCTATCGAACTTGACGAAGAAACGCGGGAAAGAAGAAAATGACCGTTACCTTTGCAAAACGGGTCAAAATGGAGTTCGATTGGAGATGAATCACGACATTTTTTAGTTTCACGACATTTTGGAGTGAAAAATGAGATTTTCAGTTGGAGATGCTCTAACTAGAATCCTAAGCTTTAAATTACTTTTTTTTTTTCGTTAATTAGAAACCTGATGCCTTTATAGTCTTGTTTTGTTTTATATTTGTTCTCTGTTCTAACTTCAGTTAAAAATTTTAGTTGTTACCTCTGTTTTGCAGTTAAACCTGTTACTAGAACATCATATGGTACTAAATTTTATCTTGAGTATTATAGTAAGCCTAAGTCTAACCCTTAAAAGGTTTACATGTACTGTGACAGTTCAAGCAGCATAGGAAAGTGCACAAAATGTGATAGATACCTACATATATGTATAAATCATTTTATTTCTTCATTGAAATTGTCAAACGAATTGTAACGAGCTGGTTTGGGTAATTTGTTCTTAATAAAAAATTGCAATATTATTTTATGTTTGAGTTTGATGGGGTATTATTACCCAAGTAATATTACAGTTCATATATTGAGAGGCTCTTTGGTTGGAAGCATTAGATGTGTAGAATAAAATGAATTTATGGACTTTTTATTAAATAAAATAAGAGTGATTTACATACATACCATCCTATAATACTCTATTTACATATTTAACACCTAAAATTTTAATATTATATACATACCATCCATAGTTCATTTTCATATTAAATATAAGTGGTAGAAATGAAATATATGAGTTGTAGGAAGGAAATATAATTGGCATATTTGATATTAAAATAATATAGGATGGTATGTATGTAATATTAAAATTTTGGGTGTTAGATATGTAAATAGGATTGTATAAAATGATATGCATGCAAAATTCCCATAAAATAAATGTAAACGATCTTTAAAGGAATTTGAAATCCTCAAAAGCCCCCCATTTTTATGTATTACAAAATTTTTAAAATCAGTGAAATTTCAATTGGATCATTGTTATCCAACCTGTGCCCTAAAACTATTGTTCACCATTAATAAGTCGCCCATGGCACCAAACTCATACAAACGCCAACCTAGAACTGAGTGTTAAACATAGTTATTACTAATGAATAATGATGGCACTAACTATGTTTAACACTGATGGCAACAACTATGTTTAACACTCTATATAAAATTAATTATTTTACTTTATAAATTCTAATAAAAAAATTTATTTTACTTTATTTGATTTTGAACCAATCAAATAACTATTGAAAATTAAAATACATTGCATTTCTAAAATGAATGTATTTTAAATACAACCAAATTGACATAAATCAATATGATTTCTATACTCCATCATTGATTATCTAACATCTCTACTATTAACCTCATGAAAGGTAATAAAATTGTATTTTTTCTTAAAAGGAGATGACACATCATTAGTGAAGTTGCATATGAGTAAATGCCTTCCTTCTATCGTCAATAAATGGAAAAGTTTCCTCACTTGATAAATAACCCAGGGTGATAATCCAAACAATTGTGCCATTACTATTAAATGAAAAAGATTCTTCCTTGAATAAGTGTAAATTATTTCATTATCTGTAGGAAGAGGCTTATATGGTCTAGCAGCAACCTTAGGATTGAATACTTCAGTTGAAAGAAAATAGAGCACACAAAATAAGCAAAGCAACAATGGATTAAGCAGCATCAAAGTATTCATTAGTAATATAAGAAAGAAAAGAATTTAATTTATATACTCATAAAAAGAAGTGAAAAATTTATATATTCATATTCAAAGACTAAATGAAATATAATATTCACTAACAAGCAGTGTAAACTAAAAATTGTTGCATGATAGAAGATATTTATGCAGCTTATAAGATGATAGAGTCTTATGTTCCTTAGTTTTGGAAATATGTGGAAACACAATCAAGGAGAAAAGAAAAATTGAATCAACACAAATTATATTGCACTGCTTGTTTTAATCTTGAATGTTGCCTAACTTTTAAATGGTTGCAATGAATAGTAATTCCCTTTTTAATTTTAATGATTGAAAATTTTGTTGGTAGAGAGTACGAGCATCATATGAAGAAGCAACATAGAGTACTAAAAAGCCACATTTGATCCACAAATGCAAGTGCATTGATTATTCAAATGAGACACATAGAGCAATCAATGGTCCATGAATGCATGAAAATCACCTAGATAGCATGTAATACTAAGAAGTAGTCTCTAGTCAATTGATGATGGTAAGGAATTTCTCGATATCCTTTTGATGTTTGAAAAAATCAACTAAATGAATTAAAAAGAGCAATATTTATATATTTATGACAAGATATTTTAGTTTTCATCTAAGTTATTCTTAATAATTATTCTTAAAAGGATGATAAAGATTACAACCTCTTTTCATAAAATTTCAATTAAGAAGTAGCTATTTTTAGGCTAGCAGAGGTTTGAACAATATATTTGGGGCCAATGGAGGGCAACACTAAAAGCATCTCAAATCGATGATGTAAGACTACCACATTATAGCCAATGATGTCAAAAGCACATCGATGGTGATGAATCAAAATTTCAATGAATGAATTAACATGAATAATTTAAAATTTTTTGCATCTCTTGAATGGATGCATCAAAATCAAAAAATCGACACAATAAAATGCTGAAGTATTGAAGACAATGCGACTTGGGGAAATTTGGATATTCTTGGATGAACTAAAAAGAAAAGAGCACTCATGAATGCAATTGGAGGTCATAGTCATATTTATCATGGTGGGGTGAACTCGAAGGGTCAATTGGTTAGGCACCTAATTTTTTTTTTATAGTAGAAATAATAACTCCACCACAACCAATTTGAAATTCCTTCATCATGGTTAGCTTATAGTTACAATAGAGTGAGAAGCGGCTAGGTTAGACTAGACCCATCAGCTCACTTCAAACTAGTCAATTTGACTAGTTTAGGTTCATTTGGGCCCATCTCAAACGTTTGAGCAAATACATACTTTATACAAACTAAGGATTTTCTCATCATTATGAGCTTGTCTAGTTTCCAATTTAGCCAAACAAATAAAAGTGAGCACTATGTGAGCTCTTTTGAATTTCAATGAGATGTAATTTTCATGTCAAAAGTTGTGCTTTATCAATCCGACAGGTTGCCTTTAATTTTAGGGCATTTTTATCAACAAAATCAAGAATGTCTTTGCATTATAGGTAACATTTTTTATTTGCTTCAGGGCTAACAAAAATTTATGATTCAAGTGAACCTCACCAATATCAACGACTCACTACATATTAAGAAATAATTCCCTTGGGGACTAGAAACCAAGTTATATTTTTTTTATCAAGATTCCAACAATTCATTGTTTCTTAGATTTTGCTTGGATTCAAATTATTTATATGATTTAGACCCAAATAATCTTCATTTATGGTTTTTATGTGAGAAAAAACAACAAAACTTATTTTAAGGTTTATTTTGGAATAATTTTCTTACTGCTTTCAAAAGCAGTTTTTTAGTAAAAAAATGTCTTGAACAAGAAACTTTTGTACTGACAAATTGATATAGAAAGTAGTAAGAAAGTTATCCTAAACTAAGCCTATGCAAAGTGATAATGAACTGCAATCTAAACATGCCAAAATGGAGCCAAAATGGGCCACAAATGGCTTTAGACCTATACTTGGGTTGAACTATTGGCTCATAACCCAAGAAAGTTAATGTGAGTCCATAGCATCACACACCTCCCAAACATGGAAAATTAGTAAGGCTTGACTAGATGAGCGCTATACCATAATGCATCAAGTAGTGAAGCATGTATCTTGCTTTGAGTTCAAATGAGAAATACTTCAAATGTTAAGGAGTTAGTATTTGATGATGATAACTTAACAATAAAATGTTATGAGAATAACTTCAAGTGTTGAACAAAAAAGCATGAACCCTTGAAAACAATTAATCAAAATTATGAAATAATAATAAAAGACTAGAGTAATATTTCTTGAAGATTGAGGATGAATCAAAGATAAAAGAACAGTAGATGTAGGGACATAAATATAGTAAATGAGAAAAGAACATAAATGATGTAAAAAGTGGAATAGATTATAATAAATATGGCAATTTTAAAAACTCAAAACTCTCTTTAATTTTGACTTTATTAGAGATGATTTGAACCTCCATACTAAACTTGAATTTGATTTCATGTTGACCTAATCCGATCAAATATAGATAAAATTAACTCAAAATAAGTATTTATGCGAGATATATAATATATATAATATGCATATTTATATAGATTAATTAAAAATCAAATTTGAGTCAACATGCATTCGAATTAATAGAAAAAAAAATTAATTTTGAGCTGATGTGTTATAAAAAAATTTGATTCTAAGTTGAGCCAAATCCATTTGAAATTGACTTTTTAGTAGCCCTAGTAGAGAAGATAATATTATTCTTTAACTAAACATGCTACAAATTTTAGTTGTTTATCTATACTTGCTCAAAAAAATCAGTTTAGAGAGATTTTGAACTAAGAATATAATGAAACTTAAAAACACAATTAATTTTTTTCAAAAAAATTTAAAAATATGATTATTATTTTATTGTCATCAAATATTTTTTAACGTAATTAAATAAATAAATTACCAATATAATTATTTCTTTTTAAGTCCCCATTTTGCTGGGGTAGACACATTTTAATCCCAATACTTTGGGCATTTAGCTGCAAAAGCATTTGGCAATTGTTTAAACATTATTTTTCCCCCTCTAAGAGTTTTATAAGTAGTTTTCTATATCCAAAATAGCATAGAACTCCCATATTTGTTCCAACTCATAACAAATATTGAAAATAGAACCATGTCCAATAGTTTGGGAACCAATTAAAAAATTCAATTAGCTAATTCTTAGTTTTTTTTCCAAAGCAATAGGATTCTCCTACCAAGAATGTGATGTGTCTTGAAAGTAAAAATAACACGAGAACATGTAGAAAACTATTGGAACTTGAAGATAGTGATTGTTTTTTTTTTTTTTTTTTTTTTTTTTTTTAACAAGAAAGAAAATTACAAGTAATCTCTTATTTGAGAGGTAGACGCAGCCAGGAAACTTACAAGAAAAAAACTATAGTAGAAAATAGTTTACATAAAAAAACAAAATAACCTAATTACCCTTAAATAAACCATCATATTTCTCTTCCATATCTAAATTCAAATCAGGCCTTTTTACTTAAATAAACCTCTCATAATTTTCTCCCCAATCTAAATTCAAATCAGCCATATTTCCCTAAATAAAATTTCTTAATTATTTCTCCCCTGATTTCTCCTCCTTATATAGTGAATATTAATTTCCTAGGCCTCATAAGGAGGGCCCACCAAAAAAAAGCCCTTATCCTCAAGGTGGAAAATGGGAACAATCTCTTAATCATGTCATTATTGTGAATCTGATTTCAAAAAATAGAATTTTGATGATAACAAACTCTTCTATTTTTCTACGACTGCCTTACATACTAACATTTCAGGTCCACAAGATCAAACTACAATTTGAACCAGCTCAAGTTTGGGAAGACTAGCTTTGAGTCAGTTTGTAATATTTTCCTTTTCTTAAGTCAATTATAAACAATGTGGTTCATGATGTTAAGTAACCTTGCACACACACACTCAGGAGAATTTTTCTAACTGATTTTAGAGTTTTTTTATTTTTGTTCACATCATTCGGGACGATCCAAAAATTGTCCTGGATGATCAGTTAAAAACAGAAACCCTAATTATGGCATCCTGGTTAAGGCAGCTGTCATTAAGTGCATCATCATGTATGATATTTATACAATTATGCCTAAATTAATATTGGTAATTAAGGAAAGCAATTAAGGTTAGATTGGTCGATCATATCATCCTGGATGATCGCAGGATCGATCAGGACGATCAGTTCAAAGACCTTACTAGCAACTGGACAATCAAACATCGGCCAGCTTGTATTTAGGGCGATGTTTTGGATGATATATATGGTTTTCAACTACTCGTCTGGGAGAATCGTTAGATCAGCCTGGACGATCAAGCTATTTTTACATCTTCCAAACATCCATTCAGTGCGATGGTCTGGATGATACTCTACGACTTGTACTAATTATAAAGGACACCGAACTATCGTCCTAGAAGATATGAACAAAAACCTTCTGATCGTCCCAAATCATCCTAACTAATTGAGTTGAATTTATACTGATCATACATGATGATATTGTTGCAACCCATGACCCCGAGTTTGAGATTTTAATGATGCCAAATAATGAGTGTTTTGGAACAACTTTTCATTGAATATTATTTTATTTGCTATTGTCCTTGAGTACTAATATTTCAGGAAGATCACAAGTGACTCAGGACGAAAGGAAAATTAAAGAACAGGTAGATTAGGAGTATGAGTCAGACATTGTATTTCTTTGTTTATTTTATTTTTATTTTATTGAGTCTGGCCACAAAATGCATAAGAGTAAGAACAACTATGCATACACACAGGGGGAGAGTTTGTTTTTAAATGCAAAATGTAATAGAATTTTCTCTTTGGAGATCGTACTGTACGATTTTAATTCGTACCGTACGATCCAAGCTATGTGGATGATTCTGTGAATAGATCGTACTGTACGAATATATTCGTACTGTACGATATGTTCAGATCCAAAACCCTAGCCGTAGTTTAGTTTAAGTAAGTGATTTTGTGTCGTTCGTACTGTACGAATATATTCGTATTGTACGATCTATTTTAAATATTTACTTAAATTAACCCGTGATTAGTGCATATAATCCAGGCCTAATTATATTTTGAACATCGTACTGTACGAACCGGATCGTACCATACGATGAACAAAGATGAAGTTTGATCGTCCCGGATATCGTCCTGGATGATCTCTTAGTTTATGTCTCATCGTACTGTACGATAGTGATTGTACTATACGATGAACAGAGACGACATCTGGTCGTCCAGACCATCGTCCTGTACGAATAGTATTTTGTGGATTGTACAGTACGATATTATATCGTACACTACGAATTGTTTTTAAACTGTTCGTACATCTTCGTACCAGGACGAAGTCTGTTTATGAAGATCGTACTGTACGATGTGGAATCGTACTGTACGAATAGTAACGGCTACTTTTGAAATCAGAGGGTTTTTTGAGCCCATTTTAGATGTTAATCTTGTCCTTTTTTCAGTAAGATTTTACAGAGAGGGTGAACGTGATTAAAGAGGGATTCCAAGGGAGAGAGCTCTAGAGAAGTTATTTAGGGTTGAGAGAGGAAGGAGAAGGTGAGCGTTGTGAGGGAGAAGAGGTGTGAGGGAGATCACACGGTTACTCCGAACTTGCTGCATCTTGCTCCTCCTGTGGCCCTAGAAGAATTTGAGGGAGGATCTCCAAGGGAAAGGCTCATCTACATTCGTGACCTCGAGGTTCTTTGCCTTCTCTAGGAGGGAGAAAAATGAGAAGGTTCTCTGCCGTCGCCAGGAGGGTGAAAATAGAGTTTGGCACTCCGCCACGTCAGGTTGGTGAAAGGGAGGTTTGTAAAGGCTTCTCTGCCTTGCCGAGGGGGACAAAAGGAGAACTATTTTTGGTAGTGAAAATCTCGGAGCGGAGGACTCCGGGGAGTGGACGTAGGTCATATTTTGACCGAACCACTATAAAAATCCTTGGTGTGTTTTTTCCTTATCGTCATTTACTTTTGCTTGCACTTATATTTTCATAATTATTGCGTGGTGAAATTTGTGGAAGAAAATTTGTTTAAGCTTTTGTTGTCAAATTTCAAAAATAACAAAAAAATTAGAAATCATGCTTAGGGTTACTTTTTATTGAGAAAAAGTTTTTCACAATTCACCCCCCCCCCTCTTGTCATTTAGTAATTACAATTGGTATCAGAGCTTGTTTTTCAAAAATAGTGTTTTAGAAAACCTTAAAAAAAAAATGATCATGTCGAATTTTGGTAATCGTAACACTGCGGAGGGTTATTCAATAACTCGTCCACCACTTTTTGATAACATTCCGTTTGATTTCTAGAAAATTAGAATGTCTACATTTTTTGCAATCTATAGATTACCGCATGTGGATGTTAGTAAATGATGGATATGTTGCACCGTTTAAAATTGTATATGGTTTGAAAACTACTATACCTTTCAATAAATGGAGCAATGAGGATAGGGAGTTAGCCCAACTGAATGCTAAGTGCTTAAACTGCTTTTTTTGTGCATTGAAATCTGAGGACTATATGAGAGTATCTACCTGTGTTTATGGAAAGGAGATTTGTGATAGACTGTGCATTACATACGAAGGAACAAACGAAGTAAAACAGTCTAGGCTAAACATTCTACTGCATGATTATGAATTATTCCGTATGAAACCTAGCGAAATAATTTCTGACATGTACACTAGGTTCACCCAAATCGTGACATCCTTGCATGCATTAGGTAGAGAAATTTCAAATTCTGAGAAAGTGAATAAAATTCTTAGATGCCTACCTAGTTGCTATGATGCTAAGATAACTGCTATCACTGAGTCCAAAGATCTTAATGTTTATTCTATTGATAACCTCCTTGAGTCACTCATTGCATACGAGCAAGGAGTGAGCCAAAGTCAAAGTGATGCAGGTGAAAAGAAAAAGGAGCGGACGGTGGCATTAAAAGCTAGCAACTCAAAAAGTGAAAGTTCTATAGGGGAGGAAGAGGATGAGATAGCACTGATGACCTGACAATTCAAAAAATTTTTGAAAAGAAAACAGAAGCTTCATCAGAACAGTTGGAACAAAGGTAAGAGCTCAAGGTTCAATAAGATTTCATCTGATATAATTTGTTTTGAGTGCAGGAAGCCAGGTCACCTTCGAGTCGATTGCCCCAATCTGAAGAGTCAACCAGCTAAGGAGAAAGGAGATGACAAAGCAAAATACAAGAAAGGAAAGACAAAGACACAGAAAGCTTTTTGGGCCAACTCTGCCTCGGAATCATAAGAAGAAGAAGCAGAGGAGGAGGTAACTAACTTGTGTCTTATGGCTAACGATAACCTTGATCAATCGGATCAAGACGAGGTATGTCAACTTTCATATGAAGAATTGTTGCTTATTTCTGAGAATATCCATGACTCGTATAGGAAGTTGAAAAAGATGCATGCTAAGCTTAATGTTGAATTTAATTCTTTATAAACTGAGCATGCTAACTTAGTTAAGGAAAGTTCTGATTTAGATAGAGATCATATGTTACTTCTTGATGAGTATGATGCAATAAATAAGAAGCATATTGAACTAACTGAAGAGCATGAAACCTTGAAAACCACTCATGTTGAACTAGAAGAAGCTTTTCGTAGACTAGACAAACTTGCATTAGAAGTAGATCATAGTGAGCACTTGCTATTAATAGAAGTTGATGGATTGACAGCTCAAAGTAAAACTTTTAGTGAGAGAATAAAAGAACTAAAAAATAAAATTGCATCACTTACATTAGGCCATCCTAGCAAACCCCCAACACAGCATGCATCACAAAACTTTAGGAAGAGGCACCACCACCCACATAGATTAGTAAACCTATTTCCTGGTGTTAGGTGTTTCTCTTGTGGCATGTTAGGTCACACAGCCCGCACATGCACAATTCACCGTAGAACACACTTAGTATGGAGACCTAAACTACATCCATCACAGCATAACATGCATACATCTCATTCATGCAAGCATAAGGAGGAACCCAAAATCACTTGGGTTCCCAAATCTAATCTTTGAATGAAATTGTAGGGATGCTCTCACAAAAGACCTAGTGAGAGCATGTGGTACCTGGATAGTGACTGCTCGCGACACATGACTGGAGATATAAAGAAGTTCATCCTACTGGAGACCAAAACTGGAGGCAAAGTAACGTTGGGAGACAACACTACCAGGAAGGTAATAGGCTCAGGTATCGTTGGTAATGCTAAAAAATTTTTAATTGAAAATGTTTTACTAGTTGATGGTTTGAAACATAATTTACTTAGCATTAGTCAACTGTGTGACAAAGATTTTGATGTTAAATTTTTAACTGATAGATGCCTGATTAATTTATTTGATGAAATAATTTTAGAAGGAAAATGAATGAACATTGTTTATATGTTAGACCTTGATTGTATTGATAGCTCAAAATCATTCTGTTTGAAAACAATAGTTGATGACTCGTGGCTATGGCATAGGAGACTATGCCATGCTAGTATGAAAACTCTTAGAAACATCACTCAGAAAAATCTAGTTAGAGGTGTACCTAAGTTCGACTTTACCAAGGATCACTTATGTGATGCTTGCCAACTAGGAAAACAAGTCAAATCATCCTTTCACTCAATTAGAGATGTGATCACCTCTAGGCCACTAGAAATTCTACACATGGACTTATTTGGACCCATTAGTACAGCCAGTCTAGGTGGAAAGAATTATGGATTTGTGATTGTAGATGACTTCACAAGATTTACTTGGGTAAGATTCTTAGCACACAAAAATGAGTCTTTTGAGGAATTTAAAGTTTTCTCCACATGGATTCAACAAAAATTAGGTTGTGAAATATCAACAATCCAGAGCGATCATGGTAGAGAGTTCCAAAATGATAGGTTTGAGTAATTCTGTCAAGAGATAGGAATAGAACACAATTTCTTAGCTCCTAGAACACCCCAACAAAAAGGCATAGCAGAAAGAAAGAATAGAACTTTGGTACAAGCTGCTAGGGCAATGTTAGTGGAGTATACCCTTCCTAGATACTTTTGGGCAGAAGCAGTCATTACAGCCTGTTATGTTTTAAACAGAGTAAACATTAGATCAAAGCTGAATAAAACTCCATATGAACTCCTTAAGGGTAGAACACCAAACCTTTCACATTTACATGTCTTTGGGTGTAAGTGCTTCATCTTAAATAATGGTAAACATCACTTAGGAAAATTTGATCCCAAATCTGATGAGGGTGTCTTCTTAGGTTATTCTTCTGTAGGTAAGGCCTATAGAATTTTTAATAAGAGAACCCTTGTAGTATAAGAATCCACCCATGTGGTATTTAATGAATCAGATAAGCCCTCAGAATCTAAAGTTGAAGATGATGAAATAGAGGCAATTCAAGGAGTAGAGACTATGACCTTAGGAGAAAGGGTCGAACCTCAGGAAGATTTGCCTAGAGAATGGAGATATTCTTCTAGTCATCCTAAAGAGTTAATTTTAGGAGACCCTTCAGAAGGTGTAAGGACTAGGCATGGACTTAGGAAGGAGGTTAGTCATTCAGCATTCATCTCTATGATAGAACCTACAAGTATAGATCAAGACTTAGGAGATGAATTTTGGATTCTAGCAATGCAAGAAGAGCTGAACCAATTCACCAGGAATGATGTTTGGGAGTTAGTCAAGAGACCTAAGGAACAAAGTGTTGTTGGAACAAAATGGGTCTTTAAGAATAAGGTAAATGATTAAGGAACAATAATAAGGAATAAAGTAAGACTAGTAGCTAAGGGGTACAACCAAATTGAGGGGATAGACTTTGAAGAAACCTTCGCCCCGGTTGCTAGACTAGAAGCCATAAGAGTAATCTTAGCTTTTGCTTACTTCAAGAACTTTAAGATATATCAAATGGATGTAAAGAGTGCATTTCTGAACGGGGTAATTAAGAGAGATGTCTACGTTGAGCAACCCCCCAGATTTGAAAGTTCACAATTTCCAAACCATGTATTTAAATTAAAGAAGGCACTGTATGGATTAAAGCAAGCACCTAGAGCATGGTACGAAAGACTTAGCTCATTTCTTTTGGATAGAGGATTTAAAAAGGGTAGTGTAGATACTACACTCTTTTTACAAAAGGTCAAAGAAGAAATTCTCATTGTTCAAATATATGTGGACGACATCTTGTTTGGATCTTCGGATAAAAACTTATGCGATGAATTTTCAAAAACAATGAGTAATGAGTTTGAAATGAGCATGATGGGAGAACTTAATTACTTTCTTGGCTTTAGTGTGAAACAAATGGATAATGGAACCTTTCTTAGCCAATCAAAGTATATTAAGGATATTTTAAAGAAATATGAAATGGATAGTGCAAAACCCATGAACACCCCAATGAGTTCGACAATCCAATTAGGTAAAGATCCTAGTGGAAAATCAGTAGATCAGAAAAAAATATAGAGGAATGATTGGATCCCTTTCTTACCTGACTGCTAGTAGACCGGACATAATGTTTAGTGTGTGCCTTTGTGCCCGTTTTCAAGCCGATCCTAAAGAGTCTCACTTAACTACTGTCAAAAGAATTCTTAGATATCTACTAGGCACCCCAAACTTAGGATTTTGGTATCCCAGACACATCACTTCCTTTGAAATCCTAGGGTACTCAGATTCTGACTTTGCAGGATGTAGGATAGATAGAAAAAGCACCTCTGGTACCTACCAATTCATAGGACAATTATTAGTTTCTTGGTCCACTAGGAAGCAAAACTCAATAGCACTTTCCATAGCCGAGGCAGAATATATTGCAGTAGAAAGTTGTGTTGCACAGGTACTATGGTTAAAACAACAAATTTTTGATCTTGGACTACCTGTTGGAACCATCTCGATCATGTGTGACAACACAAGTGCAATTTGTATCTCTAAGAACCCAATTCAACACTCTCGAACGAAACACATAGACATTAGACACCATTTCATTAGAGATCACGTCGCTAAGGGAGATATAGAATTACATCACATCGCTACAGGAGATCAATTGGCAGACATATTCATAAAACCTCTAGCTTTCGACACCTTTAGCACCTTGAGGACTAGATTAGGTGTCATAGATATAACTGCATAAAAAAATAATAAAAAAAATATAAAAAAATAAATAAAGAATTTTTTTTTGTAATAGGGCTGCTCCTGATTATCACACACTCACCACACAAAAATCTGCATTGACTGTTAATCGTACTGTACGATACACATATCGTAACGTACGATACATCTCAATCTACATAACGTTCATCAACAAGCAGATTTTGGCTCTGTTGATCGTACTGTACGACCTACATCATTATGTACGATATTCATCCAATATTATTGCCTATCGTATTGTATGATATCACTTCTTCGTACGATACGATACACGTCAGCAACGGATTGGGATGAATTAAATCCGGTTGGTACGACATTACTGAGTATCGTACTGTATGATGCATACCATTCGTACGGTACGATACACATCAGCACACAAAATAAATATGAGTTAAAGTTGTTTGGTACGATATTTATTATGGATCATACTGTACGATACACCTGTTCGTACAGTACGAAACTTTGGTCAAAAGTCGTACTGAGGGCCTCGGGACGATCGAAATTCGCCTGATCATACTATACGATATTTATCGTACTGTACGATTTGACTGCCTTTTCCCGAAACGACTGGTCATGATATTGATTGCCTATCGTACTGTACGATCCAAAATCCTACTGTACGATTGTAGAAATTTTTTATAAGAACCCTTTCCTAGGCTGTTCCTTTCACTCAAATCTCTCCTCACTCACTCTTTCACTTAGTTTCGTGCCCTCTTGCAATGTCTAAACGAGGTCGGATGACTGCTGGAAGCTCATCCTCATCGAGTTGCCAACCTGCTCGTTTTCTGAATACTGAAATTGAGGAAGCCTACCAACAATATAAAGCCTGCAAAATTTCTCCTTCAAAAATGCTTAATCATGCTGCTCTTAATTTCGAGGTAATGGGCATGTTTGCTTCCACCACCTTCCAATTCCTACTCACCATGGAATTTCCCTATAACTCTGAACTTCTCTTCAAATTTCTCACTAACCTCACCTACACTGTCGACAACACCACCTTTCACTCTTTTGTTTGTGGCCAAAACATTGAGATCACTAAAGCAGACATTTCCCAATATATTGGGCTGTCCACTGAAGGACCTATGGTTCGCTCATTTCTTACTGATGAATTTGATTAGAGCGATTTTAATAGAGTTCTTAGGAATGCTACTTTTCAGCAACACCAACCTCTCGTTCAATCTTTAACTCGAAATGCCCGTATAATTCAACATGTCCTTCAAACCTCAATAATACCCAAATGTGTCGACCGTATCAATCTGACCCCGACCTTATCCATCGCTACCTATCTTATTATGTCCAACATCAAATTTGATGAGGTTGATTTAATTAGTAACTAGATTCGCCACATGACTTTTGTTCATCTACCTACCACTCGATAGAAATAAAATCTAGCTCTTGGTCACCTAATAGGATATATCCTCCACAATAAATATCAATTGACCTACCCTGGTGAACCCGACATTCTTCCTATTTTTTATACGGATGCCTCCTTCCGTATTCTCTTTCATCGGGGACACGAGCCTGAAGAACCAGTCTTTGATGAAGAAGAAGAAGATGCCCCAGCAGCAGCTCCAGCTCGACCACGACGCCATGCCGCACCCCGAGCACCTGCACCAGCACGCCCTAATGATGATTTGGTCGCACGCTTCGCTCAACTGCAGACTCGTCTCGACATGCATATTCAAGAACAACATCAGCAACACGAGACAAATATGCAATGGTTTGGCGAACGCTTTACTGCAATTGATCACCGCTTTGATGCTCTCTTTCAATATTTTCAACCAAATCCACCTCCACCACCAACTGATTAGGACCCGTCTGTTTAGATTATTTGTGTTTGCATTGTAGTTTCTTTCTTTTGCTTTTTTGCTTTAGTTGCTCGTCCTTTTTGTGCTGTTAAAAGGGGGAGAAGTTTGTTGTACTTGTTGTTGTGCTTGTTATCTAAATGCATTCCTTTTGTTTTGTACTTGCTTTTGGTATCTTTTTTCTTGTATTTATTTAAAAAAAATTAAAAAATATAAATATAAAAAAAAAACAAAAGAAAAGTTATTCGTACTTACTTACAATAAATTATTTGACATCATCAAAAAGGGGGATATTGTTGCAACCCATGACCCCGAGTTTGAGATTTTGATGATGCCAAATAATGAGTGTTTTGGAACAACGTTTTATTGAATATTATTTTATTTGCTATTGTCCTTGAGTACTAACATTTCAGGAAGATGACAAGTGACTCAGGACGAAAGGAAGACTCAAGAATGGGTAGATTAGGAGTATGAGTCAGACATTGTATTTCTCTGTTTATTTTTTTTATTTTATTGAGTCTGGCCACAAAATGCATAAGAGTAAGAGAAACCATGCACACACATAGGGGGAGAGTTTATTTTTAAATGCAAAATGTAATAGAATTTTCTCTCTGGAGATCGTACTGTACGATTTTAATTCGTACCGTACGATCCAAGCTATGTGGACGATTCTGTGAATAGATCGTACTGTACGAATATATTCGTACTGTACGATATGTTCAGATCCAAAACCCTAGCCATAGTTTAGTTTAAGTAAATGATTTTGCGCCGTTCGTACTGTACGAATATATTCGTATTGTACGATCTATTTTAAATACTTACTTAAATTAACCCGTGATTAGTACATGTAATCCAGGCCTAATTATATTTTGAACATCATACTGTACGAACCGGATCATACCATACGATGAACAGAGACGAAGTTTGATCGTCCCGGATATCATCCTGGACGATCTCTTAGTTTATGTCTCATCGTACTGTACGATAGTGATCGTACCATACGATGAACAGAGACGACATCTGGTCGTCCAGACCATCGTCCTGTACGAATAGTATTTTATGGATCATACCGTACGATATTATATCGTACAGTACGAATTGTTTTTAAACTGTTCGTACATCTTCGTACCAGGACGAAGTCTGTTTATGAAGATTGTACTGTACTATGTGGAATCGTACTGTACGAACAGTAATGGCTACTTTTGAAATCAAAGGGTTTTTGGAGCCCATTTTAGATGTTAATATTGTCATTTTTTCAGTAAGATTTTACAGAGAGGGTGAACGTGATTAAAGAGGGATTCCAAGGGAGAGAGCTCTAGAGAAGTTCTTAGGGTTGAGAGAGGAAGGAGAAGGTGAGCGTTGTGAGGGAGAAGAGGTGTGAGGGAGATCACAAGGTTGCTCCGAACTTGCTGCATCTTGCTCCTCCTGTGGCCCTAGAATAATTTAAGGGAGGATCTCCAAGGGAAATGCTCATCTACATTCGTGACCTCGAGGTTCTCTGCCTTCTCCAGGAGGGAGAAAAACAAGAAGGTTCTCTGCCATCACCAGGAGGGCGAAAACAGAGTTTGGCACTCCGCCACGCCGGGTTGGTGAAATGGAGGTTTGTAAAGGCTTCTCCGCCTTGCCGAGGAGGGCAAAAGGAGAACTATTTTTGGTAGTGAAAATCCCAGAGCGGAGGACTCCGAGGAGTGGACGTAGGTCATATTTTGACCGAACCACTATAAAATCCTTGGTGTGTTTTTTTCTTATCGTCATTTACTTTTGTTTGCACTTATATTTTCATAATTATTGCGTGGTGAAATTTGTGGAAGAAAATTTGTTTAAGTTTTTGTTGTCAAATTTCAAAAATAACAAAAAGATTAGAACTCATGCTTAGGGTTACTTTTTATTGAGAAAAAGTTTTTCACAATTCACCCCCCTCTTATCATTTAGTAATTACAGATATTTATATTGTCATGAACGATAAAGTCAGTTTGTTGCAATTAAGAGATATTCTGAAGCTCTTCTATTTAAGAACTTTTGTTCCTTTGAAGAGAGTATATTTTGCTGCTATTCTGACCTGAGAGAGCCAAGAGGAGAGGGAGAGCTAGGGAGAGAGAGAGAGAGAGAGGATCTTATGAGGGGGAGTTTGTGAGGGGTTTCACAAAGGTTGCTACAAGAATGGATCAGTCGTTGTCTTCTCCAGTCATCGTCCTTAGTTCCTTGGGGGTTCTAGAGAGGTCTGCTTTAGCATCTAATTAAGGTTCTCTTCCTGCTTCAGGAGGAAGCAAAAATAGTTGGGTTCTCTGCGTCACCTGGGTTGGTGGAAAGGAGGTTTATAAAGGCTTCTCCGCCTTGCTGTGGGGGCAAAAGGAGAGACACTGAGTTTAGTGCAATACTCGGAGGGCGCCTCCGAGGAGTGGATGTAGGTCGTGTTGATCGAACCACTATAAATTTTTATGCTCTTTATTACTTCTTCCACATTTAATTTATGTACATTATTTTCTATGGTGAATCTTGGTTTTGATGTATGATTGTATTTTTGATTGAAAGATTTTTTAAAATATCAATTCACCCCCCTCTTGGTTAGCCTTGGGACTTGTTCATTAGGGCTTAATATTCCTGTCAAACTTTCAAGTGGTATAAGAGCGGGATTCATAAAAATGAGTTTTTGAAAACTTTTGAATTTCGATCTATTGCTAACTTTGGTAATCGTAATACTACGGAAGAATATTCTATTACACGACCACCTTTATTTGATAATATTCATTTTGATTTTTGGAAAACTCGTATATCTACATTTTTATAATTGATTGACTATCGCATGTGGATGCTTGTTAAGAATTGTTATAGACCTCCTTCTCGTGAAATTAATGGCATTAAATCTGAACTTCCTTTTACTGAATGGACTTTTGATGAAAGAAATTTAACGCAACTTAATGCAAAATATTTGAACTATTTTTTATGTGCTTTAAAATATGAAGATTATATGCGTGTTTCAACTTGTGCAACTAGTAAAGAAATTTATGATAGATTGTGTATTAATTATAAAGGAACTAATGAAGTTAAACAATCTAAATTGAATATTTTGTTGCATGACTACAAATGTTTTTTTATGAAACATTCTGAATTAATTTCTGACATGTATACTAGGTTTACTCAAATTGTCACCTCATTGTATGCTTTAGGAAGAGAGCTAACTACTTATGAAAGAATAAATAAAATTTTGAGATGCTTGCCTTCTACTTTTGATGCTAAGATCACTGTAATTACTAAATTTAAAGATTTGAATACATATTCTATTGATAACTAACTTGGATCACTCATTGCTTACGAGCAAGGGGTGAATCAAAGAAATCTTGATGTAGGTGAGAAAAAGAAGGAGAAAACTGTGGCGCTGAAGGCCAATAACACGGACATTAATTCTTCTGGGTCTAAAAGCGATGATGTGGCCTTCATCACGAGGCAATTTAATAGCTTTCTAAGGAAGAATCACAAGCACCATCAGAAATGGAACAAAGGTAAAGATAACAAAAATTATAAAAATTCTTTGGATATTATTTGTTTTGAATATAGGAAGCCTGGACATGTCAAAGCTAATTGTCCTACACTTAAGGATCATTCGAGCAAGGAGAAGGGTGAGGAGAAAACCCAGTACATAAAGGACAAGAAGCGATTCCAAAAGGCATTCTAGGTGGACTCTGCATCTGTCTCCTCTGAGACTGAAGCTGAGGAAGAAATAACAAATTTGTACTTGATGGGTGATTATCTTGGTCAGTTTGACTAAGAAGAGGTATGTGAACCAACCTATGATCAATTACTTGAAGTTTATGAGAACATTCATGCATCATATAGGAAACATAAGAAAACTCTTGCTAGTTTGAAATTAGAGTTCACTAATTTATAAAAACAAGCATGAAATTTTAAGTAAAGATCACACTCAAATTGGTAGCAATCACATGTCATTACTTGATGAGTTTGATGAATTGAATAAAAAGCATTTTGAGTTAATTGTTGAGCATGATTCATTGAAAGCATAATACACCTCACTTGAATATGATTTTAAGACTTGTAATGAAGAATTTGAGAATAGGAAGCACTATTTGAATGTTGATAATGCTGTGTTAAAAAGTGCTAACTCGAGGTTTAAAATTGAATTGAATGCACTTGAGAAAAATAGGACTACACCCACACTTGATCTAAAACCAAGACCTAGGAAGAGGCATTATAACCTGAACAGATTAGTAAATCATTTTCCCATTGTTAGATAATTTTTATGTGGCATGCTAGGACACATTTCACACACTTGCACTGTTCACCGTTGTACACATTGGATGTGGAGACTCAAATTGCATGATTCACAGCATAACACACATGCATTGCATTCTTCTATTCATAAGAAGGGACCAAAACCTATTTGGGTTACTAAATCTGACATTTGATGATTTTGTAGGTGTGCTCTCACCAAAGACCTTGTGAGAGCATGTGGTACTTGGACAGCACAGGCTCACGTCTCTTAATAGCATAAACTTACTGCTTAATAAATTCTGATTCACACGTTTACTACTCTGTTGATTGTAATTATTTTGTATTCTTTCCATTTTAGTTTTGATTTAGTTTTTTATTTTTGTTGTTATTTTGTAGTTATTTCATCTATATTATTCTTCTTTTGTTTATCAGTTTTTGTTATTTTTTGGTCATTACTGAAATGATATTTTATGCCTTGTTTTTGTTCTTGAAAATTTGTAGTCAATATCTGACATCCCTAAATCAGTTAAAGGGAGAAATACCATTGATTGTTTCCCTCCCTCTAACCTCTTTTTGCGGTAAAATTTTCTTTCCTAAATAAAAGTCTATCTCAAATTAATAACTAGATTTTGCAATTGAGATCTTTTCTATCTTGGTACAGTAATCTATCTTATATGTAATGTTCTAAGTTTTATAATACTTTCAAATTCTTTGAAATCTTATTATTGTATTTATCATATGATTTTTTATTTTGATTTGTGGGTTATTTTTTCTTATATTAGAGAGTGAGGTTTTCTTCTCCAATTTCATAACTGAGAGTATTTAATAGTTTTGAAAAGGGATCTAGCTTGCAAAAAAAATAAAAAAAATTTGGCCAATGATGCCAAATCAAAATATGAGCAATGACCGCCAAAAACTGAAAGATACACAAAGTGTATCAAAAATCAAAAGATACACAAAGTGTATCAAAAATTAAAAGATGCACAGTGCGCCAATAAATTAACAAGAGGCATAAAATGAGCTCACAAAAAGCAAGCTTTCTTCTCTTTCAAACTTTTAAAACTTAGAAAAATTAATGCGTCACTTGATATTTTCAAAGGCTTGATTTCAAATTTATTGATTGTGACAAATTACTTTGGTATATTATTTTATAAGATATTTTTTTTAAACCAATTTTTGAACAGATCTCTCTTTCTTATCCAATTGGTTTTTCTGAGTTAGGTCTTTTGTTTTCAAAAGACTATTTTTTCCTAAGAGAAGTCCGAGCTAGGATTAACATGATCGGATATTCTACCATTTTCTGATTTCGAAGATATTAACTCATTAGTTTTACAACTTTTTATATTCAATCACAAAGAAAATTTATCATAATTGTGCCTTGTTTATTTAGCAAAAAAAAAAAAAAAAGAGTTTTCGTTTCTTTTTGTCTCTTTCTCTATCTTTTTCATATTTTAATTTTATCATTTACTATTGTTTTTATGGTTTTTGATCCTTCTATGATCATCTCCATCCATTCTCTAATTTTAAACTTTTTTTCACATTGTCCTGGATGATATTTATATCGTTATAGGTTATCTGTTCAATTAACTCTTGAAATTCCATCTGACGGCTTTTTTGACTCTTCTACTTCTGATTGTCCTAGACAATCTGATCGTCTTCTGCTTCAATTATTTGTGATTGTCTTGGAAGATCCTCCTCTTCCTAGATGATCTTCACTTTTTCTTGCACAATTATGGGTGATTGGTCCGTACGATCCACCTATTTTTCCTAGATGATACATGTGGAAATACGTTTAAGCTCTTTGAATTCTCCCTATAAGATCAATTATTGATGATTGTCCCAGACGATCCCCCTGTTCATCCTGGACAATACACATGGCAATACTTTAAATATTTTTAAATTTGACCGATACGATCCATTATTATGCATCGTTCTGATCGATCGACCTAATCGGCCAGGATGATCTTCTTTTTCAACAGTTGTCTGGCTTGACTCCTCGGGACCATCGCCTGTGTCTTATCATCCTGGATGATGTCTGATCATCCTGGATGACTTTACTACTTTTTTGACCAATTATCCCGGACACAATTATTGCACCTAATCGACCTGGATGATTCTGTGATCTTCCTTGATGATCCGATCATTTCTTTTAAAAATTGAGGCATTCGATCAATTTTTCTCACATAATATTTCTTCAACCCTCTTTGCTCTTACTTCCCTTCTGTTTTCCTGATTATGGCTGATGGAAAGAGGTCTATCCATCCTTTTGGAAGTTCCTCCTTCAACGAGGAAAGCGACCAAGCTGCCTATCTAAGGTACAAGACGGTCGGATCACTATTTTCGGACTATCAACCCACACATTCTTTCCTATCCTGTCCTCGATCTATTTTTTCACACTACTCTCACTTTTCTCCTTACTCTTACTGTTCCATTTAATTCGGATTTACTGTTTGTGTTTTTTTCTAGCCTTTGCATCAATTCCTCTTTTACTTCTCTTCAGTCCTATGTGAATAGATGTCCAGTCGAAATCACATATCGGGACTGTCAAGAACTCCTACAATTGTCTACCATAGGAGACAAACTCTAACCTTGTGTTCTGATCCTGACTACGATCGGGCTCCAGCCAACCACTTTCTAAGAAATACTAATGCTCACTTTCACGTTAGAGAGTCTAGCAGCTTACTTAAAGATGATAGAATAATCCAACATGTTCTTCACACTTATATTCTTCCAAAAGCTGGTGATCACATTCATATCACTCCGCTTTTTTTTATCATTACTTTTTACATTTTGGCCCATCGTGAGTTTAATGCCACTGATTTAATTTTTGTGATATATGGAGTATCTGAATAGTATTCGCAATCCAGGATATATGAGGAAGCCCACTCTTGCCCTAGGACATATCATTGCCTATATACTAGAATACAAATACAACCTTCAATATCATATCCCACCAAACTATCATCCTACCTTCTACTCAAACAACTCCTTTCATGTTCTTCACAGTACTCGTCTCCACCTAGGGCATGAGAAAGCCTAGGGAGCTGAGGAGGAGGCCGCTCCTGCTCCTGTTCCACTCCGCCAGCACTCTCAGCTGGATCGGCTAGTGGAGCGATTCAACTAGTCAAAAACACAGTTCAAGAACTACATTGCTACACAGGAGCAGCAATATCTAGAGGATGTTGCTCGCGTCGAGTCTTATGTGGTGGGAAAAAAATTGTGTCTCACCACACAGATTTTGATTTTCTCCTATTTTGTAATCGAATACTACATTGAAAATAAAGTACAGTCTCGAGAGGCCGACACAATATTCTAGAATGGATTCAATATTAGAATAGGGTTTTGAAAATTGATATTTCTATAATCAAACATAATTCAAAGAATAATATATCATCTCAAAAGATGAACATGAAATTCTATAGAATATGTTTAAAGATAGAAATACGTTTTTGAAAAAGTTTATTCATTCTTTTGTTTAGATATGACAAGAATAATATTATATCATCTTAAAAAACGAACATAACATTATTCAAGATATCCAAAAGCGAGAATGAGTTTTATAAAATTCATCATTTCTAAAGTTGAATATAACAAGTATAATATTATATTATCTGAAAAGATAATAATAACATTCTACAAGTCTATTCAAAATTAGAAATGAGGTTTTAAAAATATCTACGTTCCCAAAGATTCTTCCCTTGTTTTATACGAATAAAACAAGGTTTATTTTAGTCTGGGGTTCTCAAATCCCTATAGAGGCAAGCCCCTATAGTTAATTACATCTTAGGAGGAATGCTCCTAAGAAAACTCTCGATTAAAGCAGTGATTTCATACCCTTTGACTACAAAGTAAAAGACAAGAAACAGAAGTAGGAATTTTCCAAGGTGAAAGCTCAATGTTGAACATTTATTAGTGAGTCAAAGGAGAAAAAGTAGGAGGAGCCGGATTCTGAGAAACTCAGAGGCGACCTCAATCTACCCTAAGTTGGGCTTTACATTTTAAGAGAGAAATTTTATGTTTAACTTGACATTTTATTAGAAAGTTGGGATTATATTCCCGGAGGGCGAGGACTTAAGATCTAAAAAGAATCTTCCTCAGAACTTAAATCTAATTTGGGTACTATAAAATAGTGACCCGAACCTAACTAATGAAGTGCAAATCTGGACTTACCCCGGCCTGGATTGGGGAGCCAGCTAACCACCTAGGCGCTTTAAAACCATGTGTCTAGTCTCTTATGAAAGATGGGTAGGGATGTTTATTAAGTTTTAATGAATTGGGGGCCGACATCTAAGACAGTTCCTAATTGGCCCCTTGACTTATGTAGGGTGAAAAATATATAGAAATGCAATTAATATTTTAGACTCTTTTTAATTTGTATCTAATGCAATGCATGCTAATTGACTCGAATGAATAAAATGAATATGAAGCAGTTTAAAAATTATGGTTAAAAAATAAGTTTTTTTCCTAGAGATTGCACAACTTCCCCTTGACAGAACTGCACCCTCATAGTTCAAGTGGTCTGCCAGAACCCGCAGGCGGGGAGGTGCCTAACAAGGAAGAAAAATTATTAATATGCTTATGCTGACTCTCGGCGGTCCCGAGCTTACTTCTTAGGTCGTTAGAGTTACTATGTGAGCCTAAAAAATTTATTAGAATTTCAAGTAAAAGAATTTTGGGCGTACCCTTGCGAAAAAAAATCTCTCCGATTAGAATCCAGGCTAAAACAAAACACGGCATGCAAGGTCCTAAAAAAATCTACTACAAAAACAATGTAAACAATCAATTTTAATAATCCAAATATAATGTCCAATGTCCAATGTCCATATTACACCCAGAATTTATAGAAAAGTAAAGTGGCCGGGCACCACTGACAACAAACCCGGATTCTAATCCTAAGAATGACGCAAGTGATTTTTGAAATGGGATATATTGTTCCTTAAATCTTCATTTCTTCATCTTCTTTCTTCAATCTTCTTGTTCTGTCTTTTCTTCTTCTACGAACTTCTCGGGTACGTCAGGTTCTGGATATCCAAATGAAAAGAAACTCATCCCTAAGAGGGGTATTTTCTTTTCTATTTGGATATTAAATCATCCTAATTTGGCTTTCCAAATAAAAGAGAATAATCCTTTAAGGTATATTCTCCTTTCTTTGGATTCCAAATTGGATGTAATATCCCACTTTCAAAATCACTTTCACAATTTATAATATTTTTCAAACGCATTTACATTTACATTACATTTCACAGAAAGAAAAGAAAAATCTAAACCACCTGCAGGGTTATCCTAAGCAATTTATAATACAAATCATCCCACGCAGTTATATATTTATGCAATTGAATTTAAATTATTAAGCCACACTTGGCCACACTCTTCTTCATTTGGGGGCTAAGAAGCTGAAGCACCTGTAGCATTTATTTATTATTAATTAATTAGCCCCCTTTTTCTGCCCTACACGAGTGTGGCCACCTGCAGAAAATCATGTTAACAATCCAGATCGCTCCTAGCCTATGGATAATCTAATCGTCAATCAAACCAACATCACAGAGTGCAGTAAGAGTAAGTAAGAAAACACACCAATATTTTTTACAACCAGCATGCAGTGAAAATCGAGAAAAAGCCCGTCACACAGCAGTAAGAAAATAAACACCGGCCTAACCTAAAACTAGAGTCGGTTGTCCTAACAAACAAATTTAAGTGTATGCAGCAGGCTGTGAGGTTTTGAAATGTCCTAAGTTAATTATTGGCTAATGTTTTCTAATTGATTGAATTCTAATTTAAAGATATTTACTAATTCTAAAGTGAGATGTCACTAAATTTTCTATGTTATAAGTTTCTATCCTAAAGTGTGCATGCATCCTAATTCTAGATTTTCTAAGACTCAGTCCTTAATTTTTGTCCTTAAGTGTCACTACTATTATATAGGATAAAAAATTTTTTTACTAATAACCCTTAGGACTTTACATGCGTGTAAAGGTTTAAGAATCTAAAATAAAACAAAAGTAATCCTAATAAAATTAAAGTTGCTACAAGTACCTAAAAGAAGGGTTCGCACAAACCACATCAAAGGGGGCCCCTAAAGGTTTTCTAAGTTTTAGAATACTCACAGTCACCGGGGGCTACGACCCAGTGGTTCCGCCCGTAGCACCTCTACCCGGTTGGATAGAGGCGACTGACGTCATTAGCTCCTTGTACTTTTGTTCACTCGACCGGTACCGTTCCTCGTAGTTCATGCAAATAAAAAAGAAAACAAGGAAAACAGGGAAAAGAGGGATTATAAAGCACATTTGATAATCAATAATAATATAATTGAAATTTACTGAAAATAAAAGACGTACCTTTCTTCGGGCTTGAACACTGACTTTGTTGCTTGCTTTTTGAACATTCCACTTTTGAATTCATATTGTATACTTTTCCAATTTTTATCCCAAGGCACAAGAAAGAAGAAGAAGAAAGGTAGGGAGGAAAAGAGATTTTAACTTTCCAACGTACATACTTTCCACACAAAACAAAAATACCTTTTATAAACATAATTTCCACCATTCAAAAATTCACACAAGTTCAACTTTTATACACAAATACAAATCGTTTTTCAAAAATCAAAACACTTTGCTTTTCAAACTCACATACCTCACATTCCAACACATTTCATTTTTCAAAAATCACACGTTTATACTTTACTTTTTACATACACCTTTAACCTTAATTTAAAACACATACATTTCCAAAAATCACACTCCCCACTCTCCACTACAAAAATATTAGTTCCCAACACATTTCATATTTTCCAAAATTCAAACATCTTACTTTTCAAAATCACTCTTATATTTTTCAAAACATACACCTTTCCACTTTTCAAATCACCCATAAATTTCATTTTTTAAACCTTTTACAAATTTTAATCTTTCAAAAAGTCACATACTTCAAGTTTCATTTCTCAACACACAAAATCCAAATCAATACGCCAAACACTTCACTATTCAAATATCACACACTACACTTTACCCTTCATCTTTTAACATAACCACTTTCATTTACTCGAAAGCACAAAGCACTGTTTACTTTCAAAATAAATTTCTACTTTTATTTCCAAACATACAATTTTACTCTTCCAAAACTCACACAAATCTCAATTTTCAAATCACCCAAGTTTATTTCTCAAACCCATCTTTTCACTTTTTCAACCTTCAAAACACACAAGTTCCAAAATTCAAAAATATATACTTTCCACAAAATCAAATACTTTACTTTTCCACTCTTTATATATATTACCTTCTACACAAAACAATTTTCTAAACAAAACACACAATTCACCTTTCAAAATTAAACACAATACAAACTCGCATAAAATCTATGAATACTTTCTAACTCATTTTTCCAAAATACTTTACAAGAGACTTACAATTAGAATTAAAGATACACATTATTAAGAAACTAAACTAATAAAACCATCAATAAATGTAAGGGTTATGAATTGCATGTCACACATGTAGCCGTTGGGATTAATTTATATGATTTTGATATAATGCTTATACATGTATGTGTGTGTGTTTATGGATTTTTGTTCATCCTTGTATCATAAATACGTTTCATATGATGATATTGAGAAAACAAGTTCAAAACAAAATTCCATTTAAGTAATAAATGTGGATAGCGTCCCATATTATGCATACACCATTTTTACAAAGGAATGAATTTCAGCCCTTGACTTTCCAAGATAAATCTAGCATATTCACAACTTAGAAAGCAAAATTCATCATTTATATTCCCTAACAAAATTCACACTCAAATTTCTTTTAAACTCTATGAGAAAGAATTAAATGAGCATGATTTCAAGAAACAAAATTCTTCTTCAAACAAAATTTTCTCTTGATCCGTCACATAAAACTAAACAATAAATTAGAAAAAGATAGAATAGATTAAGGAGGAAGAGCCGAGAAGTAATATACCTTAACTTACTTGAAGAAAGAATGCTCGAATCAGTTTCCTTGGAGCAGAAGAAATGGGATTTTGGAAGTTTGGATCATGAACTGCAGCGACGTCAGAATGGAGGAGTTCGGTCTATGCGAATGGGGTTTGTTCGCCTGGGTTTCTCAAGCGAGAGGGGAGCGACAGAGCTGTTCGTGCGAATAGAGAGGGGGAGGATGGGGGTTGCGAACTGCAGAGAGAGATCGGGCAATGGGTTTTTGTGACTTGGAGACTTCTCGTGAGAATGGCAGGCGACGGACTGGAGAGGTTCTGTGCGAACGACTGAGAGAGGCGGCTTTGGCGTCGTGTATGGGCTCGGTTGGCTTTTTTGGGGAAAAATCCAACGAGAGGAAGGGAGTATACCGTAGAAGGAAAAGGGCTTAACCTGGGTTTCTTTGCTTATTGAGAGAGGACCAAGAGTCTTCTGCTGCGAAGTGAGATCGGAAGTTGTTCTGGCTGTGCGAACTGGAAGGAGCGACGGAGAGGCTGGGTTTCACATGATTTTGAAGAGGAGAGGAGGCTGGGCTTCTCACGTGAACTGCTGTTGATGGGGAATCTAAGGATTTTTTTTTTGAATTGTATAGAGAGAGAGGTGGTTCTCTCTGTGTGAGATAGGGAGAAGAGCAGTTTGGAACTGCAGTGAGAGGGAGCGGTTTGTTGAAGTGAAAAGGATTGTGGAAATGAGAGGGAGTGAGAGGCTTTGTGCGAACTCAGAGAGGGGCTGATTGTGGGATTGGGAGGTTGAATCAACTTAATTAATTTTAAAACTAATTTTTAATTCAAAATGTACGGTTAGGATTGATTTATGCGTTAAAGAAAGATTCAAGGGTTGATTGGATTTGATCAAAAAAATAATTTAGACTTTATTAGATGGAATTTTTGGTTTGATTGATGGATTGATTTAGGCCCGATGATAAATCAATTTGATCGAAAATGGATTAAGTCACATTAAATTGAATCGATCGACATTGACGAATCATGAATTGAGTTTGATTTGAGTTCATTTGGGATTGAAATGAAATTGGATTGAATTGATTTTGATTCGGATTGAGTGATAGGATTGAGTCGATGCTACGTCAGTGGGTGTCCACCTAAGGGAAATCCTATGGGTGACGTCTACACTAGGCTACGAAGACCTAGGTGCTAGAGTCGATTTCGAGGAAATTGACCTCAAATAATGAGGTCAACATTATGTCGCTCACCAGTAGCATTAGCACGACCAAGATATGGCCTGGTTTGGGGAGTAGTTTGTGACTCTTTCCAGTTTCTTTCACCCTCAGGCACTACCACCACCTCCTCCTTCGGATGATCAGGGGTCGTCTTTCTTTTAGTCTATTTTCATTATTTTAGTCTTCTCCTATTTTTTAGTTTATGTGTTGTTTTTCTTTTTTCCTCCTCTTTTTTATGTTGTAAAAATGGGGAGTAGTTGTACTGTTCTAGTTTGTACTGTTTTGAGTAGTTGTACTATTTTATTTTATTATGTTCTATGTTAGATATTTGAACTGTGTTTGTGTTTTCACACTATTTCTATAAAATCGCTTTGACTGCTTAATTATTTTTGTGTTTGTCATCATAAAAAAGGGGAAGATTGTTAGGAATATAATTTCAAGAAATAAAGTTTTGATGATAACAAATACTTCTATTTTTCTATGACTGCCTTGCCAACTAATATTTCAGGTCCACAAGATCAAACTGCAATTTGAACCAGCTCAAGATTAGAAAGACTAGGTTTGAGTCAGTTTGTAATGTTTTCCTTTTCTTAAGTCAATTGTAAATAATTGTTTCCTTATGCTAAGTAACCTTGCACACACACACACACTCGGGGGAATTTTTCTAACTGATTTTAGAGTTTTTTATTTTTTTCTCACATCGTCCGGGATGATCCAAAAATTGGCCTGGACGAACAGTTAAAATAAGAAATACTAATTAGGGCATCCTAGTTAAGGCAACCATCATTAAGTGCATCGTCCTAGACGATATTTGTATCAACTGGGATGATAGACTCAAATCAGAAAGAATCAGTCGCCAGATCTATTTAGGTAGCTTTTATTTTCAAACATCATTCAGGACATCATCCTAAATGATGCAATACATATATGTCTAAATTAATCTGATAACTAAGAAAAGTAATTAAGGTTTAATTGCTCGATCATATCATCCTGGATGATCACAGGATTGGTCAGGACAATCAGTTCAAAAACCTTAGTTACTCCGAGATGATCAAACATCAGCCAATTTCTATTCAGGGTGACATTCTGGAAAATATGTGTGGATTTGAATAACTCGTTTGGGACGATCGTGAGATTGGCCCAGACGATCAAGCTATTTTTACATCGTCCAGACATCCATTTGGTGCGATGGTCTGGATGATATTCTATTACTTGTACTAATCGTATAGGATAATGACTTATCATCCTGGATGATAGGAACAAAAACCTTCTAATAGTCCCAAATCATCCTTGCTGATTGAGCTGAATTTGTAATGATCGTATAGGATGATATTTATATTGTCCTGAATGATAAGTCAATTTATTGAAATTAAGAGCTATTTCGAAGCTCTTCTATTTAAGAACTCTTGTTCCTTTGAAGAAAGTATCTTTTGCTATTGTTCTGACCTGAGAGAGCCAACAGGAGAGGGAGAGCAAGGGAGAGAGAGAGAGGATCTTGTGAGGGGGAGTTTGTGAGGGGTTTCACAAAGGTTGCTCTAAGCAAGGATCCGTTGTCATCTACTCCAATCATCATCCTTAGTTCTTTGGGGGTTCTAAAGAGTTCTACTTCAGCATCTGATCAATGTTCTCTGCCTGCTTCAGGAGGAAGCAAAATGAGTTGGGTTCTCTACCTCACTTGGGTTGGTGGAAAGGATGTTTGTAAAGGCTTCTTTTCCTTGCTGTGGGGGAAAAAGGAGAGACACTGAGTTTAGTGCAATACTCAGAGGGCGCC
The DNA here is from genome assembly GCA_016618105.1 of Dendrobium huoshanense. Lineage (NCBI taxonomy): Eukaryota > Viridiplantae > Streptophyta > Magnoliopsida > Asparagales > Orchidaceae > Dendrobium > Dendrobium huoshanense. Next base: position 18,143,404 of record CM028351.1, on the reverse strand, counting down.
TCCGGGGAGTGTAAGTAGGTCGTATTGATAAAACTACTATAAACTTTTGTGTTCTTTATTTTTGCTTCCAAATTTAATTTATGCACTTTATTTTCTATGGTTAATCTTAGTTTTGATGTAAGATTGTGTTTTTGATTGAAAGTTTTTTTAAAATACCAATTCACCATTCCTCTTGGTTAGCCTTGGGACTAGTTCATTATGTCTTAACATCCCTATCGAGCTTTTAGTCATATGGCTTCAATGTGGCTTTATACTCTAGCAAATCCTTCCATATAATAAATACCTCATGAAAAATAAACCCAAGATGCTAAGAACGAATTGGCAGCTCAATAAGATTATTCCTTGAGATGATTATTTATTTATCTTTTTTAATTTATTTGTTGATAGTTCTCAGTTGTACCTATTCCTTGTCATCAATCATTCTCATCTTTAACTTCCTCACCCTAATTTGATACTACCGCAATAGATACTTCCTCCTTCAGCGTAGCGATTGTCATAATCCTTCCATATTCCCCCATGTATCAACGATGGGAATCCCACATTTCTTCCACCCTTCTCACATGACCTTTAAACCCTATTTTGCCCCTCATTGGAGCCTCAATTAGATAATCGCTTTTGATGGAAGAAACTCTCATCTTCAAACTCCTTTCAACCGAACTCCTTTCTCTTAGATTTGGCCAAGGAAAACCATTATCAAATCATGGTTTTGTTTAGCCATCAAAACTGCTAGTGAAGTTTTGGTTTGCATCTCAACAAGCTTCTCAATAATCTCCTCCAACCTCCCAAATAAGCTATCCATCCGATTCTCCATGGTTGAAAATCTTTCTTTGAGGGTTGAGAATTTCTCCTCCACCCTAGATTTGAATTTCTCTATTTCACCTTCTAATGAATACACACTCTTTACTACTATTGTCTAAAAAAAAAACTCACTATGATACCAATTTGATGCATCTTGAAAGTAAAAACAACAAATTAGATAAAAAGAAATTACAGGAACACAAATATGGAGGCTCACTTTTGATTATATCTTCAACAAATAATGAAAGATATAATTGACCTACTATTAGAGAGGTGCATCATATCTCCTAGAAGCCCTAGATGCTAGTAAGAAACTCTCAAAGAAAAGCTACAACAAAAAATAATTTGCATAATGAAATCAAAAGAACTAATTACCCTCAAATAATCCATTATATTTCTCTCCCAAAATTGAATTCAAATTAGGCCTCTTTCCTTAAATTAAACCTTCCTAATTCCCTCCCAAATCTGAATTTAAATAAGTCATCTTTCCTTAAATAAGCCTATCCTAATTTTCACCTCAATCTAAATTCAAATCAGCCATATTTTACTAAATAAACTTTCCTAATTATTTAACAATTGATTTCTCCTTCTTATATAGGGAATATTAATTCTCTAGGGCCCACAAGGTGGCCCCCCTTCGCATATGAAAATGAAGTGAAAGACATAAAAAATTCAATAAGCCCAATTCTAAGATGGAAAATATAAAACCTGAATGATTTGATAATATCAAATTCAAAACTAAGCCATGATATTTATAATCCAATGCACGTTATGAATAGTTGCCTCCCCAACCTACTAGAATAAGTAAAAAAAAGGGGGAAGAATCATACTATTATAGCCGTTGAAAAATTTGTTCAAATCCAAGGACTGTGAAAAGACTCTCATCATTATAAATAGCAACACCAAACATCTAATTTCTATTATGAATAAGGAGTATAGTGTGTCACATCCCAATCAATACGCCTACAATAAAATCAATAGTAACATTATAGAACTGGGCAAGTTGATAAATTGATTTTGATGGAGACTCTCAAAGTGCGAGATTTGAGGTGGCTTTGAATTTATAAATTATAACTTTAAATTACTTATTTATGTTGATATGGGAGTGAGGGGGACAATTTATCATTGTTTTTAACCTTGAATTACTTTAAATGACATAATTTTTTATTTTTTATGGCCTTAGTTCAACATCTTACTTTATTGTTGGTTTGCTACTTATCATTTCATTTTTTTCATTAATTTAATGGTATAATTCTGAAGCTTACACATCAAAATACCTTAAGTCTTACACTCTCATGAGAAAAGAAAAGTGAAACTATCTGATTGCACAACTTCATACATTTGTTATGAGCACGTACATTAGCTTTTCAAGTTAAATTAGAAGATAGTTAGAAAAATTGAGATCGTGAAGACATTGAGGAACTATTGTAAGTTTATAACATATATAGGTAAAAGTAAGAAAAATGATTTTGGGTGACTTTACACTAAATTTTATGTTATAATAGTATGGGCTATGATAGAATTTATTCTAGGCATGAAATAATTAATAAAAATGCATTCTAGGTACTAAATAATCAATATATATGCAAATAGAAGTTATAATTAATTTCTAGGTACAATAGAATTCATTCTAGGTTTTAAATAATTAATAGAAATGCAAATAGAAGTTATAACTAATTTCATAGTAGCTTATGATGAATTAATACTGTAAGAAATGAAAAGAGCACATCTTATTACTTTAAAAATGGAGCCATCGAATCCAAAATAGACTTATTTAGTTAGAAATTATATATATATATATATATATATATATATATATATATATATATATATATATATATATATATATATATAGATAGAGAGAGAGAGAGAGAGAGAGAGAGAGAGAGAGAGAGATGTTGATTCCCTATAAGTTATCAAATCTAAGCTATTGTGCCAAGGCTAACCAAGAGGGGGGTGAATTGGTAATTTAAAAATTTTCTTGGATTTTTAACTAGAAAACAATTTTGAATCTCTTAGTAAGTTAATTTATGTTTCAAAATAAACTTTTCAACCATAGTAAATAACTTGCAGTAAATAAATGTGGAAATTAAAAGACACAAAGATTTATAGTGGTTCGGTCAAACACGACCTACATCCACTCCCTGAAGATTCACTCTTCAGGTATTGCACTATTACCAAAGTGACTCTCCTTTCGCCCCAACAATAAGGCGGAGAAGCCTTTCCAAAACTCTATTCCAACAATCATCGGTGCGATAGAGAACCATCGTCTTTTCACACTCTCCAAGTGTTGGCAGAGTACCATCATCCTTTCACACCCTCCAAGTGTCGGCATAGTACTGTCATCTTTTTACATCCTCCAAGTTTTAGCAGAGTACCAGATCTTCTTCAAAGAACTTCTCATGAGCAACTAGAAAGAAGAAAAGAAGAGTAATCACCAAAAATACAAAGAGATCCTTACATTTGAGTAACCTTGTGAACCCCACACTCTACTTGCAAGAAATCTCTCTCAAATACTCTCCCACACTCTCTCTTTCACTTGCTCTTGAATATTCACAAAGACAAGACTTTTTCACGTCAGTTTTAGAGGACTTTTTATATTAAAGACATGTAAAACAATCTAGAAAACTGAAATTTTCCATTCTGAGTGTACACGATCGTACAGTACGATCGTATGTTTGTACGTATGAATAGTTTAAAAAATTTTACATACGAACCTTATGTGAATCAGAACAAAATTATTTTGTACACGACGATCATCCAGTATGAACCTAGGTTGTACTATACGAACAGTTAGAGAATTTTTCATCTTCGTCGGGACGAAGAGGGACCCCATAATTTCGTACCATTGATCACGTACATACGATGAATACATCGTACTGTATGATCAGTTATAAAAATTTTCAAGTTCGTCGGGATGAAAAGGGACCCGTCCAGCTCGTACACTAGATTTTGTACGTATGAAGATGACATCGTAAAGTACGAATCATTTAGAAAACTTTTAGGTTCATATGGATGAAAAGGGACCCGTCCAACTCATACACTAGATGACATACGTACGATGACGACATTGTACTGTATAATCCATTCAAAAAATTTTTGAATTCACTGAGACGAATAGGGATCCGTCCAATTCGTTCACTAGATGACGTACGTATGATTGACATATCATATAGTACGATCAATACTTAGAAAAATTTTATACGTTATGTTTATTTGATTGCTCGTAGGAGAAAATAACTGAACAAGTCGTCACATACAAAATGACTTTGTACAGTACTATTAGTTTAAAAATTATAAATTTTAAACACTCCCCCAGTGTGTGTGTGCACAATTACTAAATTCAATCACACTCTCTCAGACTCAATAAAATGAAAAATACAGACTTCATTTATAATAAACCCTAATATGATCTGATTTGAAGTCTTGAATAATTTGGAGTATGATTTCCCTGAAATGTTAATACACCCAAACAACAAAATAATGCATCCAAAATGTGTTAGGAGAAATGATAATCAAAGCAATAATATTTAGAATTATCAAAAACATACTTGTTACTAGAATGTCAAAAATCAAGAACAAAGTTGTAACTATCTCAATAATCTCCCCCTTTTTGATGATGACAAAATAATTATTGTTTGAATAAAGTTGAATTCCCTAAATTTCTCCTTAGCTTTCCCTAAAGGAATAAACATGTGACTATAATGGATTTCCTTGAAGAACATATATATTTTTTTATTTTACACAAATAACAAAAATAAAAAATAAAAAAATACACAACACAAAACATAAGAACAAAAAGAAGCACAAGAACAAAAACAAACACAACACAAGACAAAAAAATACAAGAAAACACAAAAAATAATATTAAAAACAATATTACTCCCCATTTTGACAACAACAAAAGGAAAAAAAAGGTTGAAATGAAAAAAGTCATATGAGAAACCTTAGTAATTGATCTTGAAATAGAATTGCAATAAAACGTTAATTATCATTAGATGAAAAAGAAAGACTCAAAAGCATTTAAATTAAATTATAACTTAGATAAAAAAAATTGATCAAGTTCATGAAGCATTCTAGACAATTAGATAAGGAGAATTGTTGTAAAATTGTAAAAGTGACGGAATGAAGATTAGTTAAGTCAAATTTCAATACAAAATATAATTGAATATTAGATTGATCTGAATTTGAAGATTAAAAGATAGAGGAAATAACATATTCAATTGGCAATATTGCGCATCTTTTCAAATATTTGTGACACACTTTGTGTATCTTTTTGTATTTAGTCTAATTTTGTGCCTCTTTTTAATTTGTGAACCATTGCGCATCTTTCGATTTTTGTACACATTGTACATTTCCTTTTTTTTTTGGTATCCCCCCTTTTTTTAATTGATCTTTCTAAAATCAATAATAAAAATTCAAAATTTCTAATTACAAAGATAATTATATTGAAAAGAGAAATAAGAAATAATAAGATATCAAAATTGCAATCATATTATTTAAAATTTGTTTGCCCTAAAAAGAACATGAGATTATTGATATCATTAACTTGATCGAGTTATAATTTAACTTAAATTAAAAAAAATAGATTTCATAATGAAATTAATTTTGTATTACAGGTTAATTTATGACACTTTTTAGATCAATTAAGACAGGAATATCATATAGGCAAATTTACATTTCACACAAGGAACAAAAACAACTAATCAAACCATGAAATTTTTTATTGATATCAATTGAAAGATCAATTACATTGAAGCTCTTTGATATCAATTTCAATCAAAATAAAATCATCACAACATCAACATAAAAACTAAATAAAGTCACATACATAAAACACTAAAATCATCACATCTAAAGAGGATTTGCAAAGACAATTTAAAAGAAGTACATCTAAAACTCTGAGGTACCCTGGTCTGGAGGAGGAGGCTAGTTGAAGACTGAAAAATAACTATTAATCATAGCTACATTAGTGTTCACCAAGTTAAACTGACCTCGGATCCAACCTATGTCTTCCTGGTGCTGTGCATCCTGCTGGTTTAAGTGAGTCTGAATTTGATCAAATTGTTGATCAAAGTGACTCTCAAAAAGATCAAAGCGATGGACCATCTCCTTAAAATCAGGTCCCTGAGCAGGTGTAAGTGCTCCCCCTTCTTCCTCAGTATCCTTACTTGAATTGTCATTCTTCCCAAAATGAGACCGAAAAGAGGCATCGGTTAAGTAGATTGGCAACTCAGTGGGACAATTTAGATGAATAATGTTGTACTTCTTTTCTAAGATATAGGTTACTAGATATCCTAGAGCAATTTTTTTCTTCCTTCTATGAGAAGCAAACCCAATTTCAGAAAGGTTATGAATGTAATCTAGAATGAGTTGGGCTTCATCAATTGGTTGTACAGTCATGATTAAATAGGTAACTGTGGACAGAAGAGGAGTAATGTTAATGCGATCACCAGCCTTAGGAATGATTGAAGTTCTAAGAACATGCTGGATAACCCTTGCATTTTGATTCAAAGTATATACTATAGCCAAGTGAGAAACTTGAGTGACACCTCTAAGAGTCATATTTATTTCAGACCAATCATCGTCAGATTTGGATGTTAGAAAGTGTGCTCTTGTCCCATGAGTCCTTAAATGGAGATAGTTTCCCAGATCTTCCTTGGTTATTTCTACCCATTGTATCTTGACTAAAGATGTTATTTTGCTCTAATCCTTGCTAAAATTGATGTTCGCTAAAAAGTATTGAAAGATCTCCTTATGATAGGCATGAATCAAAGTTAAAATAAAGACGAATTGATTGAAGCAAAAAAATGCATGACTTGAAAATGAATATCGTCCTGAATCAGTAGTCTAGACGAAGTGATTTTTACAGCGACAAACCTATAGTAGGAATCCTAATTTGCTATAGACAGAAAGTTTTCATCTCCACCCCTGGATGATGAACCCTTAGAGACTCTACTGTGCTAGCTAGAACTAGCCATTTCTAAGATGAGAAAGATTCAAGGAGGGTGTCCAAGTGAATGAAATTGAATTCTAAAGCCATCCCATTTAAAGAAAAATGACCATTTATACAGTACGAAAATAGGATCATACGTATGATCGTGAGATCGTATGGGACAAAAAAGTTTTCGTATGGAAAAACAAAAATGTTCAAAATGTAATGATATTTCATAATCATGCTAGTTACGAAGCATCCTTTCGTACAAACTTTTAGACAAGATAATCGTATAGACGAACATGTGTTCATCCGGGACTATCAGTTATTTAAGATCATTTTAATGACGGTTAGGTTTGTCCCCCACTCAAAATGACACGTTGTTCGTACAGACAAAATATAATTTCGTATGTACGATTAATTATAATAATTGATTATACCTAGATAATCGTCTACATGCGTACAAATAAAATAATACAAATCATACAGGATGATATCAATATCATACAATATGATATATGTTAGAGAATAAAAAACTAATGTATTTAGTCCAAAACAACGATCGACATGCTACAGAATTTGTACAGGATGAAATTTTTTTTGTATAATACAAATATAACAATTAGAAAGTTCATAAGGAACGATCATAAATAGAACTTTTGATACGTGGTACTTGTTCAGATTTAAATAAAACATAAAAAATAAAAACAAAATCCAAAAACACACACAAATAAAAACATTGAAAAAAAACACACACACAAAACATATCAAGTTTGCAGATAATTTTATTGAATCATTAAGATCAATCACACCTAACCTTATTCTTAATGTGCTAAAAGTATCAAAGGCAAGTGTTTTTTGTAAAAATAAGTCTACAAGTTGAGTTTTAATTGAAACATGATTCAATTCAATTTCTCCTTTGGATACATGATCTGTAATGAAATGATGCCTTATGTCTATATGTTTGGTTCTCAAATATTGAATAAGATTTTTTGAAATGTAAATGGCACTGGTGTTATCACAATAATTAGAATTGTGTCTATTGTAATCTAAAATCAATCAACTATTATTTCAACTGAAGAACTTATGCCACACAACTTTCTAAGGTAATGTATTCATCTTGAGCAGTAGATAGGGCTATAGAATTCTATTTTCTACTCGACCAAGAATTTAAGAAAATTCTTATAAATTGACAAGTTCCAGATGTACTCTTTCAATCAACCTTACAACCTGTAAAGTCTAAATCTGAATATCCAATAATTTTAAATGAAGAGCTATACTTAGGTTACCAAATCCCTAAGTTTTGAGTTCTCAAGAGATATCTCAAAATCATTTTTACTGCTGTCAAATGCGATTCTTTTGGATCTAATTATAATCTAGCACACAAACAAACACTAAACATAATATTTGGTCTGCTAGCAGTCAAATAAAGTAAAGATTCAATAATTCCTCTAAATTTCTTTTGATCAATAGATTTTTCCTTTGGGTCTTTATTCAACTGAACTGAGGAACTCATAATTGTACTAACTGATTTAGCATTATCCATTTCATATTTCTTGAAGATATCCTTAACATACTTTGACTGACTAAGAAATATTCCCTCCTTAATTTGCTTAATTCTAAAATCAAGAGAATAACTAAGATCTCCCATTAGGCTCATCTTAAATTCACTAATTATTTTAGAAAAAACTATCACAAAAATTTTTATTTGTAGATCCAAAAATGATATCATTAATATAAATTTGAATAATGAGTATGTCGTCTCCCAATTTCTTCAAAAAATGAGTGATATCCACACTTTCTTTTTCAAAAGATCTCTCAATTAGGAAAGTGCTTAATCTTTCATACCAAGCCCTAGGTTCCTGTTTCAATCCATATAATGTCTTTTTAAATTTAAAAGCATGATTTGGGTACTTTATATTTTTAAAATATGGAGGTTGCTCAACATAAATATCCTCTTATATCTCCCCATTCAAAAAGGCACTTTTAACATCCATTTAATATAATTTAAATCCTTAATCCTTTGGGAGTTGTTTTCTAAATCATCCTCTTCCAAACTTTACTCTACTAAAATTCCATATTCATCAAATACAATATATGTGGTCTCCTCAACTATCAAAGTTCTTTTGTTAAATACTCTATACAATTTTCCAACATTAGAGTATCCAAGAAAAATCCTTTCAGTTGATTTTGGATCATATTTTCCTAAAGAATATTTTCCATTATAATGTATGAACACCTTACATCTAAAAATATGTAAATGTGATAAATTAGGTGTTCTATCTTTAAAAAGCTCAAAGGGTGTTTTATTTAATTTATACTTACGTTCACCCTATTCAGAACATAACATACAGTACTAACCGCTTCAGCCCAAAAATATTTAGGAAGTGAATAACCCCCTAAACGCTCACTTATCGTTGTAGGGAGGAAAACCGGTGAGGCGCTTGCGGCAAGGGGGATAATATATATATATATATATATATATATATATATATATATATATATATATATATATATATATATATATATATATATATATATATATATATATATATATATATAATAAAATTAATCATTAATTAATTAGGTAATAAATATGAATATAAAATTTATATAAATCTATACCATCTCTTGTTGTCGAAAAATAGAACTCACACTCCCCATAGTATAAGGACAAGTATGTTGCAGTATTTATGGCAGCCCTCTCCTGTTACAAATGAATCTAACTCCATATTCATTTATAAAAAATACATAATTAAATACAATGATGGTACTATCCATATCTTTTTGTTGCAACCACTAGGTGACTAGATGACACCACTGTGCTACATCAACACCAGTTGAAATAGATTCCATAATTTCTTCGATAGGTCGGCTATCCTAGTGTTCATATTTTAAATTAGTCTTATGGTTACACCACCTAAACTCCAAGGGATTGAAGGCATAGAAGTATATGTCTAGGAAATGAAAATTTTGACTACAATATTAAAAAAAAAATATTTTAGTATTAATAGCATAAACCTTAATATTGAAATCTATTTAATATTTTGCTTACCTCCACTTCGGCTAACATTTTTTTCTTAAAGGGCTCCATACCCTTACTTTTCTAATCTGGAAAAGATATGGGAGCTAGAACAAGATCTCTAGAAATGACACCTAGATATGATCTTAATAGGATAGACTCTGAAATATTTTTTAGCACATTATTCTCATTCTTTTCGATATGTGCATGTGTGCTTGGATGCATGTTTTGTATGTCAATGCATGTGGTGCACCCCCTATGATTTACAGGTACACCCAGCTCATATGTGCACATCACATATCATAAGAATAATGATATAATTACTTATACTTATTTAAAGAAATGATTAAATAAAACATTAAAATCTATGAGCCATATCTCATCATTTGGAATATGAGTCTGCTCACCAGTAGAATGACGTGCTGATTTTTGAGTGCAACTGCACTCTTTCTCCTCTTGAGTTTGCTCACTAGTAGAATCTGGGTGGATTGGAATAGAAGGGGTTGCAGATCGTCTACTAGACCCACCACTTGATACAACCTTCTTAGCTCGCCTGAATGTATTTTCTCCTGTCATGTCCTACAAATGTAGGGTTTAATATAATATCAAAATTAAAAAACAATTGGCTAAACGTGATTATTTGTATATCAAGAAGTGTAAGATACATAACACCAATTAATGCATAACATGAAGTGTAAAAAATAACGATTGAGGAATAAGAAGCAGAAGAGAAATATCAAAGTGTCAACAATAACCATCATTATATAATAAAACATAAAATATTAAAAAACATAAAAGTATAAACATGTGTTCTTACTTACATTTGTTTGTTATGAGAAATAGTTGAATCATATACATCTCTAGGTCTTAGTCGAACAACAAAATTTCAATTTGTATTTTAAGGATCTTGAATGTAAAAAAATGGTTGAACTTGTGAAGAGAAAATAAATGGATCATCTTCTAATTTATCACCAGTGTGAATAAGACGTAAAAAACTCACCAAAGTATAACAAAACTAATCCTACTTTACACTGATGCTAGTTGTGTTTGCCCAATTGCATTTGAATAGTATTACTTTGAAATTGTTTGAATAATTTATCTCAATAATATCATTAATTTTCCCATAGTAACTAAATTTTTTAACTTCTGTACTATTAACAACACAATAATTATGAGTTTTCTTATTCTTATCTCTTGTTTTTTTATGAAAGGTTTATCCATTAATAAAAAAAAAACTTTATATGTATGTACAATTTTATTGAGCCGCTTGGCCAGAACCTTAGTTTCATCTGTTACTTCTGGACCACCATCACCTATGAACTAAAAAAAGATTATCAGCCTTTACACAAATTCAAGCATTAAATATTAAATGAAAACATTAAGTTTAGAGTTTATTGTTATTCTCAACCATTTATTAATTTTTTCCTTAATAAGTTTCTAAACATCCAAAGTTATAAGATGTGTGTGCTGGCACCTCTTTCTTTTCTCACCATCTTTGAAACATTCTCTAAATTGTATATGACTATCACAATGATGTAGAATGTATATGTATGCTTGTGTTAATGATTTATTGTCTCGCATAACTTAAGATACCTTCCCGAATTACCACTATTAGAAAACATAAACACATCTTCCTTTCAAGTGATAATACATTTGTTCTAATATTTTGGCTATACCCCTCCAAATATTTGGAACAAAATGAAATTCCCACCTCAGCAATAAATCCCTTTGCAATGAAACTCTCAAGTTGTGCTTTATTGCTAACATAGTCCTTTAATATCAAGAAGAATATGCAAATGATATAAACTTTTAAAATATTTATCATATGTGTGACTACATAGAGATAATAAGTTAAATGTTACCTTTAAAATGGGTACATCCATCAGTATTTAATAAGACCACCTAATTTGACTTCCTCTGTTAAGTGTAGAAGAAGATGAATCTTGATCGTGAAGAATGATGGAAGGCATGTTTTTTCTATTTTGTATAAAGTCAAAACGATATTATTCTATACCACCTCTCACTTGGTAGAAATGATAACCTTTGCACAAATTAACTTTAGAAAATATGATATCTCCACCACAATACGCATAACTTTATCTTAAGGTTGACATGACCGAAGCGCAATGGGTAGAATGTCTTTTATTAGAATATGACATTCATGACTTTTTAAACCCATAATTTTATAATCAGCAACATTTACACATGTTGATATGTTTGATGCATAGCCTTTAGGAAATTTAAAATTTATTAGAACTTTACAGAATATAACTTTGTCTTTCTTTGACATTGTGAAAGGAGCTGGTGGTAATGAATAGCTAACATCCTCTAGAGTTTGTTGGTGCAATTTGCTTTTTATTCTAATATCAACCAAATCTTGTCTTGCTTGTAAGTTATCTTTTTATTTCTCCAAATCAAGCTAAGTTCCATTAAAATTATCACAAATATACTTTTCAATATGCATAACATCCAAGTTATGTTGCAATAAATTATACTCCCAATAAGGTAGGTCAAAGAAAATTGATTTTTTTTCTTCCATCCTTCAATCCCCTATACAATATATCCTCTTTTTAGACCAGCTTTACTTAAGGAGGTAATTAGAAATTCTATATTATGTAATTGTGATAAAACTTCAATGCCAGTTCTCCTTTTAGTTTCTCTTTGGACTTCCTCTATGTTATCAAAGTAATCTTTTTGGTGGCATAAAATATGATTATCTGAAAGCCAACGACAATGACCCATGTAAGAGAATTTTTTACCTTTATATAACCATAAGGATCTATATTTTTTGCACAATAAGGGAAAGCAAATATACCTTTCATGCTCTACCCAGACAACATACCATATGCTGGGAAATCATTAATGGTCCACAATAATGTAGCTCGCATGTTAAAAATTTGTCCACTTGTTTCATCATAACATTAAACTGTTCCATAATTCACATAACTCTTGAATCAAAGGTTGAAGATAAATATCAATAGCATTTCCTAGACTTTTCTCTCCAGGTATTATAGTTGACAGGATAAAACAATTATGTTTCATCCTTACCCAAGGTGGCATATTATATGGAACTAAAAGTACTGGCCAAATACTATATGTACTACTCATAATCTTGAATGGATTAATCCTATCACTAGCCAAACCAAGGTGAACATTATGCGGATCTAAAGCAAAATTAGGGTATTGAGAGACGAAAGCTTTCCAAGCTTCTCCATCTGCTGGATGTCGTTCTAAACCATCTACATTTTTGTGCATAGCTTGCCAAATCATCTCTTCAGTAGATTTCTTCATTTTAAAGTCTTTGAAGTCTTGGAATTAATGGAAAATATCTGACAATTTTAGCAGACTTCGTATGAGTTTTTTTCTCTAGAAATTTTCTTCATCATAGTTGACCATCTTGATGCTCCACATATGTGACATATATTCTAATCAGACCTATCTTTCCAATATAGCATACAGTCATTAGGACATGCATCTATCTTTGTATATCCAAGGTTGAATGCTTTCATGTTCTTCTTCACTGCATATGTACTTTTAGGTAACAACACCCCATTAGGAAAGGTATTGACCAGTAACTTAAGTAACATATCAAAGGATCTTGTAGTCCAATAATGTAAGCACTTCAAACAAAATAAGTTCAATATAAAAGAAATCTTTGAGAATGTTTTACATCCTGGGTATAACTCTAATCCTGCATTCTGAATTAAATTTGCAAATTTCTCATCATGATTATTTTATTCATTTGTATTGAACTCATTCTACTCCATCGTTGTATTTTGAGATGTATCATTTGAACATAATATGTCTCTTAATAATCCATCTATATCATCTATTCTTATATCCTTAGAAGGAGCTCCATCTTCCTTTAACTTTGGTGTGGCACCAGATGCTTCATTCATAACACATTCACCTATAATTCAAAGCTCCTCCCCATGTCGATTCCATACAACATATCAAAAAAAAAATCCTTTGGAAATTAAATGGTCTTTCACATCTTTCATAGAATGGAAGTACCTATTAATGCATGACTTGCACGGACATAAAGTTTTTTCTTGATAAAATTTGGCTTCGACTTAAAAACTTTAAGAAATTGTTTACTCTAGTTACATAATCACGACTTCACTTGGCTTTTATAATCCAACTCTTACCCATAATAAGTGAAAAATGATTTTCCAAGTCATTGTTAAGAACAAAGATTCATTAAGTCACTAAAAGTTTTACGAAAGCCATAAAAAGAGTTGAAGGAAGGTAGCCGTTAGTTTCAATTTTTCAAGCCTGTCAAACTTTAATTTTACTAATATGATGATAAAAATATTCATATAGAATTGGTGATACTTTTAATCATATAGCTTAGCATGAATGATAAATCATATAGTATTGTTGATAAGTTCAATCATATAATTAAAATTTGATAAGGAATATAATATTCATATTATTTCATTACTAAATGAAAAGAGATAGAGGATGGAAATGATCTTTAATACATTTTTTTGGGGCTCCACTAATGAGTTTAAGAAGATTCATTGGAGATATTGGATCTCCTGTACTGGTCTGAGCAATGAAGGTGGGTCTGGTTGTAAATCTATCATTGACATGTTTAACGATTCTTTTATCAAACTGTGGTGGAAATTTAGATTAAATAATTCCCTTTGGGCTAACTATATGAATATGAAATATTATGGCCCTAAGCACCCTTCCTGTTATTTCTTTAAAAATGTCCAATCTTCTATTTGGCATAGAATTTGCAAGATCAAGTGGTTGGTTCAGTCTTTTATGTAGTATGGCATTGGCAAAGGTAATTGTTTCTTTTGGCAAGACAATTGGTTGGGTTTTGTATCTTTTAATGAGATTCTTAATACTAATTTGTTTCTAATTTAAAAGTTTCTAATCTTTTTTGTAATGGGAATTGGGACTATTTTCGACTGATTGATGTTCTCATAATATCGGGGGCTAATAGGATTTTGAGCATTCCTTTGGATTTTAATTGTCCTTATAAGATGATTTTTAAAATTTCTAAAGAAGGTAAATTCTGTTCCAAAGATGTTTGGAACAATATTATATCCAAAATGGACAATTCGATGGTTTTTGATAAAATATGGAGCTTTAATACTCCTACTACATACTCAATTTTATTCTAGTTGACACGAGGCTTTTATCTAAGGGCTTCAATATTGTATCTAGATGTCAATTTTGCCCTCAAGTAGAAACCATTTATCATGTATTTCTTAATGGGCCTATTGCTTATAAAATATGGAACTTATTGGAGAATGCTCTTGATTGTTGTTTTAATAATATGAATAATTGTTTATGTTTGTTAGAGAAATGCTGTTATAAATGAGGGCTTGTCATATTGCTATTCTTATCCCTATGATTATTTTTTGGCTTTTATGGATGGAAAGAAACAATTGTAAACATTTGGATGTGAAAATGAATTATGATAGGATCTTAATGTTCCTTAAGGTGAAAATTCATCAAATGGTTAATGCTAATTTGTTAAAGCCTAAGCACTTAATGGTGTGATGTCTTGGACAAATTTTTTTCCAAATTACTTTTAAGCCTTACAACTAATGAAGGCAAATTAGAAAGAAAGAGCCAATAGAGGAGATCACTAGGACTAGAAGAACAAAACTCGATTCAAATTAGAAAGCTGACATCCAAAAAAAAACACCAAAACAAACCAAAGCCAAATAAACAAAACAAAATTTAAAAGTAAAAATACTATCCTCAGAACAATCAGCAAGCGGTTTTCTCACATGGAACAAAAAGTAGATAAAATAAGATAAGTGCTTAAGGGCTTGTAAACCAAGGGTCCACCACATCAACATGGTCCAACGTCCAACAAAACTCTTTCGACAAATGTCAACAAATCAACCAACAAACACCTTCCAATAGCTCAAGAAGAAAGATACAAGTGGAGTGGAACTTGTGGAAATAAGAAGAGGTTAGAAGCCCAAGATGAAATATAGAGGAGGAAGAAAGAAATGGAATAAGCTCTCAAGCTTTCCCAAGAAGGAAGAAGAAACCCTCAGGTTTTTAGATACTTTTCTCAATATAATTAACAACCTTATCATGACAAAAACATCTCCAATTTGTAAGAGAAAAGGGGGCAGCCAAGTAATCATTTCACCTCCCACTGAACCAATTAAAAAAAGACCATAATTAATTCCATAATAGCAGCCAAAAAACCAACATAAGAAACCGGGTAAATCAGCTACAAGACAAGTAGCCAAGGGAGGAACCGAAGGGACAACACAGGAGACGGAACAAACAGCTAGGGGAATTGGAACAACCAACGGGAAAGAGAGGTAGGACGAAAAAATGAAGAGACATATGGAAAAGAAAGAGGTAAAAAACCACTCCATATAATGAGCTATCAAGTACAATTACTCCTCAAAAAATTGAGCTAAAACATCAGCTCAAGCAATAATGAGCTAGAACCAAGTAGCTCCCAATAATTCACCTTAAAACCAAAGCAACCAAGGCCCAACCCAAGAAGCAATAGTATCCCAAAAGATCAAAGAACCCAAGTAGCTAGCACACCCAAGGATTGCCATGCCTAAGTACTACCTACTCATGATCATTGAATGTTTTCCATCATAGGATAACATAAAAAAAACAAAAAAAAACTATAATATTCAAATTTTAATAAAAATAAAAATAATCTAAAATTTACATGCATCAATTCTCCCCTGGTGGGAGAATCTCATCTCCTGAGGAGAAGGCTTCAACAATTTTTTGAAAAAGATTCGGGTGACAATTGTTTAACTCAATAGCATCCATCCATTTACAGTCTGTCAATGGACGATTTTTCCATTTAATCAAGAAACTCTTGTGCTCATCATGTCTAGTCTTAGTAACTCTAACATCAATAACATCTTTAACCTGATCATCATTGTTTAGAACTGATGTGGAAAGTGGCAAAGTTTTAACTTCCATAGAATCACCAAAATCTCCTTCATATAAAGAAAGGTTAGAAACATTAAACACAGGAGAAGTGCCAACAGTAATAGGAAGATCCAGGAGATATGCATTCATGCCCAACTTTCATAGAATACAAAAAGGCCCAAATTTCTTCCTTAATTAACCAAAAGTACCAACAGGAAATTGTTGGCGACGAAAGTAAGCCATAACCAAGTCACCCTCCTTAAAATAAACTTCCCTCCAATGTTTGTCAAAAGCAGATTTGTAATTAACATTAACCATTTAGAGTTTTTCAAGGACTTGTTGTTGGATATATTTGATATGATCAAAAGTTTCTGTGGCTTCAACACTAACTTTATTAGGTAAAGGCAAACAATTTCTATCTATAATGTGAGGTATAGTATGACCATAAATAATCTCAAAGAGAGTTTTACCCATGGAGAAATTAATAGAATTATTATATGCAAACTCAGCCTGGGGCAATATCAAATTCCATTGGGATGGTTTCTCACCAGCAAGACATCTCAGTAAATTCCCTAAGCTTTGATTGATAACTTCAGTTTGACCATCCATTTGTGGATGATAAGCACTACTAAACTGAAGAGTAGTTCCTAACATAGCCCAGAGTCTTCTCCAAAAGTGAATCCAAAATCTAGTATCCCTATCAGAAGTAAATGTTCGAGGAATGCCATGGAGACGAATAATTTATTTAAAAAATTAATCAACAATATATGAGGCATTAGAAGTTTTCTTGCAGGGAATAAAGTGTGTCATTTTGTTAAATCGATCCACAACAACAAAGACATAATCATATTTTCTTGTAGTAACAGGCAGCCCTAAAAAAATCCATAAAGATATATTCCCAAGGTTTCTTTGGAATAAGAAGGGAAGTATACAAACCAATATTTTGAGAAGTTTCCTTGAAAGCTTGATAGATTTAATATTGTTTCACCAGCTTAGCAATTTATTTTTTCATATGAGGCTAGAAATATTTTTCTTCCAGTAAGGCAATAGTTTTTCCTTGACCAAAATGTCCACCAAAACCCCCACTATGAAGTTCTTGCACAGTTGTTCTCTTAAAGAATTTTTTGTAATGCAAAGTCTAGAACCTTTAAATAAAAAACTTTGTTGAATGATAAATTGAGCAGATTGATCAGTTCCAAAAGTGAGACAAGATTCCCAAATACCCTTAAAATCTGGATAATTCTTATAAGTGTCTTTTATGAAATCGAAAGAAGTTATGGTTGGGTAAATAATTACCAATGGATGAGACCTCCTACTTAAAGCATCAGCCACTTTGTTTAGCACCCAAGTTTTATGCTTAATGTGAAAAGAGTATTCTAGCAAAAAAAGAAGTCCATTTGACATTTCTTTTGTTCAGATTCTTTTGAGAGCCAAAAAATCACAAAGCTTTGTGGTCACTGTTTAAAACAAATTCTTTTTGAATTAAATAACATCTCCAGATTTTCAAAGCTTAAACAATCGCATAAAATTTTAAGTCATAAGTAGAATATTTAAATCGAGAATCATTCAACTTTTCACTAAAGTAAGCAATAGGCTTTCCTTCCCGCCTAAGTAAACACTAATACCAATGTGAGAGGCATCACAATCAACTTCAAAACCTTTTCAAAATTTGGCAGGCTAAGGATGGGAGCTTGACTCGTTTTTATCTTAATTATTTGAAAAGTTTATTCAGCTTGAGGTTTCCACTTAAAGACTCCTTTTTAAGTAATCAGTGATAGGGGCAATTAGAGAACTGATATTTTTAATAAACTTTTGATAAAAAGAAGCTAAGCCATGAAACCCTCTCACCTTACTGATATTTTTAGGAGTAGGCCAATTTTGAATTGACTCAATTTTTACAGGATTAACCTTTATTCCCTTATTAGACACAATGTATCCAAAAAATGTTAAACTTGAGGTCATAAAAGAACTTTTTTTTAAGATTGATGCACAACTTATGCTCTTTTTAAAGTTTGCAGAATTTGCTTCACATGATTAAGATGCTTAGAAGGGTAACAGCTATTAATCATAATATCATCGAAATACACGACAACAAACTTTCTAATAAAAGGTCTTAAAATATGATTCATTATTCTCATAAAAGTACTAGGGGCATTAGACAGTCCAAAAGGCATAAGAGGCAATTCATAATCCTTTCTTAGCTTTAAAAGCAGTTTTCCATTCATCTCCCAGTCTTATCCTAATATGGTGATACCCACATCTCAATTCAATTTTGTAAATTTTTTTGGCACCATACTTTACCCGTCCAACATGTCATCCAGCCTAGGAATTAGAAATCTAAACTAGATAGTGATTTTATTTATAACACGACTATCCACACACATCCTCCAGGTTCCATCTTTTTTAGGAGTAACTAAAGCAGGCATAATACAGGGGCTTAAGCTTTACTTAATCAAAACCTTCTCTAATAGTTCAGACACTTACTTAAAAAGCTCATCATGTTTAGTTGGACTCTTTATGTAATGGGGAAGATTAGACAATGTGGCTCCAATTATTTAATCAATGTGATGTTGAATGTCTCTCATTGGTGGTAAACTTATTGGTTACTCTTCAGGTGTTATATCAGAAAACCCATCAATTAAATGTTGAAGTTCTTTAATAATTTTAGAGGTTAAATCAGTTTCTTTTCCTAGCACCAGGTAAGCTACCTCAGATTATTTCAACTCATTTGTGTTAAGATGCAGTTCAGGAGTGTTTGTTTTTGCAACTTTGATATTTTTGGCAAGCGGGTTAGGAATGTGTTTTTGAGGATAAAGAGTGAATTCTTTATTATTTTAAATCAAACTTTAAGAGGTACAACATCACAAACATCATGATCTTTATAAGAAGTTTTAATTGTTAAATTAACAGTGCATTATTTTGTTATAGGAACCTCACCCCCTTCCTTGAACCAAGAGATTTTATAAGATTTGGCAAGTGGTTTAGATTTTAATTTGAGCTTATCAACCATTAATTATGAAACAAAATTACCTGAACTCCTACTATCAATCATTAGAGTGTAAATTTTTCCCTCAACTGTGACAGTGGTTTTAAAAATGTTTCTTCTAAGCCAGTTATCCCTATTTTCCATTTTAGCGGCTAGAACTTTGTCGGATTACTAAAAGTTATTCACCTTCATCGCCATCTACATTAACTTTTTCCAATTCAATCTTATTTTTAGGTTCAAATTCATTTTCTTCCTCTTCTTCTATTTCCTCATCATTTTCAATGTAATTATTTCTTGGTTGGTTGTTTTTCCTACAAGCCATAGAGAGATGACCATAAAGCCCACATTTATAACATGGCCCAATTAATTTTTGTTGTTCACTTAGTTTATGCCCCATTATTCCTTTACCTTTATCCATATTTTGAGTTTCAAATGTTTTAATTCGCACACTCGATGTTTTTACAGAAGTTTGTGAAGATTGAGTTTTAATCCCACCAGTCTGTGTTTGCTTATATGTTTCAGTTATTTTATTGTGACCCCTTTGATGTTGCTTTTCAATTTTTAATGTCATTTGACAAGCCTCATCGATTTTAATTATGTGGTGAAAATTCAATTAATTTTGGATTGTCCATTTTAGACCATTGATTTAACTAGTGACAATTCTCTCATCAGATTCATCTAAGTCATTTCTAGATTGGAGTTTGTAAAAAGTTTTAGTTATTCTTTAACAGATTGATAACCTTGACGTAAGTTATTAAATTCTTGAAAGATGGTTTGTGCGTGGTCTGAATGCATGAATTTCCTTCTCATTTCTCTTTCATTATTTTCCAGTTTTGAATTTTTTCTTTCCCTCAACTTAGACTATTATTTTTAATATTTTTTCACCATGTGAGTTCATCACCAATGAGTTTTAAGATTACAAATTTGACTTTCCTATTATCCGATATTTCCTTCCATTCAAAAAACTGATCCATTTTTTCTACCTATTCAATGAATTGGGCAGGTTATAATTTTCCTTCAAAATTATGAAAATCAATTTTAATCCCATAATCCCAATCTCTTTGTTGCTTATTTTTGTTCCTAGGGACTTCCTCCTCACTTTTAGAATTTTAAACATTAGGATTATTGACATTTAAATTTGTAAGAGTATTAGCCATATTATTTATTTGATTTTGTAAATCTGCTAACTCTTGCATCATTTGTTGCCAATCCCCTTGATTATTAGCCATTTTAGTTTTCTTAAGAAAGAGACTTACACAAACTTAGGATTTACTTACCATGGTCTGATACAAAACTTGATGTAGGCAAATTATAAAGAAAGAGCCAATAGAGGAGAACACTAGGACTAGTAGAACTAAACTCGATTCAAACTAGAAAGTTGACATCCAAAAAAAATACCAAAACAAGCCAAAGTCAAACAAACGAAACAAAATTTAAAAAAAAAACTATTCTCAGAATAACCGGCAAGCGATTTCCTCACATGCAACAAAAAGTAGGTAAAATAAGATAAGTGCTTAAGGGCTTGCAAACCAAGGGTCCAACATCCAACAAAACTCCTCTTACAAATATCACCAAATCAGCCAACAAACACCTTCCAATAGCTTAAGAAGAAAGATACAAGTGGAGTGGAACTTGCGGAGAAAATAAGAGGTTAGAAGCCCAAGATGAAAAAGGGAGGAGGAAGAGCGAAATGGAATAAGCTCTCAAGCTTTTCCAAGAAGGAAGAAGAAACCCTCAGGTTTTTAGAGACTTTTCTCAAGATAATCAACAACCTTCTCATGACAAAAACATCTCCAATTTATAAGAGAAAAGGGGAAAGCCAAATAGTCATTTCACCTCTGACTGAACTAACCAGAAAAGGACAGAATTAATTCCACAATAACACCCAAAAAAGCAACACGAGAAACTGGGTAAAGCAGCGACAGGATAAGTAGCTAGGGGAGGAACTGAGGGACAACATAGGAGATGGAACCAATAGCTAGGGGAATTTGAACAACCCATGGGATAGAGTTCCAGGAGGGAAAAAATGAAGAGATAGAGGGAAAAGAATGAGACAAGAAACCACTCCAAATAATGAGTTGTCAAGTGCAATTACTTCTCCAAATAATGAGCTAAAATATCAGCTCAAGCATTAATGAGCTAGAACCAAATAGCTCCCATAATTCAGCTCAAAACCAAAGCAGCCAAGGCCCAACACGAGAAGCAACAATAGCCCAAAAGACCAAAGAACCTAAGTAGCTAGCACACCCAAGGATTTCCATGCCCAAGCACTACCTACTCATGATCATTGGATGTTTTCCATCTTAGGATAGCATAAAAAAACTATAATATTCAAATTATAATAAAAACAAAAATAAACTAAAATTTGCATGCATCAACAACATTAGGAATTGTTTTAGTATTATGTATTGTATTTTTAGAAGTATCTTGACTCTTTTGCACCAGATTGATTTTTCGATTACCCATATTTCATGTGGTGGTAATTCTTGTGCTTATCTACTGGATAGGAAAGGTGCTTATCTACATAATAGGGAGGTTTATACCTCCCTTTCTAATTTTTGTATGCTTAAAGGCTTGGTAAGAATGGATAAGCTTGGTTTTCCGAATATCATTGTTAAAGTTTAATGGGGTTTTATTTCCTTGCTTTTTTCCTTATATATTTTTTTCCTTATCTGCTCTGGATTAGTCTTTGCTCCAATTTGTGTGTCTAGGCTGCTGTCTATTTTCTCTTTGATTTTTAGATGTTTTGGATTCATGTTCGTAGGGAGTGTCCATTTGAGTGCTCTTTCTTTTGGTGTGCTGTGGATATTTTTATCTCTTCCTGGTGATGTCTTTTGTTACTTCCTAGCAATTTCTTTGTATCCTTTATTTTACTTTGTCTGGCAGATTCAGATGTTTTAATCCTTACTTGGATAGTTGGCGAGCTGTAACGTTTACTATCATTGGAGTTGTTGCTTGTTGGACTATTACTTAGGCTTGTTAAGGTGCTTCGATAAGCTATTTTGGATAAAGATAATGCTCTTTCTTTGTTATCATGTGGCTAGCTTGGATGACCTTTCTATATGGATATGCTGATGAGTTGTGTTTTGGTTACTCCCAATTTTGATGTGCTGATTGTCTATCTAAGCTTTGGGCTTCTTTTGGGTTCGGTTACTTTCCAACCTTGCTTTAGGTTCTTCTTTTAGCCTTTTGTTATTTTGTATTTAGATAGGGGTCATTTGCTCTAGGGTCTTTTAATCATTTTTGTTATTGGTCTTCCTAGCAGTTTTTGGTTTTTTATTTATTGGTTGTAGCTCTTTGAGCATTAGTGAGCTAGCAATCCATTTATGGTCTTGTAATCATTTTTGTTATATCAATGAGTAGACCTTATATGGGAGATAGAGCATGTTAGAGATGATAATATCCTATTATCACACTTTTAAAATAATAAAGTTGATTATATTAAAGAATTAAATAACATAATATAGGATATGGTCATGGTGATTGGCTAGGAAAATAAGTGTTAAGCCAGTGAGGAAGATGGGATTCAGTTGCAAAGTCTGTATTATTCTGGCTATGGTTCAAGAAGCAAATCGCACTAGGACTTCCGTTGATGAAACTAGTTTTTCAATTAAAGCCTTGACAAATAAATTTCTATTTAGAAGTTTTTAAATGTAATTACAAGCTGTGAATTTAGTCAGGGATTTCAATGCTATGGTAAACTATTTTGCATATAACTTTTTTCTTCAGTACTAATGAATTAAGAGATATCATTATATCCATGTTTAATTCTCAACCTTGGCACTACAAGAAAATAGGCAATTAGCGATCAGCAAAATTGTTCGCTAAAAATGATAATTTGGCCGCTAAAGCAAATAGCGACAAAACATATTTGGGTCATTGATTTGTCCCAGTAGCCTCGTAGCCGAGGCTTTTAGCGACCAAAATTTTTTTTTTTTTGGTTGCTAAATTAGCTACCACTAATTAGTATTGGTCGCTAAAATTGGACATATTAATGACTATTTTTTTGGACACTAATGAATATTTATTTGGATGCTATTTAATAATTTTAATAATTAATTTTATTTATTACATTTTTCTATAGCGACCAACATAAAAATTGGTCGCAAATATGATCAACCAAAAAAATCACATGCCCCTTTAATTTCATTAAGTGTTGATATATATATTTATGGATATAAAACTTATGATATTTAGTAAATAAAATTATTATTCAATTATTATGCATTGGCTATAACAATTAAGATCAATCCATCACTCCTTTATATTGCAATTAGTTAGATAAATTACATAATAGAGAAATAATAAAAAAATTATTAGCTTGAGGTAATAATAATAAAATCGCTGCTAATTCAATAGTGGCGGTTAAAGCCACCACTATTTTTCAAGTTTTGTTTTAAAGATTTATTAGTAAGCATGAACAATTGCAGTAAAATTAAAGATCAATGGCTGTAAAACTATAACTCAACTAAAAAAATATATAATGCTAATTTTGAGTGAAATAACATAAGTTGAAATATCCTTAAACGAAACATATATAATATCAAAGTATATAATATTCTCAAACTCACTTGTATAGTAAGATAGTAAAATGAGTTGTGGAGAGTGCTTTGTTGAGAATATCAACCAACTGATCATGAATTGCCACAAGTTGTTCAAGGAGTCAATATTGAGTGCATGAAACCATGTCCCTTTTTTATTTTGATAATTATATATTTTTTATAATTATATTAATGAGGCTACATTGATTTTTTCTCGTCGATCCTATTGAGAAATTTATTTGTCCCACTATAAGGAACCATGCCCCTTTTTTATGTAAGTAATTATATATTTTTCTATATTTCTAATCAAATTTATATTTTTGTTACTAAAAAATGAAGATAATTTTGTATTGGTAAAAATTTCATTGTATAACTTTTGGTATGTGATAGATCTCATCAATATGAGCATTTTTAAAAGAATATATATTAAATTTTTTCCAGTGAAGTGAAAAGATAATTTTTTTAAAATAAATATAATTCATACCAATTTGATAGATTTCCATGTATTTATATATTTTTTGTATTTTATATATAATATTGACTTACATTGCATAGATAAATAATGGCATTTACATATGGTTGGTTGTTAACACTATAATGAATACGAGTTGACTCTTAAAATATAATATCCTATATAGGATGATGGTCCAAAGAGCTTTCAATTAAATAAAAGGCCGGTGCTGTAATCCTAGTTGCAGCCTATAACTAATTTATTAAATTGTCCTTATGAGTGAAAATTAAGGACTCTTAAATGATTATTTAAAGCCACGTGTGAAAATTAATGATTAATAAAAATAAATGAAAGATAATATGTGATTAACAAATGGATAGTTATAACAGGTAATATATTTACAGAAAAAAAAACAACATTAAACCTAGATTACTTGCCTTACTTTTTATAATTATATCCATGATTATATTTACATGACAGTATATTGAATTGATTGATAAATATAATTGGAATCATATTGATACAATATAGCGTAACATACTAAGATAATTTATTGGGTGATAGTGCTATTTACCATATATATTAAATTTGATATATCTCTTTTGACTTTAGTGATCATATTGATTTATTATATTTTTGAGATTTTTATTTCTCATACTAAGTTATGATTAATATTGAGTATAACTAATCCTAAATATATATTCTTTTACTTTGCATTGAAAGCAATGATAGAATTTTGGTTACCTATTAGGCTTTTTAGCTTATTATGTAGATTTTTTAATGATTTTAGGTTAGGGAAGGGGTCAAGTCCAATTGGAGTGAGGATGGTAGATATTCTCAAGTTTTCTTTTAATTTTGTTTATATTTTTTTATTCTTTTGTAGTTAGAAGTTTGTAATATAATAGTAATTATACTAATATGTTGACTATTATATATTGATTTTGGGAGCATAAATATAGTGTAATATTTTGACATATGTAATTGTTAGTTTCTTTCACTGGTGATTATTTATATTGATGACTTATAGAAGTTTTGATATATTTTTAAATTGATAAATATAAAATTCTTCTAATTTCATCTTTGGGTGTTACAACCCACACCCTAGTATAGCCACTTTTCCAATATGCCAACTAAGCTCATATGGAAAACAACTTAGTATGGCATCCCCACATTTGATATGATTAACATGGAATAAGATGTTTCTATTAAAATGCTCAAGCAACACCATTGAAAATAGGATATGGAGACTTATAACATTAGGACCATCCTATCAAAAGTCCACAAAATTTAATGCTTAGAAGTACCTTGGTTGTAAGCAAAACAAAAAAAATTATAATTTTAAGGCATTCTTGAATCTTAAAGACTTCAACAACTTTGCATAGCATTGAGAAAAAAGAAGCTTAAGAATCAAAAAGAAAAAAAAGTAGCCTTTTAGAAAATATAAAGATTTATTAAAAGTCCATAATTATATATTGAGAGGTTAACAAAGATATATATTTTATATTTTCAAAGAAAATGAGTATAACATCATAGAGACCACAAGATTCAATACAACTCAAGCCACAAATAAACAACCTCAAATGACGTTCTCCATCATTATCAATAATTCTGAGAATGAAGTCTTAATTAGGTCAACTCTATGTTGTAAGATAACCTTATATGATTGTAAAAGAAGTAATATAGTAGTTAGTGATTTTAGAAAAATAAATCAGAATAAATAAATACAAATCAAGTTAACACAAGAAACCACTAACAAAGAGTTTCAATGAAGATATAAATTCTTCCCCCATACATGAAAGTTACCAATTATATTTCAATTTTATCTTTTTCACCAAATTATGCAATAATACAACTAAGGAATTATTGCAACAATTCCAAAAGTTATTTGATTAACATTTGATTATCAATAACATAATAATATTAGATTAATCAAAGAAGAAATATTATAATCTGGCCAACTATAACATAGTCAAACTAATTCAACAAAAAAATGGTAAAATTCACAAGAATGATGCACTAACATGACAGAACATGTGTCTACATCGCATCAAAAGAGAAAGAGAGGGCTCTACTTTATACATTTCCATAAACAAGATTACAAGAACATTAGCTGATTTTAGATATACTTTAACTATAAAGTTGTATTGTATAATCATATCAAGTTCTAACATGTTAACTATAAAGTCGTATTGTATGGCATGAAAGTTTGCCCTTCATAATGAAAATGAAGCATATGAACTCCATAACATAAAGAACACATCCGTATTTTTTCATTTCAATATTAGATAGATAGACTTCTCATTGAACAAAGAGAATCTTGAAGTGTATATTATGCAAATAGAGGGAAGCCAAACGTCCAAATCACATCACATTATACAAATCACATCTAGGAAGCAATTCATTTTATCTCATGTATTCTAATAATAATAATAATAATAATAATAACAATAATAATAATAATAATAATAATAATAATAATAATAATAATAATAATAATAATAATAATAATAATAATAATAATAATAATAATAATAAATGTAGTTTTAAAATCTCAATTCATGATCCCCATCTCTAGCATATTAATTTTGAATGTTGGAAAAAGAAAAGGAGAAGCTAAAGTATTTTTGATGCATAAGCAAAATGAGACAAAAATGCTTCAGCTTTCTTTCTTTTTTATTTTACTGCGGTTTAACAAAAGGGTTTAGCTTAAGTTGTTGTTAAGTATTTTGCTATCAAAATTGATGAAAATATATGTATGTGAAGCTCCAAACTCAAAGCCATTCTCATGCTAGATTTGCTTGCCCCCTCTTGATTATGTTTATACATAATGAAAATGAAAATAATAGCAGCTGGAATAAGAATCAACTTGACCCTTACCATCCAACATATGCAAGGGAAGGGTTCTTAGTAAACCACATATTAATGGTTCAAAATTTATTGGGTTTTCCTTTCATTTCTGCAGGGCTCATGCAAGAAGATATTAGTTGCTACGCTCGATTTCTCTCGCATGTAGTGTATGGATCTAGCATGCTAAAATAAATAATTTGTTAATACATAACTAAATATTGGCAAAATGTTGTTAGGTAACCACTCTATATTTTCTCACTCATCGGAATGGACAAATGTCAGAGCTACATTGGTATTAGTGGAGGCACCTTTGAACATTAAAAAAATCATAGGTAAGCAAGAAGAACTCACAAACTGGCCAAAATCTCAGGTACAAGGTGAAGTTCATTTAGCTAAGGGAGGCAGTGGCAGAGCTCGCGAATGGGTGAAGTGAGAACAGGCTGTCAATCATCATGCGTGTGTTCAAAAACTTTGTGTGAGGTAAGGTTGAGCGTGGCTAGGGCATGAGTCAACATATTGGGCAGAGTAAAGAGGAAATCTGATTAAATCGAGGAAAAAATAGTGGTTTAAATCACGGTTGAAAATAAATAACAACAATGATTTTATAACCTCTAGTGGGGGTTAAAATTGCTGTTATAAAACTCCTATAATAGCGATTTGAAAACCACTGCTACATAATGATATCTTTATGCTCTCTTTTTTGTAGTGGTTTGGCAACAATGTTTTAGAATTTTCTGTACTGAAAAGCTATTTTTTATGACAACTTTTGGAAAATTTATATTTTTACAACAATTTCACAACCACTTTTATAAAAAAATTATACTTATTCCCTACAAAACCTTAATTTTCAAGTTAAATTTTTGATATGAGCAACATCTGAGAATGATTAAGCTCTAAAAAATTCTCTATTAAATCAATGATAATGACATATAATGGTTAAAATATGTATAAGAGTATTTTATTTTTAAAATATCAAAGTAGAAGGATTTGCATGGAATTTAAAAGAAGATATACTAAGAGCATATAATAGGGAGAGACTTTTTTTTAAAGGGGAAACCCACAGATGGGGGGGGGCCTATGCGTTAATTAAGAAAAATATTACAAGTCCTTAAGGGGAACTCAATCTCACTACTGCTCAAAGAGCTATAAAATTAATTAAATAAGAAAACTACGAGCTCGAGTTCCCTGCTAGAAAACAGTACATACAAACCTAATAACATGCTACGGTGCTTAGGGAGAAGCACCCAAAAAAAGGGAGTAAACAAAATAAAGCCAAAATGCTCCAGCTACAGGTCTCCAAAAAATTCTTCCAGTTATTTGGCCAAAAATGAACCTGCAAACTCAACTGATATACAAAAAAAAAAAGAATAGAACATATAGCAAATAAATTTCATGAACTTAATATTAGATAAACTCAAAAAAGGATACAGTCGATGGGAGACCACCTCACAACCAAAAGAGACCAAGAGCTATAAAGGAACTACAACAATAAGGAAAAAAACCACATCTCCCAACAACAATGACACACCCAGTGTCCAGATACCTGGGAACCATAAAAAAATTCAACGAACTAGCCAAAGATCAGCCAACACCAAGGCACAGAAAAACTCCTCTAGCACACCAACAAGAAACAACCAATCCACCCAACCCGCATAAACAATCCAACAAAAATGCTAATAATAAGCCAGACCCCCGGCTAAGATAAAAACCTCCAGCAAACCAACAAGAAGCCACAACTCTAGGGAACCCAAAACAGGAAACCAACTAATCGGCAAACCAATAACCAGCACCAACAAAAAACTACATCTCCATTAATCCAGAGCATCAACCAGAACACCCAGGACAACATCAGGAAAATGCCAGTTCCCCAGGCAAAGGAAAGCCACATTCATCTCATGCCACCAAGAGAAAAGATAACTCAACCAAAAGAAAAATTCACTGCATAAATATAAAGCCAGATAGATCCCAAACAAAGGAAAAAAAAAAAAACATAGCAGCAGCAGGCCATTCCCTCCAAAATTGGAGAGTGGCCCAGCCAAAAAATAAAACACAGTCAAAAGAAGGGAACACAGCCACCAGAGCAACAAGAGGCCCAAAGATCTAACGATTAACATATGGTAACCCAATTTGATCCAATCTAATCAGACCTTGGGAGATACTTAAGATGTATAAAGAGCTTAATCTTAAGTTGGGCTTTATATTTCAGATGATCATCCAATTAACTATATGTTTTAGATAATCAAATTATTAAAAAGTGGGGAATGATAATACGTCTAAGTACCATCAACATATATATATATATATGCGATCGTTATGATCTTGAATAATGTATTGCATTAAAAGAACTATTTGGTACAATATTTTAAAATGCATGCACCTTAAAAATATATTGTGACAAGAGTACATGTATTTTAATAATTTAGTTGTTTAATTAAATGCAACTGAATATATTAAAATAATTTTTTTAGTCCAATCTTGTTCAAAAAATATCATTTACTCTCTCTCTCTCTCTTATTTATATTTAATATTTTTAATACAAAAGAAGATCTGGATTGGGGGAAATTGATGTTGGCTATGAGATTACAACCAGAAGTTTTGAAAATTGTCTGATTCATGGATTTTTTAATTACATGGCTAATTAAGGGGTTTTAGTATTTTTAATCCCTAATTTTATTTAGTATTTCTTTTTCTTAAATCCAAAAAAAAATACAGGTAAATATAATACAAAACACTCATAATACTTTCAACTAGATATCCTCAAAAACATTGGAAGATAACTTTTTTTCTTAGTATTTATATACATAAATAGATAGATGGATGGCTACTCATCTACTATAACAATTATGATGAACATGAGCTATATTAATAGGACTTGTGTAGCTGTTATGAAAAGTATAGGTTTTATTAATGAGAGTGCGATAAGAAGTATATGTTTCATAAGATGTTTGAGATAAGAAAATTTGCCAAAATTAGCAAAATATAATCCATGTGGTTTGATTTTTTAAGGGCTACTTTTGACCTTTTCTAGAACATTTATTGTAAACTTTCACAACATATATAGATTATATTCCATATTCAAATTTCTTTGAGATGATATGATGTTGCCTTTACACAAAACAACCTCTGCATGTCCGAGGATTATCAGAATTGATGTAATGAGTACTACTAAATGCATGTAAGCGATTAAATAAAATTTTTTGGGATATCCTAATATAAATTAAATCAGAATGAGAATAAAAATCATTGGATTTAATTTGAGATTAGTACAAAACAACTTCTTCATTTCCAATACTAATCATGAAGAAATTTTAATAGTTTTGAAGTCAATTTTGATATAAATTTTTCCATACATGCAGACACAATTTTTTTGCGGGAATGTCACACTATTTTTGTCTTATTTAATCATTTATTATTTTGAATGAATAAATTTTATACTTTTCAATTATTACCACCTTAGAGATCATAATGATAAATGAATAATTATAGCTCACTAATAACTCCAGAAATGGGGGTTGAGGAAACAGAAGAAAACGATTCATGAAAATTTTCATTCATTTTTTTGATGCCTTAATACTCTCAATAAAGATGTATTTATAACTTAACAAGACTCTTAAGAACACACCATCTACTTATTAAGCACACTTGATATTCACTATAACACATTGGCTCAATTAATCTACAAAGTATAATTTTTTTAAACCAACTAATGCCTCATATTACCATCTCCTTTAAAAACTACCATAATACCTTTGATGTCAAACCATATCTGTTCGCTTTGGAAAAATCAAAATTACAGGCATGAACCTCGCTCTCATGAATTTACGGTTCCCTTTAATTTATCCAAAGGTATATTGAGTTTAATATTTAACAAGATTTCTCTTGAGAGTAGCATCAGGGTTTATTTAGATCTGGGTTCTACTTCTTATAAGTGCAAGTACTCATAGTTAATTACCCCTCCTAACGCATTAGAATAACACTCTCAATTAAGGATAAAATATATTTAGCTTTGTGTAAGGAATGTTAGAATGTGCAATAGAATTTTAAACATAATTATGGGGGATGAAGGTATAGACGATCAAGATCCCTTGGTTATGTCATTCAGTGTATACTGTCGTTCAATCTACCAATACTAATAACTGTTGATTGTGTTGCAACTTAGGAATCAAGATTGAGATTGTGATTTTTGATGATAGCAAAATATTATTATTATGATAATTTTATTAATTTTCCTAATATATATTCAATATTTTTGTTTGTTTTTATATGTACTAACGTTTCAAAGATATCATATACTACTCCAGATTATTGAAGACTACAAGATAGGGTGGAATTGGATTTCATTTAATAAAGTCTGTATATTTTTTATTTTATTTCTTTAGTTTGAGAAAGCATGATTGTAATTAGATAACTGTGCACATATACAGGGGGAGAGTGATAAATTTTTTTAAACTAATCTTATTGTACGATATATAAACATTTTGTATGACTTGACATAGTTCCTTCAAGAATGAAGTTAATTAATTTATGGCTTGAATTTTTAATTATTTGTACTATATGATGTCATGTCATAGAGATGAATAATAGAGCATGAAATTCGTTTAGTACCAAATCATACCAAATAAATTCATAACTTTTTAAATTATTTGTACAATATGATATAAGGTTGTACATACGATTGACAGAGTATGAGATTAGGTTGGTACCAGATCATACCAAATGAACTCATTTATTTTTAAACTGATCTTCTAGTAAAATGTCACATCATATAATTGACTGATAGAGTATGAAATTAGGTTCATACATAATCGTACCAAATGGATACATTTATTTTTGAATAGTTTGTATAACATGATATTAATTCATATAGATGACTAAGAGTGTGTTCATCCAAGTTTCTATCAAATAAAATCCTGATTTTTTGAACTATTTGTACAGTATGATCTATGATCGTACAATATGAATGTAAGTCGATTCACTTGTATTTTTTTTTAGTTTTTGGATGGTTTTTCTTATGCTTTCTATATAAAGAGTCCTAAAAACTGACACACTATCCTTTGCTTTGAATTTCTCTTGAGATAGACTATTGAAAGTGTGTTTGGGAGAGATTTTTGAGAGTGAAGAATGAGAGATCTAGTGAAGGAGAGTTGTGGGGGATTCATAGGGTTGCCTAAAGTGAGGATCTCTTTATCTTCAAGTTTCTACCCATCTTCTTTGGAGGCTCTCAAGAGAAGATTTTTAACATTAGATCAAGGTACCCTGCCTTAACTAGGAGGGTTAAAAAGGATGTGACGGTACTCTGCCTTCACCAGGAGGGTGAAATAGGATGTGAAGGTATACTGCCATCACTTAGAGAGTGTAAAAGGTGACGATTGTCTACCTCACAAGGTTGGTGGAAAAGAGTTTGTAAGGGCTTCTCCGCCTTGCTATGGGGGCAAAAAGAGAGTCACTATTCTTTCTTGAAATACCTGGAGAAGGAGTCTCTAGGGAGTGGATGTAGGTTAAGTTTGATTCAACCATTACAAAATTTTGTGTTCTTATCTTATTATATATCATTCCTAAAATTTTGTTTTCTACATTTAAAATTCTATGGTTGAAAAATCATGTGATAATCATTTCTTTAAACAAATGTATACTTTAGGATATTATATTTAATTTTCTAAAAAGGTTTTCAAACATCCAAGATTTTTTTTTTAAATAACCAATTCCCCCCTCTTAGTTAATTTTGAGACAGTTCTAAAAGGTCAAACGACAAAGATGAACTTTCAGGTGGTATTAGAGCCTATGATAAAAGTTAAAGTTTAGACTATTTTTTGAAAAAAATGATCATAGCTAATTTGAAAACTAAAATACTCCTTAAGGATTCTCGTGTTGAGTCTTGATTAGGTTGTTAAACCTAAGCTAATGTCTCAAGACTAACCAAGAGGGGGCAGTAGGTAAATTGGTAATTTTAAAAAAATTTCTTGGATTTAAAAATTGAAACCAATTAATGATTTGTAACAAGTTAATTGAAGTTATTTAATAATAAAAATTTCAACCATGAAATAAAAAATTGAAGTAAGCAGCATAAATTTAAATGACATAAAGATTTATATTGGTTTAGTCAAACACGACCTATATCCACTCTATGAAGATTCCCTATTCAGGTATTGCACTATTACTAAAGTGACTCTCCTTTTTCCCCCATAGCAAAGAGGAGAAGCCTTCACAAAACTCCCTTCCACCAATTCTTGGTGCGGCAGAGAATCATCATCCTTTCACACCCTTTAAGTGTAGGCAGGGAACCTTCATCCTTTCACATCTTCCAAGTGTAGGCAGAGTACCTTCATTCTTTCACACCATCTATTGTAGGCAGAGTACATTCATTCTTTTACACCCTCCAAGTGTAGGCAAAGTACCTTCGGCTATTCACATTCTCTAACTGTCGGCAGAGAATCAAATCTTTCTCTAAAGATCTTCTCATGAGCAATCTAAAAAGATAAGAGGAAGAGTGAAAAATACAAATCACATAGAGATCCTTACATTTAAGTAATCTTGTGAACCCTTCACACTCCACTTGTAAGAAATCTCTCTCAATCACTCTCTCACATAGTCTCTTTTAGTTGCCCTTGAAAAATTACAAAGAAAAGATTATTCACGTCAATTTTTAGTGGACATTTTATACAAAGGACACAAAAAAAACCATCCAGAAAACTGAAGTTTTCAATTCTGGGCATACACGCTCATACAGTACGATCATATTTTATACATACAAATAGTTTAAATATTATCGCATATGAACCTATTGTGAATGAGTATGAAATCATTTCGTACCCTATCATCATTCGGTACAAACCAAGTTCATCAGGGATGTTCGTACTTTTAAAAGCATATACGAACTGGGATCATTCTGTACTATCCATACTTAAAAAAAAAAAAATTAGCGAGAACGGACCCGAGAAGTTCATACTTGTTTGCATGTATGAATTGGGATCATCCTGTGTGATCCATACTTAGAAATTTTTTTATTTTTGTTCGTTCGACTGCTCATTGGGGAAAATAACTAACCAGATCATCCCGTACGAAGTGAAATTATACAATACAATCAGTTTTAAAAAATATGAATTTTAAACTCTCCCCCGGTGTGTGTGTGTGTGTGTGTGCTCAGTTATTCAATTACAATCACACTCTCTTAGACTAAATAAAATGGAAAATATAGACTTCTATTACAATAAACTCTAAACTGATCTTGATTTGAAGTCTTCAATAATCCGGAGTATGAATTCTCTGAAATGTTAGTACACACAAGAGCAAAATAATTGTTTCAAAATAAGTTAGGAGAAATACTAATCAAAGCAATAATATTTGGAATCATAAAAAATATACAAGTTGTAAGAATATCAAACAAGCAAAAACTTAAGTAATAACTATCTCAATAATCTCCCTTTTTTATGATAGAAAAATAATAATTATTTGAATAAAATTGAAAACCCTAAATTTTTCCTTAACTCCCCCTAAATGAATAAACAGTGAATTTAAAAGAATTTCTTTAAGAATAAAATATTTTTTTTTTTAATTTTTCAAATAAACTCACACAAAACACTTCAAACATAAACATAAAACAACAACACTAACAAATCAAAATAAAACAACACTAACAAACCAAACTAAAAAATATGCAAAAAAAAATGCAAACAAAAATATTTCTCCCCATTTTTTATTACAATAAAAAGAAGGAAAAAAGAAAAGTTGAAATAAAAGAAGTCATATGAGAAACCTTTAATAGTTGATCTTGAAAGAGATTAAATTATAATGGAAATAACAAGATTAATGTTCATTAGATAAAAATAAAGATTTAAAATATTTAAATGAAAATATAACATAGACAACAAAAAAAGATCAAGGTCTTGAAACATTCTAGACAATTAGATAAGGAAAATTATTGCAAATGTGATGAAATGAACATTAGATAATTTCAATGTTCAATATAAAACATAATTGAGAATTAGATTGATTTATACTTGTAGATTAAAAGATAGAGGAAAGAACATTTTCAATTAGCAATTTTGTGCATCTTTTTAAATATTCGAGGCACACTTTGTGTATATTTTTTTATTTGGGCTAATTTTGTGCCTCTTTTTTATTTGTGAACCATTGAGCATTGTTTTGATTTTTGTACACTTGTACATTTCTTTTTGATACTCCACCTTTTTTTTATTGATCTTTGCATAATCAATAATCGATAAACTCAAATTTCTCTAACTACAAAGATATTTATATTGAAAAAGAAATACAAAAATAATAAGTCATCAAAATTGTAATAATAATATTTAAATTATGTATGCCTAAAAAGAACAAGAGATTGATAGTTTTTGACTTGATCGAGTTATAAATTAATTTAATTTTTTGAAAAATTAGATTTCATAATAAAATTAATTTTTTTATTGCAGTTTAATTTATAAGACTTTTTAGATCAATTAAGACATGATTAACATATAGGCATACTAACATTTCAAACAAAGAACAAAAAAGACTAAACAAAATAAGATATTTTTTATTGATATTAATTTGAAGAAGTTATATAATGAAGCACAACTGATATCAATATTATATATCTCAGGACAATATAACATAATAACAACAACATGAAATATCCTAAAAAAAAAAGACAAGTACTCAAAGCATCGAATAACATTACAAAGATAAAAAAAAAATTAAATGACTAACAAAGACAGCACACAAGAAGTACATTTAAAAATCTGAGGGACCCTGGTCTGGAGGAGGTGGATGGTTAAAGATAGAAAAATAACTATTCATCATAGCTTTTTAAATGTTCACGAATTCAACTATCCTCGAATCCACCTCATGTCTTTCTAGTACTAAGAATTCTGCCAATGTAGATGAGCCTGAATTTGATCAAAGAGCTGATCAAAATATCCCTCTAGTTGGTCAAAGTACTGCACCATTTCATAAAAATCAGGTCCATGAGCTGGTGCAGGTGTTGGAGCTACCCTTTCTCCCTCAGAATCCTGACTTGAATTATCACCTTTCCCAAAAAAGTACTCAAAATGAAGCATCAATGAAGTAGATAGAAAATTCAAGTAGAGGCTCAGGATAAATAAGATTATACTTCTTCTCTAGGATATAGGTCACTAGGTGTCCTAAAGCAATGTTCTTCTTCCTCTTATGAGAGACCTGCCCAATTTCTTAAGTTGGGCTTCATATATAGGTTGTCTAGTCATGATAAGATATGTAACAGTGGACAGAAGAAGAGTTATGTTAATGCGATCACCAGCTTTAGGAATAATAGAAGTTTTAAGGACATGTTGAATGACCCTTGCATTTTGGTTTAAAGTATAGACTCTAGGCAAATGACATACTTGTTCAATCCCTCTAATTACTTTATTTATTTCGATTCAGTCAAAATCGGATGTAGAAGTCATTTTGTGGGCTCTAATTCCTTGAGTTTTAAATGCAAAATGGTTCCCAAATCTTCCTTAGTGATTTTTACCTTTTTCTTAAAAACATAAGATCTGATCCTACTATCATCTTTACTAAAAGACATGTTTTTTAGAAAATAGTGAAAGGTTTCTTTATTGTAGGCTTGAATTAAAGTCAGGATAAAGGCAAATTGAGTGGTGGCAAAAAGAGGTATCACTTGTAAGTGGATATCCTCTTGAAGTAGGATTATAGAAGGAGTAATTTTGGTAGAGACAAACCTAAGAAATGAATCCTCATTTGTCTAGATAGAAAGTTATCATCTCCACTCCTAGAAGATGATCCCTTAGTGAGTGTACTCTGTTTGCTAGAACTGTCCATTGCTAAGTTGAGAAGGATTGGAAGAGGCTATTGAAGTCAATAAAAATGAATTCTTTATCCTCCTATTAAAGAAAAACAATCTTTTGTACGTACAAAAAATGGTTCGTACAGTACGATTGAAGATTCATACATGAGAAAATAAATTTTGTATGTACGATCAAATAAATTTGAAACGTAATGACTTTTCATAATCATACAAGTTACAAAGCATCCTATTGTACAGGCTTTTTGAATAAACGATCGTATAGATGAACAGGTCTTTGTCCGGGATGATCGGATATTTAAGATCATTTTAAAGATAATTAGGTTCGTCATCCACACCGAATGACATTTGGTTTATATGTATGAATTAAAGGTTCGTACTTACGATTAGTTAAAATAATTGATTCTGCCCGTATAACCGTTTGCATGCGTACAAACGAAGTAATACAAATCGTCCGGGATGATATAAATATCGTACAGTATGATATGTATTGGAAAATTAAAACTTTATGTAATTGGTTTAAAATAATGATCGACATGCTACAGAATTTCATACAGGATGAAAATAATTTCGAACAGTATGAATATAACACTTAGAAAAATTTGCACGATCGATCAGAAAAAGGAAATCTGATGTGTCAATAACATGTCCAAAACACACAAAAAATTAAAAACAAGAAAATAGAAAATCAAAAACAAAAACACAAAGTCAAAAACACACAAAGACACATATCAAGTTTGTAGAAAATTTTAATTAAGTACTAAAATCAATCACACCTAGCCTTGTTCTTAATGTGCTAAAGGTATCAAAGGATAATAGTTTTATAAAAATATCTGCAAGTTGATTTTTAGTAGAAATATTGTTTAATTCGATTTCTCCTTTGCATGCATGATCTCTAATGAAATGATGTCTTATGTCTATATGTTTGGTTCTAGAGTGTTAAATAGGATTTTTTGAAATACAAATGGCACTAGTGTTATAACAATGAATTGGAATTATGCTTATTGTAAATACAAAGTCATTCAACTGTTGTTACAACCAAAGAACTTGTGTCACACTTCTTAAGGAAATATATTCAACTTCAGTAGTAGATAAGGCTACAAAATTCTATTTTCTACTAGACCAAGAAACTAAAGAATTTCCTATAAATTGACAAATTCCATATGTACTCTTTCTATTAACCCTACAACCGGCAAAGTCTGAATCTGAATATCTAATTATTTTAAAATAAAGAGCAAAACTTAGGATATCAAATCCCTAAGTTATAAGTTTCTAAGAGATATCTCAAAATCATTTTTACTACTGTCAAATGTGATACTTTTGGATCTGATTGAAATCTAGCACACAAATACACACTGAACAAAATATCGGGTCTACTAGCAGTCAAGTAATGCAAGGATCAAATAATTCTCCTAAATTTCTTTTGATCAATATATTTCCCTTTTGGGTCCTTATTCAATTGAACTGAGGAACTCATAGGTGTACTAACAGAATTTGCATTATTCATTTCATACTTTTTGAGGATATCCTTAACATACTTTGATTGACTAAGAAATATTTCTTCCTTAATTTGCTTAATGTTAAAACCTAAAAAGTAACTAAGATCTCCCATTAAACTCATTTCAAATTCACTACTCATTATTTTAGAAAAATCATAACAAAGATTTTTATTTGTAGATTCAAAGATGATATCATCAATATAAATTTATACAATGAGTATATCGTCTCCTAATTTCTTCAAAATGAGTGGTGTCCACACTTCCTTTTTCAAATGATCTCTCAAATAAGAAAGTGCTTAACCTCTCATACATAGCCCTAGCTACCTGTTTCAATCCATACAATGTCTTTTTCAATTTAAAATCATGATTTAGGTATTTTGAATTTTCAAAACTTGGAGGTTGTTTAACATAAACATCTTCTTGAATCACCCCATTTAAAAGGGCTCTTTTAATATCCATTTGAAACTATTTGAATCCTCTAAAGCCTGCAAATGCTAACAATACCCTAATTTCTTCAAGTCTCGCTACAGGGGAAAAAGTCTCCTTAAAATTAATCTCTTCAATCTGATTATACCCATTAGTCACAAATCTAGCCTTATTTATAATGACAACTAATGAGTTGTTCATTTTATTTTTGATTACCCACTTAGTTCCAACTACACTTTGATCATTTGACCTTGAAATTAATTCTCAAATATCATTTCTTACAAATTGATTTAATTCTTTTTGCATTGCCAAAATTCCAAATTCATCAAAAAGTGCTTGATTTATATTTATGGGTTCTATCATTGAAATAAAGGCAGAATAAATGACTTCCTTGCTTAGTCTATGCCTAGTCCTAAAACCCTCAGTAGGTTCACCTAAAATCAATTTCTTAGAGTGGTTTTTAGAAAATCTCAAATCTCTAGGCAACGGGTTTTCTATATCTAAATTTTCATTCAAATTAATTTTCTCAATCTTTTGAGAGTTATTTTTTATTTCATCCTATTCCAAATTTGGCTCTTCCAAAATTCTAGATTCATCAAATACAATATGTGTAGTCTTCTCAATTATCAAAGTTCTTTTGTTAAAAACTCTATAAGATTTTCCAACACTAGAGTACAAAAAAGAAAAATTCCTTCATCTGATTTTGGATCAAATTTTCTAAAAAAGATTTTCCATTATTATGTATGAATACCTTACATTCAAAATTATGCAAATATGACAAATTAAGTGTTCTCCCCTTAAGAAGCTCATAGGATGTTTTGTTTAATTTCAATCTAATGTTCACCCTATTCAGAACATAACATGTAGTGCTAACTGCTTTAGCCCAAAAATATTTAGAAAGTGAATATTCAACCAACTTGGCTCTAGCCGCTTCAATTAATATTATGTTCTTTCTTTCGATTACCCCATTCCACTGGGGGTTCTAGGTGTAGAAAAATTGTGATCAATTCCTTTTTCTTTACAAAAATTCTCAAAATTTTCATTTTCAAATTCACTGATATGATCACTTTGGATAGTTAAAATCTTACATCATAGTTTCCTCTGAATCTAAGTAAAAAAATTTCTAAACTCCTCAAAAAATTCACTCTTATGATATAAGAATTTAACCCAAGTTAATATAAAAAAATCATCTACAATCACAAATCCGTATAGCTTCCCTTCTAGATTTATAGTTCTAACCAGTCCAAAAAATATCCATTTGTAAAATCTCTAAAGGTTTACTAGTTTTAAGATCTTTATTGGACTGAAAAGAAGACTTCACCTATTTTCCTAATTAACATGCATTGCAAAGGTGATCCTTTATGAAGTCTAGTTTTGTTATTCCTCTAACCAAATTTTTTTGGGTAATTTTTTTTAGGTTTTTCAAGCTAGAGTGACAGAGTCTCCTATGTCATAACCATGATTAATCAAAAATAGTTTTCAAACAAAAAGCATTAGAAAATTTAATACAATTTAAATATAGCATATAAAAATTGTTTACCCTTAATCCATATAAAATATTATTTCCATTTAGACTTAATATGCAGCTAGTAAGAAAATTTTTTACACTATATCCTTTATCATATAGTTGGCTAATACTCAATAGATTATGCATTAAGCCTTCTACAAGTAGCATATTTTTAATGAAAAATTTTTTCAAGTTTTCAATCATACCTGATCTAACCACTTTCCTAGTGGTGTTATATTCAAGTGTAACCTTGCCTCCACTTCTAGCTTCCAGTAATATAAATTGCTTAGTGTCTCCAATCATATGATTTGAGCAACCACTGTCCAGATATTAAATGCTCTTATTAGGCCTTGTATGAGAGCGTTCCTGCAAAACTATCAAATGTTAGACTTGGTAACTCAAACAAGTTTGGGTTCTCCTTTTGGAAAAATCAAACTAGATGCATGTATGATATGACTAGATTTATGCATCTTAGGTTTCTACACTAAATGAGTTTTTCTATGTAAGGTACAAGTGTGTGCTATATGTCCAATCATCCCACAAAAAAAGCATTTTACTCCAGAACAAGGTTTTCTCAAATTTCTATAATAACTTTTCTATAATAACATTAATTCTTCCTGGGTTTTAAAAATTTTGGATACAAATAAGGATTAGTAAAATCTTCAAGTGTTGGTGATTTCCTATTTTTATCAAGAGCTTTTACTTTCAGCTTTAGAAATGTGTTTAAATCTTTTAACACATGCTTATTAAAATTTAAATAATGCTCTCTACTCTCTGATTTATCCTTAAAATCCACAAATTCTTTTTCTAATTGA
Source organism: Dendrobium huoshanense (assembly GCA_016618105.1). Taxonomy (NCBI): domain Eukaryota; kingdom Viridiplantae; phylum Streptophyta; class Magnoliopsida; order Asparagales; family Orchidaceae; genus Dendrobium; species Dendrobium huoshanense. The sequence goes on along the minus strand of CM028351.1, from coordinate 18,101,914 downwards.
GCATAGGATGATTTTAAAATTTCATTCTTCTTATTCAAGTCATCAAATTCATCAAGTAAGCTCATGTGGTTGTTATCTATTAATGCATGATCATTCCTAAGGATTTTGTGTTCTCTTTGCAATTCTTGCATTTCTAAATTCAGACTAGCATGTATTTTCTTAAACTTTCTATATATATCATGAATTCTTTCAGAAACTTTTAACAGTTCAGCATATGTTAAATCACATACCTCATCTTGATCTTACTGATTAAGATTATTAGCCATTAAGCACAGATTGGTAACTTCCTCCTACTTTTTTATTTCTGATGAATTCAAAGCTGAGTCCACCCTAAAAGCCCTTTGGAATCTCTTCTTGCCATTCTTCATATTTAGTTTCTCCTCAACCTTCTCCTTGCTAGGAGGGGGTTTTAGATTTGGTCAATCTGATTTTATATGTCCGGGTTTCCTACATTCATAGCAAATCACGTCATTAGAAACTTTAATATTCTTATTAAATTTACCTCTGTTCCACTATTGGTGTTTCCTATACTTCATTTTAAGAAAGCTCCTGAATTGCCTAGTCATAAAGGTAATGTCATCCTCATCCTCAGGTTATAAAAGATCACTCTCTTACTCCTCCGCTTTCAGTGCAATATTCTTTTCCTTTCACTGTTCACCTATATCAATCTTCCTTTGACTCACTCCTTGTTCATAGGTAATTAGTGAACTAAGAAGATTATTAATAGAGTAAACATTCAAATCTTTAGAGTCTATAATAGCAGTTATTTTAGTATCATATAAAGTAGGTAAAAAAATAATTTTATTAACCATTTTAGCGTTCATTAGTTCCCTACCCAATGCATGTAAATAAGTGAAAATTTAAGTAAATGTTATATATATTTCAAAAATAGATTCCTTTGGTTTTATATGAAATAATTCATAATCATGCAACAAGATGTTTAGTCTAGATTGATTTACTTCATTTATCCCTTCATAATTAATACAAAGTCTATCCCATATGTCCTTTCCACTTTTTCAAGTGGAAACCCGTATGTAGTCTTGTAACTTAAGTGCACAAAAGAAACTGTTTAAACATTTGCTTTAAGTTGTGCTAAATCATGTTCTTCTATAGTCCAATCTACAAAGGGTATTTTAACTCTAATACCATCAACTAATTTAGTTGGTTTTGTATACCCTTCTTGAACTAAGATCCACATACGATAATCTAGTGATTGTAAAAATGTAGACATGCGTATTTTTCAAAAATCGAAAGGAATGTTATCAAACAAGGGAGGTCTAGTGATCGAGTAACCTTCTGGTCTGTTTCAATTTCCAAAAGTAGCCATGCTCATTTTTAAAAAAGTAGTCTAAACTTATGATTTTTAAACAAAGCTCTGATACCACTTATTGAGTCTTGATTAAGTTGTTAAGCCTAAGCTAATGTCCCGAGGCTAACCAAGAGGGGGATGAATTTGTAATTTAAAAAAATCTTTTGGATATAAAAATTGAAACCAGTTGACAATTCATAGCTAGTTAATTGAAGTTATTTAAAAAAAAAAATTTCAACCCTAAAATAAAAAATTGCAATAAGTAAGAAACATAAATTTAAACAACATGAAAATTTATAATAGTTCTATCAAACATGACCTATATCCACTCCTTGAAGACTCCCTCTTTAGGTATTGCATTATTATCAAAGTGAATCTCCTTTTTCTCCAACAATAAGGCGGAGAAGCCTTCACAAAACTCTCTTCCACAAATTTTCGATGCGGCAGAGAACAATCATCCTTTCACACCCTCCATATATAGGCAGAGAACCTTTATCCTTTCACACCCTCCAAGTGTAGACAGAGTACTTTCATTCTTTTACACCCTCCAAGTGTTGGCAGAGTACCTTCATCCTTTTAGGCTCTCTAAGTGTAGGCAGAGTACCTTCAACTATTCACACTCTCCAAGTATCAGTAGAGAGCTAGATCTTTCTCCAACGATCTTCTCACGATCTGAAAAGATAAGAGGAAGAGTGAAAAACACAAATCACATAGAGATCCTTAACTTTGAGTAACCTTATGAACCATTTACATGCCACTTGTAAGAAATCTCTCTCAAACACACTCTCGCACTCTCTCTTTCAATTGCCCTTGAAAAATCATGAACACAAGATTATTCATGTTAATTTTTAATGGACCTTTTATACAAAAAGACATGAAAAATTATCCAGAAAACTGAAGTTTTTTTTTTTAATTTTGGCGTACACAATCATACAATATGATCTTATTTTATATGTACAAATAGTTCAACTACTGTTGAATACAAACCTATTCTGAATTGATACAAAATTATTTTGTACCCGATCATCATCCGGTACGAAGCAAGTTTGTCCAGGATGAACAATATGAAAATTTTCAAATTTTATTTAGATGAAACATCGGGATGAAATGGGATCTCGCAATTTTGTACTATTTAAGGCATGTACGAACTAGGTTCGTATAGTACGATCCATGATTAGAAAAAAAAATTTTGAGCGAGATCGGACCCGAAACGTTCATACTCATGAAAGCATGTATGAACTTGGATCATCCCGTATGATCAATACTTAGAATTGTTTTTTGTGCGACAATGGACCCAAGACATTTGTACTTGTGAAAGCATGTATGAACTTGGATCATCCCATATGGTCCATACTTAGAAAAATTATTTGAATGAGAACAAACCAGAGAAGTTCGTACTCGTGCAAGTATGTATTTACGAACCATACTTAGAAAAATTTTTATTTCTGTTTGTTCGACTGCTCGTTGGGGAAAATAACTGACAAGATCGTCCCATACAAAGTGAAATTGTATAATACAATTAGTTTTAAAAAATATGAATTTTAAACTCTCCCCCAGTGTGTATATGTACTCAGTTACTCAATTACAATAACACTCTCTCAGACTCAATAAAATGGAAAATATAAACATCTATTATAATAAACTCTAAACTGATATTGATTTGAAGTCTTCAATAATCCGGAGTATGAATTTCCTGAAATAATAGTACACACAAGAGCAAAATAATTCTTTCAAAATATGTTAGGAGAAATAATAATAAAAGTAAAAGTATTTGTAATCATAAAAAAATATATAAGTTGCAAGAATATCAAACAGGAAAAAACTTAAGTAGCAACTATCTCAACAACTCGATCATTAGACAATTTTTATTCGATAACATTCCATTTAATTTTTGTAAAACTTGTATGTCTACATTTTTGTAATCACTTAACTATTGCATGTGAATATTAGTATAGGAAGGTTATACCATACCTATAGGAATTATTAATGGCATTAGAATAGAAACACCATTTACTAAATGGACTTTAGAAGATAAAGATTTAGCATAATTAAATGCCAAATGTTTAAACAAATTTTTTTGTGCTTTGAAATTTAAGAATTATTTGAGTGTTTCTACTTGCAAAACTAGAAAAGAAATCTTGGATAGACTTTGTATAACTTAAGAAGGAATAAATAAGGTAAAATAATCTACATTAAACATTTTATTACATGACTATAAACTATTTTGTATGAAATCGAATGAGTTAATTTCTAATATATATATAAGGTTTACTAAGATTATTATTTCATTGCTTGCTTTAGGTAGAGAACTTACAAATTCAAAAAAAGTTAAAAAAATTTACGTTATTTACCTACTACTTATGAACAGAGATAACTGCCATAACTGATTCTAAAGATCTTAACGTATATTCTGTTTAGAAAGTTGCAACTTAGTTTTTCAATTATTGATATTCTTACAACATGTATGTTTTATGATTTCACATATTATTATTTTAATTATAATTTCTTCTAACATATTTTGGATGTATTATTTTGGTGTTTGTGTGTACTAATATTTAAGAGAAATCATACTCCGGATTGTTAAAGACTTCAAATTAGATTAGATTAGGGTTCATTATAAATGAAGTCTATATTTTTCATTTTATTGAGTCTGAGAGAGTGTGATTGTAATTGAGTAACTGTGTACACACACATACACTGGGGGAATGTTTAAAATTTTTAAATTTTAAATAGAATGTACTATACAAATTTATTTTATATAGGATGATTTGTTCAATTATTTTTTCGTACTAGCAGCCAAACGAATTGTAGGTAAATTTTTTTTCAAAGTATTAATCATACAGTATGATGCCTTATCTGTACTGATGACATCCAAAGTATTAATTAGATGGGTTCCTTTTTTGTCTCGACGAATTCAAAGTTTCTTCTAAACTGATAATATTGTATGATGTCTTGTTTGTATAGATGATGTCTAGAGTACAAATTGGAAGGGTCTCTTTTCATCCCAATGAACTTGAAAATTTTTTGAACTGAACATACTATATGATGCCTTCTTCGTATAGACGATGTCCAGAGTATGAATTGGACAGGACCATTTTTGTCCCGATGAACTTGAAATTTTTCTAAACTAAATGTACTGTATGATTTCTTATTCGTACATATGACGTCTAGAGTATAAAACTGTGGGGTATCTTTTTATCCCGATGAAGATTAAAAATTTTCTAACTATTTTTACAATACGAACTTGGTTCATATTGGATGATCATCGAGTACAAAAATATTTTGTATAGATTCATAAAAGGTTTTTACGCAACAGTTTTTGAACTATTCTTACATATAAAAATACAACCATACTATACGATCGATCGTACATGCTCAAAATGGAAAATTTTAGTTTTCTAGATAATTTTTTGTGTCTTTCATATAAAAGATCCTGAGAAACTAACATGAAAAAGAGTTGTTCTTCGTGATTTTTTTATGGAAAGTGAAAGAGTGTATTTGTGAGAGTGTTTGAAAAAGATTTCTTGCCAGTGGAGTGTGAAGGATTTACAATGATACTCAAAGGTAAGTATCACTTTATATTTTTGGTTACTACTCTTTCTTTCTTCTTTTTAATTACTTGTGAGAAGATCTTTGAAGAAGATCTGGTTCTCTACCGACACTTGGATGGTGTGAACAGACGATGGTACTCTGTCGACACTTGGAGGGTGTGAAAGGATGATGGTTCTATACCAACACTTGGAGGGTGTTAAAGGATGATAGTTCTCTTCCGCACCGAGGATTGGTGGAAGAGAGGAATTATAAAGGCTTCTTCACCTTACTATGGGAGCAAAAGGAGAGTCACTTTGGTAATAGTGCAATACCTGAAAAGAGAGTCTTCAAGAAGTGGATATAGGTCGTATTTGCCCGAATCACTATAAATCTTTATGTCTTTTTATTTTTCTTATTTATTTTTTGTAATTTATTTACTGTGGTTAAAAAGTTATTTTAATATAAAATCAAATTACTATAAATTTAAATCAATTTTATATTTAAAAATCTAAGAAATATTTTAAAATTGCCAATTCACCCCCCCCCCCCCTCCCTCTTGGTTAGCCTTGGGATAATTGCATAAGTCTAACAGCTTTTATAGAATCAACAAGTGGTATCAGAGCATTATTTCAAAACTATAAGTTTAGAATGATTTTTAAAAAATGATAATGGCTACTTTGGGAAACTGAAACACATCTAAAGGATATTCGATTACTAGACCTATGTTATTTGATAATATCTTTTTGGATTTTTGGAAAAAAATATATGTCTATATTTCTTCAATCACTTGACTATCGCATGTGGATTTTAGCTCAAGAAGGGTAGGGGTGTCAATTTTTGACACAACCCAAACTCGACCCAAAAACATTTGTGTTAGGGTCAACCCAAACCCAAAATAGGTTGGGTTTGGGTTCAACAAATCAAACCATTTAAAAAATCAGGTCGGGTTTGGGTTGACCCAGCAACCTGAAATTGACCCGAAAATGATCCAAAATTGACACGAAAACTTCTATTTGACCCGAAAACCCGAGATTGACCCATTTTTGAACTGATTTTATTCTGAAAATCAAAGATTGACCCAATTTTGACCCAAAAAACTAGCAATTTTAGGTCAACTTAGTTTGAATAATTGGTATTTGAATGCTTTACATTTTTGCAACTTATGTAGTTTTGATGATTCCAAATATTATTGTTAAAATGTGTAGTTATCTCCTAACAATTTTAGAAGATTTGCATTTGCTCTTGTGTGTACTAATATTTCAGGAAAATCAGACTCCAGACTACGATAACTTCAAATCAAATTCAACATGAGATACTTTGTTAATTTGAAGTTTGCTTTTTTTCTTTGAATTAATTTTGAAAGGGAGTGATTGTAATTGAGTGAATAAAAAAACATACACACACACATAAGGAGATCATAAAATTTTATACTGATCGTACTGGACGATATTTTATCGTACTGGACGATCCGTCAGTTATCTCCTATAGAGCACATGGAACGAATAGGAACTTGCTCCAAAAAATTTTTCTAAGTCCTATTCGTCCAGGACGAAATTAATTCTCGTCCCGGACGATTGGTTCTCTGTAAAATTTGTGTCCAGACGAATTTTATTATCGTACGAGGCGACCGGTCCTCTGGAAATTTTTCGTCCAGACGAAATTAAATATCGTACCGGACGATCAGATCTCTGAAAAATTTTCGTCCATACGAAAATAAATTATCGTCCGTGGCGATTGGTCCTCTGAAATATTTTCGTCCAGATGAAATAAATAATCGTCCAGGACGATCGGGTCTCTGGAAAATTTTTGTCCAGACGAACATATTCTCGTCCAAACGATTAACAGACTTAGAACAGTTTTCAGCAGTTTCTAGAACCGACCTAGTAATAACCGTTCGTACTGGACGAACCTAGTTCGTACTGGACGAACCTAGTTCGTACAGGACGATCATCTGTATGAAGACATTTCGTACACATATTCAAATAGGGTCGTTTCAGATCGTTTAAGTAAAAACATCCCGGACGATCCATGATCGTACAGGACAATCCACTGCATCCAGAATTGGAAACTTGCAATTTTTGGGCAGTTTTTCTTGTCTTTTATATAAATAGTCCAATTTAGACTGCCACCCAATCTTTTTGTCATTTGATCTTCGTGCCTCTTGAGAGAATAGCCAAGGAGAGAGTGGAAGAGAGCATTCAAAGGAGGATTCCTACCACTGGAGCGAGAAAGCTTCACTTGGATTTCAAAGGTAAGAGTCTCTATTTGTGAATTTGGATTACTTCACTCTTTTCCTTCTTCCTTCTAGATTCTTGTGAGAAGATCAGTCAAGGAGATCCGGTTCTCTGCCCACACTTGGAGAGTGTGAACAGCCGAAGGGTTCTCTGCCTACACTTGGAGAGTGTGAAGAGCGGAAAGGTTCTCTGCCTACACTTGGAGAGTGTGAACAGCCGTAGGGTTCTCTGCCCACACTAGGAGAGTGTAAAAGGACGACGGTTCTCTGCCAGCACTGTGGATTGTGTAAAAGGACGACGGTTCTCTGCCGCACCGGGTAGTGGTGAAAAGAGTGTGTTGTAAAGGCTTCTCCGCCTTGCTGTGGGTGCTAAAGGAGAGTCACTATTGGTTTTAGAGCAATACTCAGAGGGTGCCTCTGAGGAGTGGATGTAGGTCTGGTTATAGACCGAACCACTATAAATCTGGTGTCATTTACTTTATTGTTTTTACTTTTCCGCACTTTAAATTTTAGTTTTAACAACTCTGTGGTTGAAAAATATTTTTCTACAAACTTTAAAAGAAATTTTTATTTCGGTTCAACTTAATCTTCAAAGAGGGTTTAAAATTTTTTAAACTACTAATTCACCCCCCTCTTGATAGCCGTGGGACATTTACTTAGGATTAACAACCTAATTACTGGACTCAACAAGTGGTATCAGAGCGTTGTTTCAAAATCATAAGTTTGAACTACTTTTTGATTAACGTAGATGGCTACATTTGGAAACCGAAACACACCTGAGGGTTACTCTATCACTAGACCTCCACTGTTTGACAATATTCCTTTTGATTTTTGGAAAACACGTATGTCTACTTTCTTACAGTCACTTGATTATCGCATGTGGATGCTAGTCCAGGAAGGTTACTCAAAACCAACTAAATTAGTTGATGGAATTAGGGTAGAAACACCCTATGCAGATTGGACTATTGAAGAACGTGACTTAGCACAATTAAATGCGAAATGTTTAAATAGCTTCTTTTGTGCTTTAAAATCTGAAGACTACATGCGAGTTTCCACTTGCAAAAGCGGAAAGGACATATGGGATAGACTTTGTATAACTTATGAAGGGACAAATGAGGTTAAGCAATCAAGACTCAATATCTTGTTACATGACTACGAATTATTTCGCATGAAACCTAATGAATCTATTTCAGACATGTACACAAGATTCACTCAAATTGTCACCTCTTTGCATGCACTTGGTAGGGAATTAACTAATGCTGAAATGGTCAATAAGATTCTTCGTTGTTTACCTACTGCATACGATGCTAAAATTACTGCAATTACAGAGTCTAAAGATCTGAACATTTATTCAATTGACAATCTTCTTGGTTCACTCATTGCTTATGAGCAAGGAGTAAGTCAAAGAAAGATTGATGCAGGTGAACCTAGAAAGGACAAGAATATTGCACTAAATGTGGAAGAGTCAGAAAGTGAACACTCACAACCTGAGGATGAAGACGATATTGCATTGATGATAAGACAATTCAGAAGCTTTTTAAAGAGGAAGCAGAAGAGACGCCAGCAATGGAATAGAGGTAAGTATAACAAAAATGGCAAGGTTTCTAATGAAGTGATTTGTTATGAATGCAGGAAACCAGATCATATAAACACTGAATGTCCAAAACTCAAAGCCACTCCTAGTAAGGAGAAGGTAGAGGAGAAACCAATGATAAAGAAGGGCAAAAAGAAGTTTCAAAGGGCTTTTTGGGCGGACTCAGCTTCAGACTCATCTGAGATTGAAAAAGAAAAAGTCACCAACCTTTGCTTGATGACAGATAATGCTGAACAATCAGATCAAGAAGAGGTATGTGATTTAACCTATAATGAATTGTTTGAAGTTTCTGAACACATGCATGATGCATATAGGAAAATGAAAAAGATGCATGCTAGTTTAGTTTTAGAATTGGAAGAGCTTAATAAGGAACACGAAATCCTTAGGAAAGATCATGCTTTAATTGATAACAACCACATGAAACTACTTGATGGATATGATGACTTGAATAAAAATTTTGAGAATTTAAAATCATCCTATGCTGAACTTGAAAAAGAATTTAAGAATTTTAAGGATGAATCTGAGAGCAAGACATATAGAATCAATTATACCAATCGAATCTTGGAAGATATGAATTCATTTTACAAACTCACTATAAGAGCTCTCGAGAATAATAGGAACCCCCCTAAACTTGAAGATTTTACAAATCCTAAATATTATCCTAAATTCATGAAATCCCTTAGAAGATAATCATATGAAAGAAAACATAGGAATATTTTTCCTAATGTTAAATGTAATAATTGTGGATTTTTGGGACATATATCTCACACTTGCACTTTAAAGATGAAAACTAATTTGGTGTGGAGAACTAAGATGCATAAACCTAGACATATCATACATACATCTTATTATAAATTTCATAAAGGTGAACCCAAACTTGTTTGGGTTCCCAGGTCTAACATTTGAGAATTTTGCAGGAATACTCTCACACAAGACCTCGTGAGAGTATATGGTACCTGGACAGCGGATGCTCAAAGCACATGATTGGAGATACTGCTCAATTCTTAACACTGGAAGCCAGGAGTGGAGGCAAGGTTACACTTGGAGATAATACCACAAAGAAAGTGGTTGGATCAGGTATGATTGGAAATTTGAAAAACTTTTTCATAGATAATGTGTTATTAGTTGAAGGCTTAAAACATAATTTGCTTAGCATAAGTCAGCTATGTGATAAGGGCTATAATGTAAAATTTTTTCCTACTAGCTGCATAATTAGCCTAAATGAGAGAATTGTTTTAAATGGAAAAAGGGTAAACAATGTCTACATGCTAGATTTAAATTGTATTCAATCTCCTACTGCTTTTTGTTTGAAAACTGTTTCTGATGAATCATGGCTTTGGCATAGGAGACTTTGTCATTCTAGTATGGAAAATCTTAGAAGAATTACACAAAAGAATTTGGTAAGAGGTATACCTAAACTAAACTTTACCAAGGACCATCTCTGTGATGCATGTCAATTAGGAAAACAAGTGAAGTCCTCTTTTAAGTCCAATAAAGATCTTAGGACCAGTAAACCTTTAGAAATTCTACACATGGATCTTTTTGGACCTGTAGGCACTGTAAGTCTAGGAGGGAAGGTATATGGATTTGTTATAGTAGATGATTTTTCAAGATTCACCTGGGTTAAATTTCTTTTTCATAAGAGTGAATCATTTGAGGAATTCAGAAATTATTCAACTTGGATACAAAGAAAACTAGGATGTGAAATAATTTCTATACAAAGTGATCATGGAGGAGAATTTGAAAATGAAAGATTTGAAAATTTCTGTAAAGAAAAGGGGATTGATCACAATTTTTCTGCACCTAGAACTCCTCAACAAAATGGGGTAGTTGAAAGAAAGAACAGAACATTAATAGAAGCCGCCCGAGCAATGTTAGCAGAATTCTTGCTTCCTAGATATTTTTGGGCTGAGGCGGTTAGCACTGCATGCTATGTTCTGAATAGGGTGAATGTGAGATCAAATTTGAATAAAATACCCTATGAGTTGCTAAAAGGTAGAACACCAAATTTGTCTCATTTGCATGTATTTGGTTGCAAGGTGTTCATACATAATAATAGAAAATCTGCCTTAGGAAAATTTGATCCAAAATCAGATGAAGGAATTTTTGTTGGATATTCAAGTGTTGGAAAATCTTATAGAGTATTCAACAAAAGAACTTTAGTCATTGAAGAAACCACACATGTTGTATTTGATGAAAATGGAAACATGGAAGAACCAAATGTTGTTGAAGAAGAAATTGAAGAAAACTCCCAAAAGATTGATAGATTAAATTTGGAAGAAAATGTGGAAGAAAATTTAGAAAGAGAAGACCCTTTGCCTAGAGATTTGAAATTTTCTAAAAACCACCCAAAGGAATTGATTATAGGTGAACCAAGTGAGGGTGTTAGAACTAGGCGTGGATTAAACAAGGAAGTCAATCATTCAGCCTTTATTTCAACTATTGAACCCACTAACATTAATCAAGCACTTTCCGATGAATTTTGGATATTGGCCATGCAAGAAGAGTTAAATCAATTTGTAAGAAATAAAGTTTGGGAATTAACTACAAGGCCAAAAGATCAAAGTGTTGTTGGAACCAAGTGGGTGTTCAAAAATAAAATGAATGACTCAGGAGTAGTCATTAGAAATAAGGCTAGATTAGTAGCTAAGGGATATAATCAAATTGAAGGAATTGATTTTGAGGAAACTTTTGCCCCTGTAGCTAGACTTGAAGCAATTAGGGTTTTACTAGCCTTTGCCTGTTTTAAAGGTTTTAAATTGTTTCAAATGGATGTCAAAAGTGCCTTTTTAAATGGGGTAATTGAGGAAGATGTTTTTATAGAACAACCTCCAGGTTTTGAAAATTCTAAATTTCCAAATCATATTTTCAAATTAAAAAAGGCATTATATGGATTAAAACAGGCACCTAGGGCTTGGTATGAGAGGTTGAGCACCTTCCTACTTGAAAGATCTTTTGAAAAAGGAAGTGTGGATACAACTCTCTTTTTAAGGAAAATTGGAAAGGATATACGTTTTGTTCAGATCTTCAAATAAATATCTTTGTGATGATTTTTCTAGGTTTTAGCATTAAGCAACTTGAGGAAGGTACTTTTCTTAGTCAAACTAAATATATTAAGGACATCCTCAAAAAATATGAAATGGACAATGCTAAACCTGTTAGTACATCAATGAGTTCCTCAGTTCAGTTGGATAAGGACCTTAAAGGAAAATCTGTTGATCAAAAGAAATTTAGAGGGATAATTGGATCTTTACTTTACTTGACTGCTAGACGACCAGATATTATGTTCAGTGTTTTCTTATGTGCTAGATTTCAATCAGATCCAAAAGAATCACATTTGACAGCAGTGAAAAGGATTTTAAGATATCTACTAGGAACTCAAAACTTAGGAATTTGGTATCCTAAGTTTAGCTCTTCATTTGAAATTTTTGGTTACTCAGATTCTTACTTTGCAGGATGTATAGTGGATAGGAAAAGCACTTATGGAACATGTCAATTCATTGGAAATTCATTAGTTTCGTGGTCTAGTAGAAAACAAAATTCAGTGGCACTATCTACTGCAGAAGCAGAATACATTGCATTAGGAAGTTGTGTGGCACAAGTACTTTGGTTAAAACAACAGTTTATTGATTTAGGATTAACTATAGGTACTATTTCAATTTATTGTGATAATACTAGTGCTATTTGCATTTCCAAAAATCCTATTCAACATTCTAGAACCAAACACATTGATATAAGGCATCATTTCATAAGGGATCATGTATCCAAAGGAGAAATTGAACTCATAAATGTTTCAACTGAAAATCAACTTGCAGATATTTTTACAAAACCTTTAGCCTTTGATACTTTCAGTACTTTAAGAACAAGGCTTGGTGTTATTGATTTGAATGCTTAAACAAAATGTCTTTGCAACATTGATATTTGTTTTGTTTTTTTTTTTTATTTTGTGAAATTTTGTGTGTTTTGAATGAATTGTTTTTGGGTCAAATTTTTTTTTTCTGTGTTTTTGAATGTTTAGTTTGTTTTTCTTATTTTAAAAATCAAAATTAAAAATTTTGGAGGAAATCATCCGGGACGAATATGGTTTCGTACGGGACGATATGTGAAAGAACAGTTTGCACGAATTTTAACCGTTTTGAGAGCAGTTTTTAATTAGATCGTCTGTACGATCGGACGATCGTCTAGGACGAAAATTTTTTTTTCTTTTCTCAAACGTCGGGACGATTGAATGGAGCGGTTGAGTGGATAAGACAGTTTTTTAATATGGACTTTGTCTGTACGAATTTTTCATTCGTCCAGACGAACAGGTGTCGGTTCATTGTAGGGGACGGTTTTTAGGAGACATTAAAACGATTTACTTTTTGATCGTCTGTACGAAAATTTTTTGTCTGTACGATCGGTCAAGTCAAAAAGCCTGTACAAAGGGAGGCATCGTAAGTTGTGTTGATTACGAAAAGCCGTTACATTTTGGACGAATTGGATCGTCTGTACGAAATAATTTCGTCCAGACGAACGATGATTTTCGTCCAGGATGAATATTTTCGTCCAGGACGAACGTATCATTTTTCTTTAAATATGAAGGCTTTCTAACTTAACAATCACACTTCCAAACTTCATTTTCAATCCCTTTCTACTTCAAATTGACAATGGCCTCCTCAAGCAAGAGACAAAAGGTGTTGGTGAAGAAACCAAATAGCAATGCCTCAGACAACTTTCTTTCTAAGGCGAATGAGGAATCCTTTCCTCGTTTTGCAACCGCCAAAATCACTCCCTCTCGCATTCTAATTCAAACTGAGTTAAAATTTTGGGTAATGCACCTCTTTGCCTCAACCCAATTTCATTTCATTCTTTCTCTCACACTTCTACAACAAGCAAACCTACCACTATTTCCTAGCGAACATGAGTTTTAATTATGACCACTCCTCCATTAATTCTTATGTCTCTAAGTAAAAAGTTGAGATCACCAAGCATGACCTTGGTGCATTTTTGAACTTAAGAACTGAGGGATATAGAGCTCACACCCTAATATCAGAAACCTCCTTCAAATGGTATCCTGTCAATAGGGTAATTAGAGAAAATGGTATTGATAATCATGTTGCTAGAGTCTCCGGTATGACCAAAAATGCCCGAATCATCCAGCATATCCTTCGATCCTCAATCATTCCTAAAGCTGGTGATAGGATTAATATTACACCTCTCCTTTCTTCTCTAACTTTTTTAATTATAGAAGGTCATCATATTGACGAAGCCCAACTTATCATGGACCATATCTATGGGCTTTAAGAAATAGGACATGCAGATCAGAAGAGGAAGAAGAACATTTGATTAGGACACTTAATTACTTACATTTTGGAAAAAAAAAATAAAACATAGTGCATCCTGATGAAGAATACAAAGAGCCAGTTTACTATAATGATGCTTCATTCAGATTTCTCTTCAAGGAGGAAAAAGAAAAAGCACATGCCAGTGCTTCAGAAGAGGAGGAAGAAGAAGGAGAGCAAACTTCTGCTCCTCAATCAGATTATCAGAATCTGATTGAAAGATTTGATAGATTAGAGACTCACATTGATCAAAGGTTTGATCAATTTGATGCTCAACTTACGCAGTAGCAACAAGACATTGGTAATATTAGAAATGAAGTACATGAAATTAATACCAATGTAATGTTGATGGCCTCCTACTTCAACCTTTTTGGCAGCATTCCTCCTCCTCCTCCAGATTAGTAGAGATGATTTTCTGTGTGTTTGTTGTATTCGTATTTTATATTTTTATTGTGTCTATTTCAATGTTAAGTGTTTGTGTTTATGTTAGTTTTTCTTTTTAAGTTCAATGTATTTTCCTCTTATTTTTTAGATATTATGTAATCCGTTCATTAATATCAATGGATGTTGTACTGTTTTTCAAATTTAATTTGTTTTTTGGAATGTGGTTAATGTTTATGAATTTCATTAGTATTATTTAATCTTCATAGTGCTTAAATTAGATTGTAATTTGAGATTATCTATATTAGAAAATCTAGTCTTTCTAAAATTAAAAGTTGTTTATAACTTGTTGTAATTAGAACTTTTAAAATTCATGTCTATTCATTTAGACTACATAAAAATTAATATTACTATTGCAATTTAGATGTTTTCTTATTTTGTATTTCTATGCTCAAGTGATATTTATGCACTTAGAAATATTTGAAATTTTAGATTATAGATTTTGGAAAGAATTGGTCTCAATTACTCTTGAAAATTGTACAAAAAGTACAAAAATCAAAAGGAATTCGCAAAGATTTGCAAAGTGAAAAAGCGGCACAAAATAAGCCCAACAAAGAAAAATTGCACAAAAATGTGCCCCAAAAATTTTGAAAAAGATGCGCAAAGCGCCACATGTGATAATTCTCTTCTTTCCAAATTCTTTCAATCTCTTAATTCAAATTGATCTTATGTTCATTTATATTCTATTGAACTTTGAAATATAGAATTTTTATACATCTCTCTTGTAATGATTTTCTATAGTCAAATGTCTAAATTGAATCATGTCTTTGATTAATTCTTCTTACTTACAATGTTATATCACTTCTTAAATTTTATGAATTTCTATGATTGACCTAATATTTTTAGTTTAAAATTGCATACCCTATGTCAATCACCATTTAGATTAAATTTTAAAATGAATTTCATATAATTACTTACATTTCTTGTCTATTTCTTCTTCACTTTTTGTTGCTGTCAAAAAGGGGGAGAAATTATTGTATTTTCTGTTTTGATTATTCTGTTTGCAAGTTTTTGACTTTGTGGTTGTTTGTGTTAAAATTTTTGAAAAACAAAAATATTATTCTTTATGCCTCCTTATTTTAATGTACTTATCAATTCAGGGGGAGTTTAGGAGATAGGAGATTTGTTTAACTTGATACCATACAAACAATAATTGTTTTGCCATCGTCAAAAAGGGGGAGATTGTTTGAATAATTGGTATTTGAATGCTTTACATTTTTGCAACTTATGTAGTTTTGATGATTCCAAACATTATTGTTAAAATGTGTAG
Source organism: Dendrobium huoshanense (assembly GCA_016618105.1). NCBI lineage: Eukaryota > Viridiplantae > Streptophyta > Magnoliopsida > Asparagales > Orchidaceae > Dendrobium > Dendrobium huoshanense. The sequence goes on along the minus strand of CM028351.1, from coordinate 18,086,215 downwards.
TTATCTCCTAACAATTTTAGAAGATTTGCATTTGCTTTTGTGTGTACTAACATTTCAGGAAAATCAGACTCCAGACTACGATAACTTCAAATCAAATTCAACATGAGATACTTTGTTAATTTGAAGTTTGCATTTTTTCTTTGAATTAATTTTGATAGGGAGTGAGTGTAATTGAGTGAATAAAAAAACATACACACACACATAAGGAGATCATAAAATTTTATATTGATCGTACTGGACGATATTTTATCGTACTGGACAATCCGTTAGTTATCTCCTATAGAGTACATGGAACGAATAGGAACTTGCTCGAAAAATTTTTTCTAAGTCCTATTCGTCCAGGACGAAATTAATTGTCGTCCCGGACGATTGGTTCTCTGTAAAATTTACGTCCAGACGAATTTTATTATCGTACGAGGCGACCGGTCCTCTGGAAAATTTTCGTCCAGATGAAATTAAATATCGTACTGGACGATCAGGTCTCTGAAAAATTTTCGTCCATACGAAAATAAATTATCGTCCGTGGCCATTGGTCCTCTGAAATATTTTCGTCCAGAAGAAATAAATAATTGACCAGGACGATCGGGTCTCTGGAAAATTTTCGTCCAGACGAACATATTCTCGTCCAAACGATTAACCGACTTAGAACAGTTTTCAGCAGTTTCTAGAACCGACCTAGTAATAACCGTTCATACTGGACGAACCTAGTTCATACAGGACGATCATCTGTACGAAGACATTTCGTACACATATTCAAATAGGGTCGTTTCAGATCGTTTAAGTAAAATCATCCCGGACGATCCATGATCATACAGGACGATCCACTGCGTCCAGAATTGGAAACTTGCAGTTTTTGGGCGGTTTTTCTTGTCTTTTATTTAAATAGTCCAAATTAGACTGCCACCCAATCTTTTTGTCATTTGATCTTCGTGCCTCTTGAGAGAATAGCCAAGGAGAGAGTGGAAGAGAGCATTCAAAGGAGGATTCCTACCACTGGAGCGAGAAAGCTTCACTTGGATTTCAAAGGTAAGAGTCTCTACTTGTGAATTTGGATTACTTCACTATTTTCCTTCTTCCTTCTAGATTCTTGTGAGAAGATCCGTCAAGGAGATCCGGTTCTCTGCCGACACTTAGAGAGTGTGAACAGCCGAAGGGTTCTCTGCCTACACTTGGAGAGTGTGAACAGCGGAAATGTTCTCTGCCTACACTTGGAGAGTGTGAACAGCCGTAGGGTTCTCTGCCCATACTAGGAGAGTGTAAAAGGATGACGGTTCTCTGCCAGCACTGTGGATTATGTAAAAGGACGACGGTTCTCTGCTGCACCGGGTAGTGGTGAAAAGAGTGTGTTGTAAAGGCTTCTCCGCCTTGCTGTGGGTGCTAAAGGAGAGTCACTATTGGTTTTAGTGCAATACTCAGAGGGTGCCTCTGAGGAGTGGATGTAGGTCTGGTTATAGACCAAACCACTATAAATCTGGTGTCATTTACTTTATTGTTTTTACATTTCCACACTTTAAATTTTAGTTTTAACAACTCTGTGGTTGAAAAATATTTTTCTACAAACTTTAAAAGAAATTTTTATTTCAGTTCAACTTAATCTTCAAAGAGGGTTTAAAATTTTTTAAACTACCAATTCACCCCCCTCTTGGTAGCCGTGGGGCATTTACTTAGGATTAACAACCTAATTACTAGACTCAACAAACTTCGAGTCATTCGTGTTGGGTCAGGTTTACCGAGACCAAAATCGGGTTTGGTTTGAGTCTGAAAACCTGTCCCATTTTTAAAAATGGGTCGGGTTCAGGTTGACCTGAATAGTACCGGGTAAGTCCCCGTTGTCCCGAATTGACACCCCTAAAGAAGGGTATACTAGGCCAACTAAACCAGTAGATGGCATTAGAGTTGAAACACGTTTTGCTAACTGCACTATAGAAGAACGTGACTTAGTAAACCTAAATGTAAAATATCTAAATAATTTCTTTTGTGCACTTAATTATGATGATTACATGTGAGTTTTCACTTTCAAAAGTGAAAATGACATTTGGAATTGGTTTTGTTTTATATACAAAGGGACTAATGAAGTGAAGCAATCTAGATTAAATATCCTGTTACATGATTATGAATTATTTTGCATGAAACCTAATGAATCCATTTATGACATGTATACAAGATTCACTCAAATAGTCACTTCTTTGTATGCATTAGGTAGAGAACTAACAAATGCTGAAATGGTTACTAAATTTCTTAATTGTTTGCCTACTACTTGTGATGCTAAAATTACTTCTATTATAGAGTCTAAGGACTTAAAAATTTATTCTATTAATAATCTTCATGGATCACTAATTACTTACGTGCAAGGAGTGAGCGAAAGGAAGATTGATGCAAGATAACAACAAAAAGTGAAGAACAAAGCTCTGAAAGTGGATGACTCGAAGAGTGATCAATCACAACCTGAGGATGAGGATTACACTGCCTTGATGACAAGGCAATTCAAGAGTTTTCTTAAAAGGAAGAAAAGGAGATGCTAACAGTGGAAAAAATGAAAGTTCCAAAAAATGTTAAGGTTTTTAATGATGTTATTTTGAAAGCAGGAAACTTGGATATATACAAATATATTTCCCTAATATTAAAGCCACTCCTAACAAGGAGAAGGCAGAGGAGAAAACAAATGTGAGGAAGGGCAAGAAGAGATTTTAGAGTGTTGAGTCTAGTAATTAGGTTGTTAAGCCTAAGTAAATGTCCCAAGGCTACCAAGAGGGGGGTGAATTGGTAGTTTTAAAAAAAAATTTAAACCCTCTTAAAATTAAAGTTGAACCGAAATGAAATTTTCTTTTAAAGTTTGTAGAAAAATGTTTTTCAACCACAGAGTTGTTAAAACAGAAATTTAAAATGCGGAAACGTAAAAGCAATAAAGTAAATGACACCAGATTTATAGTGGTTCGGTCTATAACCAGACCTACATCCACTCCTCAGAGGCACCCTCTGAGTATTGCACTAATACCACAAAGTGACTCTCCTTTAGCACCCACAGCAAGGCGGAGAAGCCTATACAAAACCCTCTTTTCACCACTCCCCGGTGCGGCAGAGAACCGTCGTCCTTTTACACAAACCACAGTGCTGGCAGAGAACCGTCGTCCTTTTACACAAACCACAGTGCTGGCAGAGAACCGTCGTTCTTTCACACTCTCCTAGTGTGGGCAAAGAACCCTACGGCTGTTCACACTCTCCTAGTGTAGGCAGAGAACCTTCTTCCTTTTACACTCTCCTAGTGTAGGCAGAGAACCCACGTCTGTTCACACTCTCCAAGTGTCGGCAGAGAACCGGACCTTTTTGAATGATCTTCTCACAAGAACCTAGAAGAAAGAAAGAAAAGAGTGAAGAAATCCAATTTCACAAGTAGAGATTCTTACCTTAGCAATCCAAGTGAAGCCTTCTTGCTCCAATGGTAGGAATCCTCCTTTGAATGCTCTCTTCCACTCTCCCCTTGACTATTCTCTCAATAGGCACGAAGTTCAAGTGACAAAAAGATTGGGTGGCAGTCTAATTTGAAGTATTTATACAAAAGACAAGAAAAACCGCCCAAAAACTGCAAGTTTTCAATTCTGTACGCAGTGGATCGTCCGGTACGATCGTGGATCGTCCTGGACGATTTTACTTAAATGATCTGAAACGACCTTATTTGTATATGTGTACGAAATGACTTCGTACAGCTGATCGTCCTGTACGAACTAGGTTCGTCCAGTACGAACGGTTATTACAAGGTCGGTTCTAGAAACTGCTGAAAACTGTCCTAAGTCGGTTTATCGTTTGGACGAAAATATGTTCGTCTGGACGAAAATTTTCCAGAGAGCCGATCGTCCTGGACGATGATTTATTTCGTCTGGACGAAAATTTTCCAGAGCGCCCATCGCCGGGGACGATAATTTGGTTTCGTCTGGACGAAAATTTTCCAGAGAGCTGTTCGTCCGGTACGATATTTATTTTCGTCTGGACGAAAATTTTCCAGAGCGCCCATCGCCGGGGACGATATAAAAATTCGTCCTGGACGAATAGGACTTAGAAAAATTTTTCGAAGCAAGTTCCTATTCGTTCCAACTGCTCTATAGGAGATAACTGACAGATCGTCCAGTACGATATATATCGTCCTATACAATCAGTATAGAATTTCAAGATCTCCTTAGTTTGTGTGTGTGAGATTTTATTCACTCAATTACAATCACTCCCTTTCAAAATTAATTCAAAGAAAAGACACTTCAAATAAACAAAATTTCTCATGTTGAATTTGATTTGAAGTTTTCGTAGTCTGGAGTCTGATTTTCCTGAAATGTTAGTACACACAAGAGCAAGTGCAAATCTTCTGAAATTGTTAGGAGATAACTATTCATTTGAACAATAATGTTTGGAATCATCAAAACTACATAAGTTGCACAAATATAAATCATTCAAATAGCAACTATTCAAACAATCTCCCCCTTTTTGATGATGGCAAAACAATTATTATTAGTATGGTTTCAAGTTAAGACAAAATCTCTTATCTCCTAAACTCCCCCTGAATTTATGAGTACATTAAAATAAGGAGGCATTAAAGAACAAAAATTTTTTTTTTTCTAAAATTTTAACAGAAAACACAAATCACAAACAAAACAAAAACACAAACACAAACATAATAATTTCTCCCCCTTTTTGACAGCAACAAAAAGTGAAGAAGAATAAGACAAGAAATGTAAATAATAATATGAAATTCATTGTTGAAAATTTAATCTAAATTGTGATTTGACATAGGGTATGCAATTTTAAACTAAAGATATTAGGTCAATCATAGAAATTCATAAAATTTATGAAAAGATATAACATTGTAAGTAAGAAGAATTTATCAAAGACATGATTCAATTTAGACATTTTGATTATTTGAAAATCATTACAAGTGAGATGAAAAAAAAATTCTATATTTCAAAGTTCAATAGAATATAAATGAACATTAGATCAACTTGAATTAAGAGATTAAACGAATTTGGAAAGAAGAGAATTACCTCATGTGGTGCTTTGCACATCTTTTCAAAGTTTTGGAGCACATTTTTGTGCATTTGTCTTTGGTTGGGCTTATTTTGTGCCTCTTTTTCACTTTGCAAATTTTTGCGAATCCCTTTTGATTTTTGTACATTTGTACAATTTTCAAGAGTAATTTAACCAATTCTTTCCAAAATCTATAATCTAACATTTCAAATATTTCTAGGTGCATAAATATCATTTGAGCATAGAAATACAAAATAAGATAACATCAAAATTGCAATAACAATATTAAATTTTATGTAGTCTAAATGAATAGACATGAACTTAAAAATTCTAACTATAACAAGTTATAAACAAATTATAAATTTAGAAAGTCTAGATTTTCTAATATAGATAATCTCATATTACAAAATTTGAGCACAATGTAGATTAAAAATAATATTAATGAAATTCATAAAGATTAGCCACATTTCAAAACAAATCTAAGACAAACAAACTTTCATTGATTAAAAAGAAAATTACATAAAAACATTGAACTTAAACAAAAACATAACAACAAAAAAAAAAAAAAAAAAAATACACCAGACACACATAAAAAAAACTTCTACTGTTCTGGAGGAGGAGGTGGAGGAATGCCGCCAAAGAGATTGAAGTAGGAGGCCATTAACATTACATTGGTATTTATTTCATGAACTTCATCTCTAATATTACCAATGTCATGTTGCTGCTGCGTAAGATGAGCATCAAATTGATCAAACCTTTGATCAATGTGAGTCTCTAGTCTATCAAATCTCTCAATCAGATTCTGGTAATCTGATTGAGAAGCAGAAGCTTGCACTCCTTCTTCTTCTTCTTCTTCTGAAGCACTACCATGTGCTTTTTCTTTTTCTTTTTCCTCCCTGAAGAGCAGTCTGAAAGATGCATCGTTGTAATAAACTGGCTCTTCATATTCCTCATCAGGATGGACTATATTGTACTTCTTCTCCAAAACATAAGTAATCAAGTGCCCTAAAGAAATATTCTTCTTCCTCTTCTGATCAGGATGTCCTATTTCTGAAAGCCCATAGATATGATCTAGGATGAGTTGGGCTTCATCAATAGGTTGTCTTTTCATGATTAAAAAAGTTAGACAAGAGAGGAGAGGAGTTATGTTTATCCTATCACCAGCTTTAGGAATAATTGAGGATCTAAGGATATGCTGGATGATTCGGGCATCTTGGGTCATACCGGCCACTCTAGCAACATGATTGTCAATTCCATTTTCTCTAATTACCCTATTGATTTCATACCAATGGAAGACGTTTTCTGACATTAGTGTGTGAGCTCTATATCCTTCAGTCCTTAAGTTTAAAAATGCACCAAGGTCGTGCTTGGTGATCTCAACTTTTTTCTTAAAAACAAAAGAACTAATGATAGAGTGGTCAGGATTGAAACTCATGTTGGCTAGGAAGTAATGGTAGGTTTGCTTATTGTAGAGGTGGACAAGAGAGAGAATGAAATGAAATTGGGTTGAGGCAAAGAGGTGTAATACCCTAAATTTCAACTCCGTTTGGATAAGAATGCGAGACGGAGTGATTTTCGCAGAAGCAAAACGAGGAAAAGATTCCTCATTTGCTTTGGAAAGGAAGTTGTCTGGAGCATTCCTGTTGGGTTTCTTCACCAAAACTTTTTGTCTCTTGCTAGAGGAGGCCATAGTTGATTTGATGTAGAAAGGGATTGAAAAAGATGTTTGAAAGTGTGATTTTCAAGTTTGAAAGCCCTCATATTTAAAGAAAAACGATATGTTCGTCCTGGACGAAAATATTCGTCCTGGACGAAAAATTATCGTTCGTCTGGACGAAGTAATTTCGTACAGACGATCCAATTCGTCCAAAATGTAACGGCTTTTCGTATTCAACACAACTTACGATGCGTCCCTTCGTACAGGCTTTTTGACTTGACCGATCGTACATACGAAAATATTTCGTACAGACGATCAAAAAGCGTTTCGTTTTAATGACTCTTGAAAACCGTCCCCTACAATGAATCGACACATGTTCGTACATACGAAAAAAAAAAATTTCGTACAGACGAAGTTCGTATTAAAAACTGTCTTATCCACTCAACCGCTGCATTCAATCGTCCCGACGTTTGAGAAAAAGAAAAAATCGTACTGGACGATCACAGATCGTACAGACGATCCAATAAAAAACTGCTCTCAAAACGGTTTAAATTCGCGCAAACTGTTTCTTAACACATCGTCCTGTACGAAAAATTTCGTCCTGGACGATCTCCAAAAAAAAATTTTTAATTTTTAAATTTTTAAATTAACAAAAACAACAAAAATAATCAACAACACAGAAAACATAAGACAAAAACATAAATTCAAAAACAATTCATACAAAAACACAAAATTTACAAAATCACAAAAACAAAATACAACAAATATCAATGTTGCAAAGACATTTTGGTTAAGCATTCAAATCAATAACACCAAGCCTTGTTCTTAAAGTACTGAAGGTATCAAAGGCTAAAGGTTTTGTAAAAATGTCTGCAAGTTGATTTTCAGTTGAAACATGTATGAGTTCAATTTCTCCTTTGGATACATGATCCCTTATGAAATGATGCCTTATATCAATGTGTTTGGTTCTAGAATGTTGAATAGGATTTTTGGAAATGCAAATAGCACTAGTATTGTCACAATAAATTGGAATAGTGCCTATAGTTAATCCTAAGTCAATCAACTGTTGTTTTAACCAAAGTACTTGTGCCACACAACTTCCTAATGCAATGTATTCTGCTTCTGCAGTAGATAGTGCCACTGAATTTTGTTTTCTACTAGACCATGAAACTAATGAATTTCCAATGAATTGACATGTTCCAGAAGTGCTTTTCCTATCCACTCTACAGCCTGCAAAGTCAGAATCTGAGTAACCAATAATTTCAAATGAAGAGCTAAACTTAGGATACCAAATTCCTAAGTTTTGAGTTCCTAGTAGATATCTTAAAATCCTTTTCACTGCTGTCAAATGTGATTCTTTTGGATCTGATTGAAATCTAGCACATAAGCAAACACTAAACATAATATCTGGTCGGCTAGCAGTCAAGTAAAGTAAAGATCCAATTATCCCTCTAAATTTCTTTTGATCAACAGATTTTCCCTTAAGGTCTTTATCTAACTGAACTGAAGAACTCATTGGTGTACTAACAGGTTTAGCATTGTCCATTTCATATTTTTTGAGGATGTCCTTAATATATTTGGTTTGACTAAGAAAAGTACCTTCCTCAAGTTGCTTAATGCTAAATCCTAGAAAGTAATTTAAATCTCCCATTAGACTCATTTCAAATTCACTACTCATTGTTTTAGAAAAATCATCACAAAGATGTTTATTTGAAGATCCAAAGATGATGTCATCCACATAAATTTGAACAATAAGTATATCCTTTCCAATTTTCCTTAAAAAGAGAGTTGTATCCACACTTCCTTTTTCAAAAGATCTTTCAAGTAGGAAGGTGCTTAACCTCTCATACCAAGCCCTAGGTGCCTGTTTCAATCCATATAATGCCTTTTTTAATTTGAAAACATGATTTGGAAATTTAGAGTTTTCAAAACCTGGAGGTTGTTCTACAAAAACATCTTCTTCAATTACTCCATTTAAAAAGGCACTTTTGACATCCATTTGAAACAATTTAAAACCTTTAAAACAGGCAAAGGCTAGTAAAACCCTAATTGCTTCAAGTCTAGCTACAGGAGCAAAAGTTTCCTCAAAATCAATTCCTTCAATTTGATTATACCCCTTAGCTACTAATCTAGCCTTATTTCTAATGACTACTCCTGAGTCATTCATTTTATTCTTGAACACCCACTTGGTTCCAACAACACTTTGATCTTTTGGCCTTGTAGTTAGTTCCCAAACTTTATTTCTTACAAATTGATTCAACTCTTCTTGCATGGCCAATATCCAAAATTCATCTGAAAGTGCTTGATCAATGTTAGTGGGTTCAACAGTTGAAATAAAGGCTGAATGATTGACTTCCTTGTTTAATCCACGCCTAGTTCTAACACCCTCACTTGGTTCACCTATGATTAATTCCTTTGGGTGGTTTTTAGAAAATCTCAAATCTCTAGGCAAAGGGTCTTCTCTTTCTAAATTTTCTTCCACATTTTCTTCCAAATTTAATCTATCAATATTTTGGGAGTTTTCTTCAATTTCTTCTTCAACAACTTTTGGCTCTTCCAAGTTTCCATTTTCATCAAAAACAACATGTGTGGTTTCTTCAATGACTAAAGTTCTTTTGTTGAATACTCTATAAGATTTTCCAACACTTGAATATCCAACAAAAATTCCTTCATCTGATTTTGGATCAAATTTTCCTAAGGCAGATTTTCCATTATTATGTATGAACACCTTGCAACCAAATACATGCAAATGAGACAAATTTGGTGTTCTTCCTTTTAGCAACTCATAGGGTGTTTTATTCAAATTTGATCTCACATTCACCCTATTCAGAACATAGCATGCAGTGCTAACCGCCTCAGCCCAAAAATATCTAGGAAGTGAGTATTCTGCTAACATTGCTCGGGCGGCTTCTATTAATGTTCTGTTCTTTCTTTCAACTACTCCATTTTGTTGAGGAGTTCTAGGTGCAGAAAAATTGTGATCAATCCCATTTTCTTTACAGAAATTTCAAATCTTTCATTTTCAAATTCTCCTCCATGATCACTTTGTATAGAAATTATTTCACATCCTAGTTTTCTTTGTATCCAAGTTGAAAAATTTCTGAATTCCTCAAATGATTCACTCTTATGAAAAAGAAATTTAACCCAGGTGAATCTTGAAAAATCATCTACTATAACAAATCCATATACCTTTCCTCCTAGACTAACAGTGCTTACTGGTCCAAAAAGATCCATGTGTAGAATTTCTAAAGGTTTACTGGTCCTAAGATCTTTAATGGACTTAAAAGAGGACTTCACTTGTTTTCCTAATTGACATGCATCACACAGATGGTCCTTAGTAAAGTCTAGTTTAGGTATTCCTCTCACCAAATTCTTTTGGGTAATTTTTCTAAGATTTTTCATACTAGAATGACAAAGTCTCCTATGCCAAAGCCATGATTCATCAGAAACAGTTTTCAAACAAAAAGCAGTAGGAGATTGAATACAATTTAAATCTAGCATGTAAACATTGTTCACCCTTTTTCCATTTAAAACAATTTTCCCATTTAGGCTAATTATGCAGCTAGTAGGTAAAAATTTTACATTATAGCCCTTATCACATAGCTGACTTATGCTAAGCAAATTATGTTTTAAGCCTTCAACTATAAAACATTGTCTATAAAAAAGTTTTTCAAGTTTCCAATCATACCTGATCCAACCACTTTCTTTGTGGTATTATCTCCAAGTGTAACCTTGCCTCCACTCCTGGCTTCCAGCGTTATGAATTGAGCAGTATCTCCAGTCATGTGCTTAGAACATCCGCTGTCCAGGTACCATATACTCTCACGAGGTCTTGTGTGAGAGTATCCCTGCAAAATTCTCAAATGTTAGACCTGGGAACCCAAACTAGTTTGGGTTCACCTTTATGAAATTTATAATCAGATGCATGTGTGATATGTCTAGGTTTATGCATCTTAATTCTCCACACCAAATTAGATTTAACATCTTTAAAGTGCAGGTGTGAGATATATGTCCCAAAAATCCACAATTGTTACATTTAACATTAGGAAAAATATTCCTATGTTTTCTCTCATATGATTGTCTTCTAAGGGATTTCATGAATTTAGGATAATATTTAGGATTTGTAAAATCTTCAAGTTTAGGGGGGTTCCTATTATCCTCGAGAGCTCTTATAGTAAGTTTGTAAAATGAATTCATTTCCTCCAAGATTCGATTTGTATAATTACTCTATATGTCTTGTGCTCAGATTCATCCTTAAATTTCTCAAATTCTTTTTCAAGTTCAGCATAGGATGATTTTAAATTCTCAAAATTTTTATTCAAGTCATCATATTCATCAAGTAGTTTCATGTGGTTGCTATCAATTAAAGCATGATCTTTCCTAAGGATTTCGTGTTCCTTATTAAGCTCTTCCAATTCTAAAGACTAAACTAGCATGCATCTTTTTCGTTTTCCTATATGCATCATGCATGTGTTCAGAAACTTCAAACAATTCATTATAAGTTAAATCACATACCTCTTCTTGATCTGATTGTTCAGCATTATCTGCCATCAAGCAAAGGTTGGTGACTTCTTCTTCTTTTTCAGTCTCAGATGAGTCTGAAGCTGAGTCCGCCCAAAAAGCCTTTTGAAACTTCTTCTTGCCCTTCTTTACCATTGGTTTCTCCTCTACCTTCTCCTTGCTAGGAGAGGCTTTGAGTTTTGGACAGTCAGTCTTTATATGACCTGGTTTCCTGCATTCATAACAAATTACTTCATTAGAAACCTTGCCATTTCTATTATACTTACCTCTATTCCATTGCTGGCGTCTCTTCTGCTTCCTCTTTAAAAAGCTTTTGAATTGTCTAGTCATCAGTGCTATATCATCTTCATCCTCAGGTTGTGAGTGTTCACTTTCTGACTCTTCCACATTTAGTGCAATATTCTTGTCCTTTCTTGGTTCACCTGCATCAATCTTTCTTTGACTTACTCCTTGCTCGTAAGCAATGAGTGAACCAAGAAGATTGTCAATAGAATAAATGTTCAGATCTTTTGACTCTGTAATTGCAGTAATTTTAGCATCGTATGCAGTAGGTAAACAACGAAGAATCTTATTAACCATTTCAGCATTAGTTAATTCCCTACCAAGAGCATGCAAAGAGGTGACAATTTGAGTGAATCTTGTGTACATGTCAGATATAGATTCATTAGGTTTCATGCGAAATAGTTCGTAGTCATGTAACAAGATATTGAGCCTTGATTGCTTAACCTCATTTGTCCCTTCATAAGTAATACAAAGTCTATCCCATATGTCTTTTCCGCTTTTACAAGTGGAAACTCGCATGTAGTCTTCAGATTTTAAAGCACAAAAGAAACTATTTAAACATTTCGCATTTAATTGTGCTAAGTCACGTTCTTCTATAGTCCAATCTGCATAGGGTGTATCTACCCTAATTCCATCAACTAATCTAGTTGGTTTTGTGTAACCTTCCTGGACTAACATCCACATGCGATAATCAAGTGACTGTAAGAAAGTAGACATGCGTGTTTTCCAAAAATCAAAAGGAATATTGTCAAACAGTGGAGGTCTAGTGATAGAGTAACCCTCAGGTGTGTTTCGGTTTCCAAATGTAGCCATCTACGTTAATCAAAAAGTAGTTCAAACTTATGATTTTGAAACTACGCTCTGATACCACTTGTTGAGTCTAGTAATTAGGTTGTTAAGCCTAAGTAAATGTCCCAAGGCTACCAAGAGGGGGGTGAATTGGTAGTTTTAAAAAAAAATTTAAACCCTCTTAAAATTAAAGTTGAACCGAAATGAAATTTTCTTTTAAAGTTTGTAGAAAAATGTTTTTCAACCACAGAGTTGTTAAAACAGAAATTTAAAATGCGGAAACGTAAAAGCAATAAAGTAAATGACACCAGATTTATAGTGGTTCGGTCTATAACCAGACCTACATCCACTCCTCAGAGGCACCCTCTGAGTATTGCACTAATACCACAAAGTGACTCTCCTTTAGCACCCACAGCAAGGCGGAGAAGCCTATACAAAACCCTCTTTTCACCACTCCCCGGTGCGGCAGAGAACCGTCGTCCTTTTACACAAACCACAGTGCTGGCAGAGAACCGTCGTCCTTTTACACAAACCACAGTGCTGGCAGAGAACCGTCGTTCTTTCACACTCTCCTAGTGTGGGCAGAGAACCCTACGGCTGTTCACACTCTCCTAGTGTAGGCAGAGAACCTTCTTCCTTTTACACTCTCCTAGTGTAGGCAGAGAACCCACGTCTGTTCACACTCTCCAAGTGTCGGCAGAGAACCGGACCTTTTTGAATGATCTTCTCACAAGAACCTAGAAGAAAGAAAGAAAAGAGTGAAGAAATCCAATTTCACAAGTAGAGATTCTTACCTTAGCAATCCAAGTGAAGCCTTCTTGCTCCAATGGTAGGAATCCTCCTTTGAATGCTCTCTTCCACTCTCCCCTTGACTATTCTTTCAATAGGCACGAAGTTCAAGTGACAAAAAGATTGGGTGGCAGTCTAATTTGAAGTATTTATACAAAAGACAAGAAAAACCGCCCAAAAACTGCAAGTTTTCAATTCTTTACGCAGTGGATCGTCCGGTACGATCGTGGATCGTCCTGGACGATTTTACTTAAATGATCTGAAACGACCTTATTTGTATATGTGTACGAAATGACTTCGTACAGCTGATCGTCCTGTACGAACTAGGTTCGTCCAGTACGAACGGTTATTACAAGGTCGGTTCTAGAAACTGCTGAAAACTGTCCTAAGTCGGTTTATCGTTTGGACGAAAATATGTTCGTCTGGACGAAAATTTTCCAGAGAGCCGATCGTCCTGGACGATGATTTATTTCGTCTGGACAAAAATTTTCCAGAGCGCCCATCGCCGGGGACGATAATTTGGTTTCGTCTGGACGAAAATTTTCCAGAGAGCTGTTCGTCCGGTACGATATTTATTTTCGTCTGGACGAAAATTTTCCAGAGCGCCCATCGCCGGGGACGATATAAAAATTCGTCCTGGACGAATATGACTTAGAAAAATTTTTCGAAGCAAGTTCCTATTCGTTCCAACTGCTCTATAGGAGATAACTGACAGATCGTCCAGTACGATATATATCGTCCTGTACAATCAGTATAGAATTTCAAGATCTCCTTAGTTTGTGTGTGTGAGATTTTATTCACTCAATTACAATCACTCCCTTTCAAAATTAATTCAAAGAAAAGACACTTCAAATAAACAAAATTTCTCATGTTGAATTTGATTTGAAGTTTTCGTAGTCTGGAGTCTGATTTTCCTGAAATGTTAGTACACACAAGAGCAAGTGCAAATCTTCTGAAATTGTTAGGAGATAACTATTCATTTGAACAATAATGTTTGGAATCATCAAAACTACATAAGTTGCACAAATATAAATCATTCAAATAGCAACTATTCAAACATAGAGAGCCTTCTAGGCAGACTCAGCCTCGAATTCATTAGAAATAGAAAATGAAGAAGAAGTTACTAACTTGTGTTTAATGGCTAATAGACTTGATCAGTCATATCAAAAAGAGGTATGTGACTTAACTTAAGATGAATTACTTGAAGTTTTTGAAAGAATTCAAACTGCATATAAAAAACTCAAGAAAAAACGTGCTAGATTAAACTTAGAATTGCAAGAGTTACAAAATGAGCATGAAACCCTTAGGAAAGATTGTGTACTGATTAAAAACAATCGCATGAGCTTACTAGAAGAATTTAATGATTTGAATAAGCAAAATAATCTTATAAAATCATCCTACACTAAACTAGAAAAAGAATTTAAATCTTTTAAGGATGAATCTAAAAATAGAGAGCACTATTTAAAATATTACATTAATGGATTAGAGGATGCAAACACAATTTTTAAAGTGAAAGTGAAAGGTCTTAGGGAAAATAGGACACCCCATACACTTGAAGAGTTTTTTTATCCTATTTTAAAGTAAAAAATCTTAAAACCTAGGAAGAGATAGATTTATTATCGGAGATTAAAAAATCTTTTTCCTGGAGTTAAGTGTTTTACTTGTGGGATGATTGGACATATTACACACACTTGTATTTTACATAGAAAAACTCATTTAGTGTGGAAACCTAAGATACATAAATTAAGTCATATCATACATGTATGTAGTTTTATTTCGCTAAAAGGAGGACCCAAACTTATTTGGATTCCCAAGACTAACATTTGATTATTTTATATGTACACTCTCATACAAGATCCCGTGAGAGTATTTTGTACCTAGATAGCGGTTACTTGAAGCATATGACTAGAGACACTATATAATTCATATCGCTGGAAGCCAAGAATGGAGACAAGGTTACACTGGGAGATAATACCACTAGAAAAGTGGTTGTCATAGGTATTGTAAAAAACTTGAATAATTTTTTCATTGAGAATATTTTACTTGTAGAAGGCTTAAAGCATAATTTTTTAAGTATTGGCCAACTATGTGTTAAAGGGTATATCGTTAAATTTTTTTCCCACTAGTTGTATATTAAACCTAAATGGAAATGATGTATTGTATGGAACCAGAGTAAATAATGTTTATATGGTATATTTTAACTCTATTAAAACTCCTAATGCTCTTTTGTTTAAAAAAAATTTGGATAAATCTTGGTTATGGCATAGGAGACTTTGTCACTCTAGCATAAAAAACCTTAGGAAAATTACCCAAAAAGAACTAGTTAGAGGTATACCAAAACTAAACTTTACTAAGGATCACCATTGTGTTGCATGTAAACTAGGAAAATATGTGAAGTTCTCATTTCATTTAAATTAGGATCTTAGAACTAGCAAACCATTGGAAATAATTCATATGGATCTTTTTAGACTCGTTAATACTGTAAGTCTTGGAGGAAAGATATATGGATTTGAGATAGTTGATGATTTCTCGAGATTCATGTGGGTTAAATTTTTATTTTATAAGAGTAAATCAATTGAGGAATTTAGAGATTTTTTGACTTGGTTTCATAGGAAACTAGGATATAAAATTTTAACAATTCTAAGTAATCATGGAGGTGAATTTGAAAATGAAAAATTTGATATTTTTTGTAAGAAAAAAGGAATTGATCATAATTTTTTTGCACCTAGAACCCCTCAGTAGAATGAGATAGTCAAAAGAAAGAATAGAACATTAATTGAGCTGTTAGAGCTATGTTGAAAAATTATTCACATTCAAAATATTTTTAGGGTGAAGTAGTTAGTACTACATGTTATGTTCTGAATAGGATGAATATTAAATCAAAACTAAGCAAAATAGTCTATGAGCTTCTTAAGGGGAGAACACCTAACTTATCATATTTGCCTATTTTTGAATTTAAGGTGTTCATACATAATAATGAAAAATCTCTTTTAAGAAAATTTGGTCCAAAATCAGATGAAGGAATTTTTCTTGGATACTCTAGTGTTGGAAAATCATATAGAGTATTTAACAAAAGAACTTTGGTCTTTGAGGAGACCACACATGTTGAATTTTTCAAGAGCCAAATTTAGAAGAGGATAATTTAGAAAATGTCTCCCAAAGGATTGAGAAGATAAACTTAGATGAAAATTTGGAGGAAAAAAACATGTTGCCTAGATAATTAAAATTTTCTAAAAACCACCCTAAAGAATTGATTTTAGGTGAACCGTATGAGGGTTTTAGGAATAGGTGTGGACTTAGCAAAGAAGTCAATCTTTCTTCCTTTAGTTCAATGATAGAACTCACAAATGTTAATCAAGTACTTTTGGATGAATTTTGGATTTTAGCCATGCAAGAAGAATTAAATTAGTAATTAAGGAATGATATTTTGGAATTCATTGTAAGGCCAAATGATTAAAGTGTAGTTGAAACTATATGAGTATTTAAAAATAAAATGAATGACTCAGGAGTTAAAAATGTTTAATGAAGATTTGAAGTAATTAGGGTTTTATTAGTCTTTGCCTATTTTAGAGGATTTAAATTATTTCAAATGGATGTTAAAAATGTCTTTTTGTATGGGGTGATTCAAGAGGATGTTTATGTTGAATAATTTCCATGTTTTGAAAGTTATAAATTTCCAAATCATGTGATTAAATTAAAAAAGGCATTATGTGAATTTAAACAGGCACCTAGGAATTGGTATGAGAGTTTAAGCACTTTTCTATTAGAGAAATCTTTTGTTAAAAGAAGTGTGGACACCACACTCTCTTTGAAAAAATTAGCATATGATATACTCATTATTCAAATTTATATTGATGATATCATATTTGGATCAACTAATAAAACCTTTGTGATGGTTTCTCAAAAATATTGAGTAGTGAATTTGAGATGAGCTTAATGGGAGATTTAAGTTATTTTCTTGGTTTTAGTATTAAGCAAATTGAGGAGAGAATATTTTTTAGTTAGTCAAAGTATGTTAAGGACATCCTCAAGAAGTATAAAATTGATAATGCTAAACCAGTAAGTACACCAATGAGTTTCTCAATTCAGTAGGATAAGGATCCAAAGGGATTTAGAGGTATAATTGGATCATTACTTTATTTGATTGCTAGTATATTGGATATAATGTTTAGTGTTTATTTGTGGGCTAGGTTTCAATCTAATAAAAAAGAATTACATTTGACAGTAGTGAAAAGAATTTTAAGATATATTTTGGGAACTCAAAACTTAGGAATTTGGTATCCTAAGTACATCTCTTTATTTGAAATTATTAGATATTCAGATTCATACTTTGCAGGCTGTAGGGTTTATCGAAAGAATACATCTGGAACTTGTCAATTTATAAAAAATTCTTTAATCTTTTGGTCTAGTAGAAAATAGAATTACGTAGCCCTATCTACTGCTGAAACGGAATACATTGCCTTAGGAAGTTGTGTGGCACAAGTTCTTTGGTTGAAATAGCAGTTGATTTATTTATGATTTACAATAGGCGCAATCCCAATTTTTGTGATAATACTAGTGCAATTTGTATTTCAAATAATCTTATTCAAAATTTTAGAACCAAACATATAGACATAAGACTTTATTTCATTAGAGATCATGTAGCCAAAGGAGAAATTTAATTGAATCATGTTTCAAAAGAAAATAACCTTGCAGACATTTTTACAAAATCACTAGCCTTTTATACTTTTAGTACATTAAGAGCAATGTTAGGTGTGATTGATCTTAATGCTTAGATAAAATCTTCTACAAACTTAATATGTTTTTATGTGTGTTTGATTTTGTTTTTGTGTTGTTTTTATTTTTTTTTAGTGAGTGTTATATTTTAGTTTTTATTTTGAGAGTTTTTTCAATTTTGACATTTTTCACTTGTGCAAGGTTGATTGAATTTGAGAATTTTTTTCCTAGATTTTATTTTCTATGTGTTTTATTCATACTATACAAAATTATTTTTGTACCATATGAATTTTGTAGCATGTTAATCATTATCTTGGAGTTGAATGCATTAAATTTGGATTTTCACATAGATCATACTGTATGATAATGTCATCATCCCGTACGATCTATACTCATTTATCTGTACACATGTAGATGATTATCTGGGTAGAATTAGTTATTATAATAGATCATAAGTATGAATGCAAATTTCATATGTATGATCCATGTGTCATTTTCTATGGGGGATGAACCCAACCGTCATTAAAATGATCTTAAATAATTGATTTTCCTAGATGAACACCTATTCATCTGTATGATCATATGATCAAATAGTCTGTACGAAAGGATGCCTCGTAAATTGTGTGTTTACAAAAAGTTATTTCATTTTGGATGTTATCATTCGTCCATACGAAAATTGTTTTGTCCCGTACGATCTCAAGATCATTTGTACAAAGCCATTTTCATACTATACGATGAGTTATTTTTCTTTAAATAGGAGGGCTATTGAAATCATTTTTCATTCTCTTCCAAGGGTAATCCTTCTAGAGAGTCAAACCTAGGAATGACAAGTTCTAGCAAGCACTCTAGAGTTACTAAGGGATCATCATCCAGGGGTGAGGACAACACCTTATTGTCTAGAGATAACAAGGATTCCTTCTATAGGTATATAACCTCCAAAATCACTCCTTTAAGACTACTGATTCAAGATAAAACCCCCGTTTCAGTTATTCCTCTATTTGCTTAAACCAAGTTCTCCTTCATTTTGACTTTGATTTATGCTTAAAACAGAGAGAATTTTCACTATTTCCTAATAAATATGTGGTTCGGTGAGGATGAGAGTAGGATAACATCATTTTTCCAAAAATAGCAGGTGGAAATCACTAAGGAAGATCTAGGAACCTTTGTTCATTTAAGGACTCGTGGGACTAAAGCACACATCTTAACCTCTAAATCCGATTATGTTTGGTCTAAGATAAACAAAAATTTTAGAGGTGTAATTCAAATTTGTCACTTGGCTAGAGTCTACACTTAGAATATAAATGCCAGGGTCATCCAGCATGTCTTAAGAACTTCAATCATTCCTATGGCTGGTGATCGCATAAATATGACTACTCTTCTGTCCACCGTTACCTATTAGATCATGACTGGACAACCAACTTATGAGGCCCAACTCATCTTGGACTACATTCATAACCTTTCTGAAATTAGGCTTCCTCATCATAAGAGGAAGTAAAATATTTCTTTAGGACACTTAGTGAACTACATTTTGGAAAAGAAGTACAACATTATTCATCTTGATCCCCCGTTGAAATGCCAATCTTCTTCACTGATGCTTCTTTTCAATATCTATTTGGGAGGAATGAGAGTTCAAGGGAGGATATTGAGGGAGAAGTGGGAGCACCTGTACCTACTCAGGGATCTGATCAGAATAACTTTTAGGAGATGGTCCAAAGGTTTGATCGGATAGAGAGTCATTTTAATCAATATTTTGTTCAAATTCAGACTCATCTAAACCAGTAAAATGCACAACATAAAGAAGATATGGGGTGGATCCGAGGTCAGTTTGACTCAGTGAACCTGAAGGTAGCTATGATAAATAACTATTTCTTAGTCTTCAACCAGCCTCTCCTCTGGATCAGATCCTTCAGAATTTTGGATGTACTTCTTTATATTTTCTTTTGCCAGTCCTTTCCTGATGATATGATGATGTGATGATGTCTTTATTTATTGCTTTCAGTAGTACTTGTCTTTATTTAGGATTATGTTATTGTTATGATATTCATATTTTATGTTTATTTATATCAATGGCTTTGATGTATCTGATCTTTTTGATATCAATAAAAATGTCATATTTTGTAATGTTGCATTTATTTTTGATTTGAAATGTGAGTTTGCCTATATGAAAAGCTTGTTTTAAATTATCTAAAAAGTGTTATAAATTAACTTGCATTATAAAATTAATTTCATTATGAAATCTAATTTTTTAAAAATTTTAAGTTAACTTATAACTCATTCAACTTAAGCATATCAATCTCATGTTCTTTTTAGGCAAATATAATAATATTATTATTTTAAATTTTGATATTTTATTTTTTATATTTCTTTTTTTAATTTAATTATTTTTGTAATTAGAGAAATTTGATTTGTAGATTATTGATTTTGGAAAGACCAAATAAAAAAAGGGGAGTATATAAAAAAGAAATATACAGTGTGTACAAAAATTAAAAGATTGCGCAATGGTTCACAAAATTAAAAGAAGTACAAAATTAGCACAAATATAAAAAGATGTATAAAATGTGCCACAAATACTTGAAAAGATGAGAGACGTTGAAAATTGAATATATTCTTTCATCTTTCATTTAATTTTTATTTCAAATCAATTTAATTTTCAAATATAACCTATATTTAAAATTGAAATTAACTAATCTTTATTTCATCACTTTGTAATAATCCTCCTTATCTAATTATCTAGGATTCATCATGAAATTGATAAATTTTTCTTATCTAAGTTGTTTTTTAATTTAAAATTTTGTAATCTTTCTTTTTCATCTTTTGGTAATTAACTTTGTTATTGCAACTAGATTTTAAATCTCTTTCAAGATCAATTATTATGGTTTCTCATTTGATTTCTTTCATATCAACTTTCTTTTTCTCATTTTATTGTTGTCAAAAGGGGGAGAAATAATTTTTTTTTTTTGTGTTTTTTTAATATGTTTTTATTTTTGTATTAATATGCTTTTATTTTGTAGTTTAAATAATTTTCTCTGTGTTTGTTTTTATGTGTTTATTTTGCTTTTGTGTTTATATGATTTTGTTTTTGTGTTTATATATTTATGTTTAAAAAAAATTTGTTGTGTGTTTTTCATGTAATCTCTTTATATTCAAATGTTCATATTTTTAGGAGGAGCTAAGGAGAAATTTAGAGTATACATGTTAACTGAAATAATAATTATTTTGCCATCATTAAAAAAGGGAAGATTGTTGAGATAGTTGCAACTTAGTTATTTAATTGTTGATATTCTTGCAACATGTATGTTTTTTATGATTCCAAATATTATTATTTTAATTATAATTTCTTTTAATATATTTTGGATGTATTATTTTGTTGTTTGTATGTACTAATATTTCAGAAAAATTATACTCCAGATTGTTGAAGACTTCAAAGCAGATAAGATTAGGGTTCATTATAAATGAAGTATGTATTTTTTATTCTATTGAGTCTGAGATAGTGTGATTGTAATTAAGTAACTGTGTATACACACACTGAAATAATGTTTAAATTATATAATTTTAAACTAATCGTACTATACGAAGTCATTTCATACGGAACGATTTGTTCACTTATTTTCCCCTACGATTAATTAAATGAACTGTAGGTAAAATTTTTTTCTAAGTATTGATCGTACAATATGATGCCTTGTTAGTACAGACGATGTCCAGAGTATGAATTGGATGGGTCCCTTTTCATCCCTACAAATTCAAAGTTTCTTCTAAATTGATCGTCATGTACGATGCCTTGTCTTTAAGACGACGTCCAAAGTATGAATTGGAGGGGTCCCTTTTTGTCCCAACAAACTTGAAAAATTTTTGAGCTGATCATATTGTACGATGCCTTGTTTATACATACGACATCTATAGTATGAATTGGATGGGTCCCTTTTCATCCCGACGAACTTGAAAATTTTTTGTACTGTATGATTTCATGTTCGTATAGACGACATCTAAAGTATAAAAATATGGGATACCTTTTCGTCCCGATGAAGATGAAAATTTTTCTAACTGTTCGTATAGTATGAACTTGATTTATACTGAACGATCATCATGTATGAAAACATTACATTTTCACAAAAGGTTATCACATAACAGTTTTTGAACTATTCGTACGTATAAAAATACGATCATACTGTATGATCATACATGCTCAAAATGGAAAATTTTTGTTTTATGGACAGTTTTTTTATATCTTTAATATAAAAGGTACTTAAAACTGATGTGAAAAAGAGTTTTTCTTTGGGATTTTTCTAGGGCAAGTGAATGAGTATGTTTTGGAGAGTGTTTGAGAGAGATTTCTTGCAAGTGGAGTGTGAATGGTTCACAAGGATACTTAAAGGTAAGGATCTCTTTGTATTTTTAGTTACTACTCTTCCTTTCTTATTTTTAGTTACTTGTAAGATAATCTTTGAAGAAGGTCCAGTTCTCTACCTACACTTAGAGGGTGTAAACTGACGATGGTACTCTTCCAACACTTGGAATATGTGAAAGGGTGATGTTTCTATGCCGACACTCGAATGGTGTGAAAGGATGACAATTCTTTGCCGCACCGGGGATTGGTGAAAGAGAAGAATTATAAAAGCTTTTTCGCCTTGCTGTGGAAGAAAAAGGATAGTCACTTTGATAATAGTGCAATACTTGAAAAGGGATTCTTCAAGGAGTGGATATAGGTCGTGCTTGACCGAACCACTATAAATCTTTATGTCTTTTTATTTTCTACAAATTTTGTACTGTGGTTAAAAAGTTTATTTTAATCTAAAATTAAATTGTTGTAAAATTTAAATATGTTTTTGATTTACAAGAAATTTTTTAAATTGCCAATTCGCCTCTGTCTTGGTTAGCCTTAGGACAATTGCATGTGTCTAACAACATATACAGAATCAACAAGTGGTATCAGAGCATTATTTCAAAACTATTAATTTAGACTATTTTTTGAAAAATGATAATGGCTATTATTGAAAACCAAAATAAACCTGAAGGGTATTCAATCACTAGACCTCCATTATTTGATAATATCCCTTTCAATTTTTGGAAAACACGTATGTCTAGATTTCTTCAATCGCTTGACTATCATATGTGGATTTTAGTTCAGGAAGGATATACTAGGCCAACTAGACTAGTAGATGTATTAGAGTTGAAACAATGTGACTTAGCACAACTAAATACAAAATATCTAAATAGTTTCTTTTGTTCATTTACGTCTTAAAATTACATGCGGGTTTCCACTTGCAAAAGTGGAAAGGAAATTTGGTATAGGCTTTGTATTATATTCGAAGGGACTAATAAAGTTAAGAAATATTAATCTATATTAAATATCCTTTTACAAGATTATGAATTGTTTCACATGAAACCTAATGAATCTATTTCTAACATGTACACAAGATTCACTCAAATAGTCACTTCTTTGCTTAAATTAGGTAGAGAACAAACGAATGCTAAAATGATTAATAAAATTATTCATTATTTTCTTATTGTGTATGATGTTAAAATAACTACTATTATAGAGTCTAGGGAGTTAAATGTTTATTCTATTTATAATCTTCTAGGATTAATAATTTCTTACGAGCAAGGAATGAGTCAAAAGAAGATTTATGCAAGAGAATAGTTAATAAACTTGAACAGCTTGACTTGCTAACACAAATGGATCAAACTTCTCGTATCTTATACTATGTTTTACGTCTATTAAACCATACACAGGATGAACTCTTGTATCTCTATTCTGTATTGGATCATACCATTAACAGTTAAACAAATATGCAAAGCTCTCATCTTCGCCTAGATACTCCAGTTCAAAAATCTCTTTTAAAATACCATAATATTCACACTCATCTTCTTCATGAGTATTCTCTCTAATATAAATTCCATAATTTTTAGTTTTTCTTCCTTCACTCCATGACTTGGAATAAAATATGAACTCATTCCATATATATATTTTCCAGGTCTTTACTTTTGTATTGGGCCTCATGCAAGTGCTTGCAAATCTTTATCGAAACACTTATTATCAGGGTTATATACCTAAGAAATTTTAAAATGTTAGGATTTTTAGTATTAAATAAGAGGTGATTCAAATAAAAATTTTAAAATATAAGGGCTCACATAAGATTTAAACTAAGTTGGAAATTCATTTACAATAACTTGCTCAACATCCATAGTATCTATCAGAGGCAAATTGCTTACGAAATACCTGGTGACAAATTATCCAAATAAGACTTTAGTATTTCAAATAAATATTATTCCTTCTGCACATTATGGAAGAACTTACTCTAAGAATGATTGGACTTTTTTACAGTTCAGTAGCACATATAAAGTCATTGTTTTGATTTCAAAATTGTTGATGAATCTTTCAATACATTTATCACTAGGCTTTTCATGACTTTTAAAGACTGATAGTACAACCTGTGATTATTATTCTACATTGAAATTTCATATTACGACTAATTTTTATTCTTGTATTCCTTACATGTGGCTCGAAGTAGTAGGAGCAAAAGTTAGGGATTTCTTGAGACAAGTATACTTCACATATCAATCATTTTTGTTGTGCTTTATTCTTAACATATTTTTTCAACTTCTTCAAATATCTGTTAAATGATTACAATTATCAAATTAGTAAACATACTTTTTTAACTTATTTAAAAATATTTAAGGGAACTTAATAAAACACGTTTCACCTCTCGAAGGGATACATTAAACGATATTGTACATATCTATGAACTCTAGCTTTGTAAGGTAGATGAACTGAAAGATGTTTCATAGAATTAAAAAATCCTGGGGGAAAAACTTTTTTTAACTTATATAGGATGATTGGTATGTTCTCCTCGCTCCTCTGTAAAGCATATTCTCTTAGTTTGGATGAACATAGGTTTTTTAAGAAAATGCTAAGCTCAGTCAATATATTAAATATGTAATTTGGTAACATATATATTATGATCTGAGGGAGAACCTACATAATTATGTGATAATTATGACTTTTTAGTCTAAATAATCTCACATATTTAAGGTCTTAACATCAGCTTAAGTTTGATTCATAGCTATCATGCATTTTTAAACCTTTAAACTACTTACATATTGATCTTTTTCACTCTAATGTAAGAGTAAGGTGCTTTGTGATTCATTATTTTACTGTCGCTGGTTATTACTAACTCTAGATTTATTCACCGATCGTACTCTTTATTATCCATTTCTAGCTTTGATGTTATCCTTGCTCTTACCTTTAACATATATAATTATATTAAAAATGTTATCCATGAAATTCTTCTCAATGTGCATAACATCCAGATTATGTTTTATCAAATTTATTCTTCAATATGATAATGTCTACAAAATATTTTTTTAAACTAATTATGTTGAACATCATATCCCAAAAATTTATACTCTGATAATATTGGAAAATTAATAATTGATGAAAAGTCAGAAAGTCTCTGTAGTATGTCATCATCACTTATTCTGGGTGAAGGAGGTACCCCCTCAATTCTATTTTTAATAAATGCTTCCTTATTCCTCCTAAATGGATGATCAGCAGGTAGGAACATAAGATGAAAATCAAATCAAGTATTTTTTTCCCTTCATGTTTTATTGTGAAAGCTTTAGTATTCTCCTTGTAGTAATATCAAGCTAATTTTTCTTTTGTGCTCTAACCAAACAATATACCATAAGCTGAAAAATTGCCAATGGTCCAATGCAATATAGCTCGAAGGGGAAAATTTTTTTTTGGTTGAGATGTCATATGTGAGAATACCTTCTTCCCATAATAACTTGAGATCATTAATTAATGATTTAAAAAAAATATCAATTTTTACTTTTGGATTATGTAGTCCAAGTATTATAAGTGTTAAGGACATGTATGGGGTAGTCATACATATCTCTGGTGGAAGGTTATATTATATTGTATAACTGGCCAACAAGAGTACAGTGAAGCTACTTGATTATATGGAGTAAAATTATCAACACATAATCCTAATCTTATGTTGCATAGCTTAGCAGCAAATAAAGCATGTGTTCGATCAAAATATTTACACGCTTCAGCATCTGATGGATGAGAAAGAACACCACTATTTGCTAATTTCTTCTTATGTCATCTCATATGACCTGTTGAACTCATTGATGCATAGATCCACTGAAGTCTTGTAATGATCGTTAAATAAAATAAATGGGAATATAGAACATATTTCTTTTGATGACATTATTTTCCCTAGTTAGGTTTCAATCGATACGCATTATAGGTGCGACAATAAACTTCTGTTGTATTATATTTGTAGTATAATATATATCCATTGATATAATAATTAATTTTTGTAGTGGTGAGACCCAACTTGGATACTAATTTCTTCATTCGGTATAAATCTAAGGGAATTAAATTGTTCATTGGGTTTGTTTACTTGAGAAGACCAATGAAGTCATTGAAATAATCATGAAGAATATTATATTCAATTTTGATACTTAGCATTCTCACTGCAATCAATAATTCTAAATGAGTTTTGCAACCATCCCAATTTTGTTTTTGAGCTATATATAGTAACTTGAAAATTTTTTTGGTTTTTGCATTTGGTAACTCTTTCGTACTAGCCCTTAAATTACGATGTACTATATAAAAAAAAAGTTCTTCATACGGTCGAGTCATTTGATCTTCATCAAATGTTTCAAAAACTATGGATGGACTGGCAAGAGTATCACTATGTGGCTCGTACTCGCCATGTGAGGTCCAAATCTAATAGTCTTGAACAAATCCCCTACAATATAAATCAACCTTCATATCAGCAGCCTTAAGGAATGCTTGATCTTTGTGCTTCAAATATGGACATCTAAACATTCCATTGAACTTAAAGGAAGGTAGTTGAAATGCAACTTGAATAAAAGTCTCAACTCCCTATATAAATTCATTTGTCAATCCTCTTTGACCCGATAATAATTTGTTCTACATTCAATATCTCTCTTCTTAGATAGTCATTTGGATGTTAAAGCAAATATTCCCTACATAGTTATGAAATCAATTATTAAAAGATATGCAGCCTTAAATCTTATTTAAATCTAAGAAAGAAATATCATTTACTCTCCTAACTAGATTTGGAATGCATTCACCAATCGGGTTTGGAATGCATTCACCATGTAGTGGGATAAAGGCATGATACATATGTTTGAACAAGTGTGCTTTACTTGAATTGGAATGCATTCACCAACCATCCAATAATAATTTAGGGTTCGATACCTACATTTGAACAAGATATTTAAGCATTGTAAGTCTAGCCACCATCTTATAGAATTTCCCTTAAGTTTGAGGGGGACTTTTCTATCACACAAAAAGTCCGAAACATTCCTCAACATTAACCATCCAACTAGAATTCTACTAATAATAACCCTATCTATTTCACCATAACTCAAAATAATAAACTGAATATATTTAAAATATATACTTTTATTAATGACTTGATCAATCAAGGTCACAATCCCTCTATAATAACAATTATTTAAAATATATACTCAAACAAAAAGAATATCTTCAACAAAAAGCATACACCAAGGTACAACTTCTTATAAATTTCTAGTGAGAACATCCATGACTAAAACAACAAGATATGGATTTAAGGCCGATCCTTGACGTAATCCAACAAGTAATAACTATTGCATACATATCCTTAATGACTTGAATATAAGCATTATTAACCTCTTTCTTTTCTATAACTATAGCTCTTCTCTTAAAACTTTATCATATACTTTCATTAAATCAATAAATATAATGTGTAGATCTTCCTTATTCTCAATATACTTCTCCATCAAACATAATAAAAAAAATGCATAGCTTCCATAGTTGACCTACCTTGTATGAATCCAAATTGATTTTGCGAAACATTAGCATTACACCACAATCTATGCTGCATAAATTTCTCCGACAGTTAAAGTATGACACATTAGTAAAAGAAAAAAAATGCAAACCTTCGATTCGGGGTGTTTCCAGAGTGCTCGATTGATGGCTTTTGGAGATAGAATGCGGGCATAATCGACGGCCAGAGTGAGGGCGAGATCGTTGGTCGAAGATAGGGTGTTGGCGGCCAGATTCCTATGGAGGTACTCGGAGGCACGATCACGAGCGAGCGTCTGGAGAAATGGATATGTGAACAAATAAAAGGGAAGGTCAGGTTTGGCCAATATTAGGGTAATTTCCAGTGGTTTCCAGCTTTATCAACCGCCGTAAAAAATTACTTAACACTGGAAGCTTGGCCACCTGGAAAGGTGCCTCAAAAATAGAAAATCGACGGCCTTGCTGGGGGTCATTATACTGTCGATAATTCAAGCAGTGTTTTATTAAAAACTACCAGATAAATCGCAGGTAAATACCGACGGTCCGACATCCGGTTTAACCACTGATAATTCTGGCGGTCATATGACCGCCAGAATTACCATCGGTAAACCATGATTTTCTTGTAGTGGGTGGTAGTGAAGAACTCTAGCGGTGGTCGGCGGCAAGAAATCTCCTAAAATTTTCCATTCTCCTTCTCCTTTCTCCTCCTTCCCTCATGCATGATAAAAGTGTGGACTATTTATAGTTTTTGGAGAGTTGCATGGCTTGCATGTGGAGGATTGAGGTCCAAATGGGAGTGGTTTGAATGAACGGTCGATATTGTTCCCCCTGATCATGGAAAATTTATTGGTCATTTGAATGCCTTAATGAAATCAGAATTCAATGATCTTGGGCATGTAAGATTTATCTTATCTAGTTGCTCGATTTGACTATAAGCATGTCACGTTTGGCAACTGTTTGGTAATTCAAATTATGGTTTGAACCTTCCTAATGCACTTTGGTTCTTTAATTTGGACACATTTTGGCTTGAATTGAGTCGAATTTGGTGTCGTTAGGTTCGTATTTTTGAGATGTTCAGTTAGAGTGTAAGTTTGCTAAAATCGGAGTTTGAGATGGTCCCTGATTTAATTTCAGAAGCTTTCAACTCAATTTTTCTTTAAGATTCGTGTCCGATCAAGATAAAATTTATATTATATATCAACAATTATTGCAAATTACATGATAATGATTTGGGTGTTTTTTTTTTTTACTTTTAATCCTTCTTTAAAGGAGAAAAAATCATAATCAGAAAATCAAAGAAAAAATTTGGTTAAAGAATAGATTCTTAAAAATTCTTTAAATGATTATTTTAAGAATGTTGAGAAAAATTTACAAGAAAAAAACATATATTAATGATGTTAAAAAAGCTAACAATAATTGAAATATTTTAAGATCTTCTAAGAATGGATAAACATTGGATAAACTAATAATTAATAATAATAATAATAATAATAATAATAATTAATAAATAAATAATAAATAACAAAAAATAATAACTAAAAAATTAACTTATAAATAAATACAAATAATTAATAAACAAAAAATAAATAATTAATAAAATTATAATAAATTAATAAACAAAATAACTAAAAAATAATAAATAACTAGTAGTAATAATAAATAAAATAAGAATAAATAATAATAATAAAATAAAAAATAAAAAAACTACTAGTAAATAAATAAATATTAATAAAATAATAATAACTAAATAACTAAAATAATTAATAAATGAAAATTAATAACTAATAAATAAATAAATAAAATAATAACTAATAAATAAACTAATGACTAATAATAAATAAAAAAAATAAATAATAATAATATAATAAAAATCTAATTATAATATATATATATATATATATATATATATATATATTAAAATTTAAATAATAACTAAATAATAAATAAATTAATAAAATAAATAGAAAATAAAAAATTATAAAAAGTATAAATACTAACTAAAAATAAAATAAATAATAATAATAAATAATGATAACTAATAATAATATTATTATTATTATTACCATTAATAATAATAAAATAAATCAATAAATAAGAAATAAAATAAAATAAATTATCAATAAAATAAACAAACAACAAATAAAAAATAATAAATAAATAAGAAAATAAAATAAAATAATAATTCTAAAAATAATAATAAATAAATATAATAATAGCTATTAAAAAAGTAAAAAACTAATAATAAATAAATATAATAATAGCTATTAAAATTTGAACAAATCCAACGTCTATGCGGGGTTTCAAGAAATTATCTTTGGTGAGAATTTTGTCTAGTTAATTATTATTATTAGAAAAAGATGCAAAAATAATTTAATGCAATAGAATTCTCTCCAAAAAATCCTTAATTCAGCACCCAGTCGCCAGCACGACCAACGACTAAAGCTGTTTTAAAATTTCTGTCGGGCGATGGTGTTATGGTTGATAACGATTATTAGGAGCCCTGTTTATTTAATTTGTTTAATCTTTGATCCATCTGCCGTACTATCAAAGTAGTTTTATTCACAATATTTGTTAGTTATGACTACTTATTAGATTTATGATGTTATTTTTATGACTATGAAATCTTCTAACTATGCATTGCATTTTGGCGTGATGTTTGAGTTTGCCATTTTATTAGAATTGCTATTGTTTAGTTTTTTTTTTTTTTTAAGGAATGCTAAGTAGCAATTAAGAGAAAAAAGAAGAATAACCTAGATACAAACTAATGAGAGGCTAACCACCTATCACTCTCTTCCTTTAAAATTTGAACAAAGGAAGAAGAAATGTTGCTCTCCTAAAAAAAGGTCCCAAATTACAAAATCAAAAGATAAAGCTAAGTTAGCGCAATAATCCGCTAACCTATTACAATTCTGACCAACACAATTAAAAATCACATTATTACATTTGTTTAAGAATAAGAGATCCTCCTCATCACCGTTCTCGTTGGATTTCCTCTGTTTGTTGTACACTTGTTGAAGAAATTTGAGAACATTCTTAGTATCTCCTTCCACTATAATACATTTAGCCATATAAATCCAATCTTACATCACCTCCTTCACTGATTTAAAAGCTGAAAGTTCCATGTGTGCTATGTCCCAATGCAATATTCTTCTTCCAAAAGTAAGAATAAACCTTCCTTTATCATCTCTTAAGACCCCTCCTATACCAGCACCATGATTCTCTTTAAGAGAAGCATCCAAATTAAACATTAACCACTCAGGTGGAGGGGGGTGCCAATAATCTGAAAACAATCCTTCGAACCGATAAGCATCCCAATGATCTGAGCGATAAACACCTTGTTTAGAGGAACTATAAAAGCTAAGAATAGATACCGCAACCATCTCAGAACTGTTTCCAGAATTCCCATGTTCATCTTGCATCTATTATTCCAAACAAACCACGCTAACAGAGCATAGATCCTTGCCATGAAAACATCCTTTTCAACCAATTTCTGAAGTCCCTGAAAACATTATGTACAATTACAGAATTCAGGAATTCTGAATCCCCAACCTCTTAAAACTTTACTCACTTTCAACAGAAATAAGCACCTGACAATGATATGATCAAGATCTTTGATCTCCCCACACCCCATGGGACATATACTATTCCCAAAAATCCTCCTTATGAACAAAAGTATTTAGTAGGTATGGCATCTTTACAGATTCGCCATAAAAAAAATTGCACTTTAGCATTCATCTTCAGCTTATGAATCTAAGTAATCTCATCCTTTGTCAATGCATCTTTATAGCTATCTTCCATTAATAATGCAGATAAAGACTTACCCGTCATTTGTATTTCTGTTCCATTTGATCTTTTAGCAAGGAATCAAATATCTGGACATCTCAAATCATCCTTACCAAATCTTCACCGAAACATTGTCTTAGTTTTGAGAAATCCTAGTTACCATTCTCAATGAAATAATTCAACTTAATGTTTTCATGTTCAAAATTTCCCACAAAAGTTGGCCATTTCAATAAACTTTTTTTTCATAATCCAAGTGTCCTTCAATACTTTAATATTGACACCATTTACCACCTTCCATCTTAAAAAGTTTTTAAGAACTTTCCACCCACTTATTATAATCTTCCATGAAGTAGAACCACCTTTAAACGCCTCTCTATTCTACCAGTTTCAACCATATTTAGCCAAAAAATTCCTATTTAACAAAGAATTTGGATTCTCCAAAATATTCCAGGCAAATTTTACTCTAAGTGGTCCAATTCTTTCCAATGCAGAATGAACACCCCATCCACCACAATGCTTCGGTCTACACAACATCTCCCAAGACACATAATTCATGGCATGACTTCCATCCATCTTATTCTAAATAAGATCTCTACAATGTTTTTCCAACTCGTATAAGATCCTTTTGGGAACTAACGAATGAGCTATCATGAAAATAGGGAGAGAAAGAAGAACATATTTCACCAACACAAGTCTTCCCGCTAGAGAAATATACCTATTTCCCCAAGCATTGAGCCTTTTCAAAGATTTATCCAAAAGCATTTTGAAATCAGGCTTTCTTAACCTTCTAAGAGCATTTTTAAGCCCTAGATACTCCAGTTCTTCTTCCATTTTAAATCCCAACAATTTTGAAATTTGAATCTTCCTTCTTCTTCTAACAGCTTTTCCACAAATCAAAATAGATTTTTGATGATTAATAGCCTGCCCGGTCCAATTGCAGTAATCTCTTACTATGTTCCACATCTTCTTAATATTTTTGAACTTGGCATCTGAGAACAGCATCACTTCATCTGCATAAAGCATATTTGTGATCTTAGGAGCCTTTGCACAAATCCTGATTCCCAAATTTGATCCTTTGTCAAAGAAATCATTAGATAACAATTGTGAGAACATAATAAACAAGAATGGAGAGAGTGGACATCCCTGGCAAAATCCACTATTTCCTTCAATCCAATTCGAACTAGTCCCATTGATCACAATTGAGTATCTAGGATCTGAAACACAATCCATAACCAACCTAATAAATCTGATCGGGAATCCCAGCTCCATCATCATCTTCTTCAAAGTTAACCAGCACATACTATCGTATGCCTATTCCATGTCCAATTTGATAGCCACATACCCATTACAAGCCTTAGAAAATCTTAATTTGTTGAAGACCTCTTGAGCTAATAATAGATGATCAGATATAGATCTCCCCTTCACAAATGCAACCTGTTCTTCTGAAATGATCTTTGGGATCACCACTATCATTATGTTTAAGATTACTTTAGCAACAATTTTATATATAGAGTTACATAAACTAATTGGACGAAATCTAGAAGGAGAAAGAGGATTGGAATACTTAGGAATCAGCACCACTAAAGTATCTTTCCACTCCTTACTCATCTTATCTGAAGAGAAGAACTGACTGACAGCCATGCAAATATCCCTTCCAATAATCTCCCAATATCCTTTGAGAAAAGAATAAGTCAACCCATCACAACCTGGAGCTTTGTTATTCCCCAACCTCATAATAGCCTCCTTAACCTCTTCCACCAAAATTTCTTCCTCCAGCAATACCTTGTCTTCTTCTTTCAGAACAGTCCACTATTTCGGCCAATTAACCAAACTGCAGCTTCTGTTTCTCCATTTGTTTTGGAAAAACCTGAGAAAAATATCTTCCACCTCCCTGGGATCTTCGAAAATCCCACCACTTGAATTCTTCACCTGATAAATCCAATTAGCATTCCTCCTCCCATTGGCAAAAGCATGAAAAATATTTTGTGTTAGAATCCCCTTCTTCAACTCACTTCACCTTTGCTATTTGCTTCCACCAAGTGTTTAAGCAATTTAGATTGACATTTAACTCTTTAACTTTAATTCTCAGCAACCATAATTTCTCTACATCCAGCTCCCCGTCTCTAGCTTCATCCTCCTGAATTTGTAAAATTTCAGCATTTAATCTCTCCTTCTTAGCTGAAAATTTCTTCAACTTGAACTTACTTCAATAGTACAAATTATTCAAAGCTCTTTTACACTTCTTATTAAGCACCTCCATATCATCTCCCACATAAAATTTATTTCATCCTTTAACAACAATATCAGCTGATGTCTTGAATGAAAGCCAAACATCCTCAAATTTGATACCATTCCTCTTTCTTGCATCTACTTCAAATAAATCCAGCACTATCGGGCAATGGTCTGAAGCCACTCTTGCTAAATGCCTCTCCACCCTGAATTGGATATTTTCTAAAGCCAAGGAATTCAACAATTATTATTTTAGTTTAATTGCTATTGTTTAGTTACACCATTATTATTTTAAACATCTATAGCTTAAGAATATTTTTAAAATTTCTCTCTTAAATTTCAATTACATCTTTACGATAATATAAAAAGTTTTTCATTGTTGGGTTTACTATTTACAATCTCAGATGGATTGCACTCGTCTTTTTATTTTATACTATTTTTGTTTTATTTAATATAGCTCTTTTAATATTTTCATAGCTTTTCTCTTGATTTAATCCCAAATCTATTGACACATTTCTTTTGAAAATATTTTTATAGGGGAGTTTCTGTCATTCCAAGATATGGCTAATAAAAATTCAAACTAATAAGATTTTTTTCTATAATATTTAAATATAGATTATTATGCAAATTTGAAGTTATGCACATTTTCCTTTGTTAATATTTTGCCGCGTACCATTTAAAATCCGTTGTAGATATATCATGGTATGGATCATAGTAGCCCTCAATTATAATGAGAGCACTAAATGATATTAAATGGGCCAAATTATAATACAGACCTCAATCAATTGAAGGACAATTTGACTAGGGAGAATTTAGAGTTGCAAATGGAGGAATCTTCTATTGGAAATCTTTCCCGAGGAGAAGATCTTGGTTCTTAGATAAAAAATTAATGAGCTCAATAGTACTTTAGCTCGGTTAAACACATGGTGGAGACAAAGAGCTAAGGTAAAATGGATAAAGATGGTGATTTGAATTCTAAGCTTTTTCATTGTTTTGTTATTGTTAGAAGTAATGCAAAACATATTTTCAAGATTAAAGATGAAAATGGAGTTTTGGTAGAAGATAAATTTCAAATTGAAAACATTTTTTTCAAATTCTTTCAAACAAAGTGGGAATATAGATCTTACTCTTTAAACAATTGGCCAAACCTGAGAGGTATGTTGACAGATTATGATAGAGAAGTCATTAATACCAAGCTTACTATGGAGGAAGTTTTAGCAGTTGTCAATCAATTTGAGGGAGGTGTTTCACCAGGTGTGGATGGTATTACTCATTCATTTCTCAAATCTTATTGGTCCATCATTAAATTGGATATTTGGAATGCCTTAAGTCATTTTTTCTCTACGGGTACAATGGAAACCAATTGGAAAGATACATTGATTGTGCTCATTCCAAAGGTGGATATGCCAATGATACCTTCAAATTTTAGGCCAATAAGTTTATGTAAAACAATTTATAAACTTGTGGCTAATATTATTCTCAATAAATTCGTTGCTACGCTTCATAATCTAACTTCTGAAAATCAGTCAGCTTTCATTAAAGGCCGTTCCTTACCAGACAATGTCTTAATTGCTCAAGAAATATTTCACAAATTCAAATATTCTAAATCATCAAAAGGATTGGTTTCATTCAAGATAGATATGCAGCAAGCATATGATAGCATGTCTTGGAGAACTTTGGAGCAGATTTTGATATACTTTGGCTTTCCTTTGCACTTTTCAAAACTTATTTTAGAATGTGTAGAAAATCTAAGATTCTCTATTTTGATTAAAGGGAACTCTTAAAAGTTGATCTGAGCTCGTAGTGGATTTCGTCAAGGTTGTCCCTTATCTCCATTTCTCTTTGTTTTATGTTCCCAACTTTTATCAAATGCTTTAATTCAAGAGGAAAATGAGATAGGGATTAAAATACACCTTAATGCTCCTAGGATATCTCATCTACTTTATGCAGATGATATCTTTATTTTTTCTGAAGCTAATATGAAGTTGGTAAAGAGGATTAGAGATATTCTATTGGATTATTGTAATTGGTCAGGACAAAAGATCAATTATAATAAATATTCTATTCTTTTCGGGAAAGCTGTGAGTAGAAGAAGGAAAAAGAGTATTTCTCGGGTAATGGGATTTAAATCTGTTAAAGAATCCTATTACTTGGGAGTTAAGATTTCTTTGAGAAGAATTGTGGCATCAAACTTCAATTTCATGTTGGAAAAAGTTATTGGAAAGTTGAATACTTGGGGAAGCAAATTTATTTCTCTGTCAGGGAGATTTACTCTTGATAAATCTACTATTTTGTCAATTTTGGTGTTTCATTGCACTCATTCCCTATTACCGGTTGGAGTTTTAGCTAAAATTGATAAAGCTTGAAGAGATTTTATTTAGCACAAGAAGGAGAATTGAAATGGTTTACATTTTGTTAGTTGGGAATCTTTGTGTAAACCATGTCATTTAGGAGGATGTTGTCTTCATTCTTGTGTGAGAAAGGTTTAAGAGCAAAAATTGCATGGAAGTTTATGAATGAAGAAGACTCCTTTTTACATAAAGCCTTCAAACCGAAATATGGCACATCATGTTGGAATCCTGATAGGAAACAGAATATGTCAATTGCTTGGAAAATCATTTTGAGTGGCGCAAAGGCTCTTAAACCAATTGTAATATGGAAAATATCCAATGGGGAAAACGTTAATTTCATGGAAGATGTTTGGGTATTAGACAAAGCTTTAAGCAAGTGGCCTACTTTTCTTTCTAATCTACAAAGTAACAAGTTAACAATACATTACTTTGTTAGTAATGGTGGTTGGGACATGGAGAAGCTTCATCAGGTGTTTGGAGAAGAACTGATAGAGATTATTTGCAAAATTCAAATTGATCCAGAAGGATTAAATGGAGCTGATTCTTCAGAATTATGGGAAATCATTGGCAGCATTATCATTTGAATCTATTGTATCTGATTCAAATATGCAAAATTACTGGCCATGGATTGAAGTTAATCCAAGGATTGAAGTTTTTTGGTGGAGATTATATCATAAAGGTATTCCTACTTTCCAATTTTTGGAATATAGAATATTAATGGAGGGGGAACTCATGTCCTAGAGGATGTATGAAAACTGAAGATATTGCATATGTGGCGGTGACTTGTGATAAATTGATTCAAATAATGGAAATTTTGAATAAATGGGGCTTTCAAATTCCTCTTTTTGAGAATCTTGCTGAATGTATTTGCTAGTTGGAACACAATGCTACTACAAAGACCTTTCTTGCTAATGTTTATTGTGCTTCCATGTTTCTTTGTTGGAAGTCTAGAAATAGACTTATTCATGAAGATGAGTATAGTAATTTAAATATTGCTTCTAATGCTCTTGGAATGTCTTCTATTTCTTTGTCCAATACAAATAATTCAGGCTTATGGGATGTTAATCAACCATTTCTATTATTTAATAAATGTTGGCATCCTCCTCCACCAAATTGGATCAAAATCAATGATGATGCGTCTTTGTTGTCTTCTTATAAAGCTGGAATTGGAGCTATTTTCTAATACCATAAAGGGAGTTTTTTTTTTTTTTTTTTTTTTTTTTTTTTTTTTTTTTTTTTTTTTTTTTTTTTTTTTTTTTTTTGCATTTGGTTTCAAAGGTATTCATTAGGATATGCTCGGCTTGAAATGGAAGCTATTTTCTCTTTAAAAGGTATTATTAAAGAATGGATGACTCAATACAAAGGTTTTATCATTGAAGGAGACAATGCAAATGTTATTAAAAGCATTCAAAATAACATCAAGAGGATGAGCTTGCACATGAACCGGAGTTTGGTTTAGATTTTTTTTTTCATTTGTCGAAGAATTTAATTATGTTATTTTCAATTGTGTGAATAGGGATTGAAATTTTTTTTATTATTTAATTTTTTTGTAGAGAGAGAAGTTCAACAAA
Organism: Dendrobium huoshanense; assembly: GCA_016618105.1. Lineage (NCBI taxonomy): Eukaryota > Viridiplantae > Streptophyta > Magnoliopsida > Asparagales > Orchidaceae > Dendrobium > Dendrobium huoshanense. Next base: position 18,048,694 of record CM028351.1, on the reverse strand, counting down.
AAAAGGAGGATTTTGAAGGAGATTTTGGAGGATTTTTGGGTGCCAAAGTTGGAGATGGAAGAAGGTGGCCGGTCATCCAAGGATGACCGGAACACCAAATCTTTTCTATATACCGCAAATCCACTTATGTTGGATTCAAGAGGTAGATTCTCCTTCAAACTCATCTCCCCTTTTCGGGTTTTGGAATTTGCTCTAGTTATCAAAGAGGGAGGTTTGATGGATAATCATAAGCCTTTGCCGGTTCCTGGCAAAGGGAAGAAAGTGATTTCAGTTTTGGATGACAAACCAAAATCACTTTAGTCGGTTAACATCTTTGGAGCAAATGATAAGGAGGCTTTTTCATCAGGATGCAGTTTTGCTGATATATTGAAGAATGGTAAGGATATTGACAATGTAATGTTAATATCAAAAATCCATTTATTGCTTCAAGATTAGAGAATTCTAATGTGTGGATCAAAAAACACACATTAAAATAAAGTTGAGTGAAATTCAAGATGAGATTGGAGATGCAAATGTTGTCAAACTTGACATGGAGAAGGAAAAATCAAATGTTCAAGTTTTGAGCAATTCATTGGTTTTTAAAATTCTTAGGAAAAATTTTCCTTTTTCTAAGTGTTCAATTGAATTAAGAAAGCAATGGATGAAATATGGAAGGTTTCATATAACCTTTCTTGGTCTAGATTGGCTACTTTGTTCATTTCAGTCACATGAAACCATGGAGGAAGTTCTTAATGGAGGTCCTTGGTTTGTTGGGGGCTTCGTTGTAGGCTTAGACAAATGGTCGCCTACCTTTTCTCATAATTCTTTGGATGGGATCTCTTCTCCAAATTGGGTTCGTCTTCCTCATTTGCCTTTACATTGCTGGGATGAATCCAATATCACTAGAATTGTATCTAGAATTGGAACTCCTTTATTATTGGATGGTAACATGTTTAGATGGGGGAGAAGGGAATTTTCTCAAGCCTGCATTCGGGTTAATTTAAATTTTAAACTCCCTTATGGTATTTAGGTTGAAGGTTTTAATGGTAGATTTTTTCAAAAGTTCAATATGAAAATCTATCATCATTTTGTTACAAATGTGGGAGAATTGGAAATATGGATTTAGTTTGTCCAAATACATCTCATAATCATAATCTACTGGTTAAAGATGTCCCTTTCAGTAAATTTCAAAATGAAGACAATCCATATGGGCCTTGGTTGCATGTGAAGTACAAAAAACATAAAAAGGAAAATTCCGGAGAAAAAACAATTTGATTTCAAGGTTTTATCAGTCAAGGAAAAATCAGATGATGACTGTGATATTGTCAAAAATGCAATCGTGGAAGGAGAGGAAGAAGATGCTAGTGCTGATTCAGAAAGTCTTGTTGATCCATTAACAGCTTGTGAAGATGCTGAAATTAAGGAAAGAGATGATAATGCTATTAGACATGTATCAAGTTCTTCCGTGGATAATCCATTAATTGCTGAAAAATTGGAATTTCAAATCCCACAAATTCTGGAAGAAGATAAGAGCCTATCAATTTTTCAGATTTGATTATGGGGCCGATTCAGGCCGTTCAGAAATTGGTCTCTGAAATCCCCATTGTGGAGGCTGATCAGTTGGGAGAGGCTTGTATTGATCCTATTGTTGAAGTTGGTCTATTGGGAGATTATGAATCAGGAAATGAATTCAATTCAAATCCAAATCCTGAATTCAAAAATGCTAAAAAAATGTGGATGAAGTTATGGGAGCTGTTTGTAATAAAGAGGATTTGTTGGAAGCTATTTCTACCGAACCTTCTTCTACTGCTGGACCGTTGGGAGCTCACAAAGCAGATTTTTAATTCAATATTTTAGATATTCAAGAGGGAGGAAAGTCTGCAATTAATTCTGTAACAGAAATGGTGATTTTATCTCCTTCATCTATTTTAGCGGATGAGTCCAATATGGTTGCTTCTCCTACTCCTAATTCTACAAGTTTTTTCTCAAATAGTGGATAATCCTAATGGTCTGAGAGACATTTCTCCTATGTCTGCATTTAGTTTAATTAAAAAAAAAACTATTCTTAAGAAAGAAAAGAGTTTTTTTGCTATGAAGAGTGATTCTTCTGGCTCTAAGCACATATTATTCAAAGAACTTCAAGCCTTAGGACCAGTGAAAGATCTACCTAGAAGAAGGTTGGCTGGACCCAAAGTGAAGAACGAGGTTCTTCTTTCCTATTATCTCGTTAATATGCAAGCTTCTTCTCTCTTAGCTAGAAACAAAGTGGAATGATACTTGAAGATGGAGTAAATTATCAAAGAGTTTGTCAGAATACTTTCTTTGAATTTCAACTTTAGAAGTTGGAAAAAGCTTATAAAATATCTATCAGTGATATTCTTAAGTGATTTTTGGAAGTCATTAATAAGTTGTATTTTCCTTTTTAGCTTTTGCTAATTTTTATTTTAGGTTGTTTTTGGTTTTTTTTAAACTTATTCTAAATGCTTATGGGATCGGTACTAAATCTTATTCTTTAACTGGATGGGAACTCTGGGATACTAACCAACCCTCGGGTTGTTTAAAACTTTGGTATCCCCTGCATCTCAATGGTTTTAAAATAGGAAATAGTGAGTTTCATTTCAATTATAATAAGTTTAATTTAACAAATTTGTTTTCAATAAGGTTCCTTTTTCATGTTGATAAAGGAACAATTTGTTTCTTTTACCTAGTTTGTATTAGGTTGTCTTTTCTTTCATTTTAATGCATTATTTGTATTTCATCAAAAACAAAAAAATAGGGATTGCAATATGTTAGCTGATGGTTGTGCTAACTATGTTCTTAATGATAACTTTGTTTGAAATGATATTAGTTTGGAACACATTCCTCCATTTTTTCTTTTGCTAAAAGAGGAATGTGATGCTATTAGTTTGTATTAGGTATTTTTTTCTTTTAATGCTATTGCTTTATGCATCTTTAAAAAAAATGCATAAAGATTGTAAGTCCCAAAAATTTAAAAGGAGCGAAGACGGACAGCCAAAAAATGTGCTAGAAATTAGAGAATGGTAATCCTGTTTTTAGAAACCGTAGAATAATTATCCAGTTTTAATAGAAACCATATTTTAAAAATAAGGTTTCTATAGAAATTGTATTTAAATTATCCGATTTCTAAAGAAAATGGATAATTATTATTTAAATGATATAAATTTAATATTTAAATATAATTAAAATGATTTATTATAATTTTTTAAAAAATAAAATTGTTTTATTTTAATAATACAAATTTTATATTTTAAATTGTATAGTAATTTGTTATATGTAAATCATATAATTTAAAAAAATATTAAATTTAATTTTTTGATATTTTAGTTCTTTAATTATATGTGAATTTTATGTATAATTTTAAAATAATAATTTTGAAAAATTTTATTAATTTAAGTTAGAATTTAAATTTTATTTAAAAATTTATTGTTAGTTTAAGTTTTTTTAAGTTTTAAAAAGAATTATTATATTTAAAACTAATAAATAATTTATAAAAATTTATCATTTATCTTTTATATTTTGAATATATGTTAAATATATTTTAAATGATAATAATGAATGTGTCATTTATTTTATGAAATGAATAATAAAAATTAATTTAATAAATTTTTTATTAATAAAATATTATATAATTAATTATTGATTAAATTTTAATATGAAAAATTAAATAATTAATTAATAATTACTTTTTTTAATTTTGATGAAATTATATTAGTTTATTAGTTAAAATTTTGAGTTTAATTTATATTATTAATTATTTAGAATACTTGTAAATTAATTTATGAATTCAAACTAATTATGTATATAATTTGTTATATTTTGAAAGGAGTTATTAAAATTTTAGTCCAAATGTGCACTTGCTATTGAAAGTTCGTGATGGGGTGTTAAACCCTAAAGAACTAGCTAGTCCCGATGTTAATCAAGAGGGGGGTGAATTAGATATTTAAAATTTTCTTTAACTAAAAGAAAACATTTTTATATCTTAATGAATAAATAAATTGAATCATAAATAAAATGACTAATCAAAGATTTCACCCAAGCAAATAATTATAGTAAAAATAAAGTGCGAAAAATAATCAGAAAGAACACACCAGATTTTATAGTGGTTCAATCAACTTAACCTACGTCCACACCTTGGAAACACCCTCTCTAAGTATTACACTAAACCTTCAGTAACTCTCCTTTTTGTCCTACAGTAAGTGTCACGACCCAACCAGACCGGGACGGATCCCGCTCGCATCGGGTCGCCGACAAACTCAAACTGACTGAACTGATTCCAGGATCTGGCTTTGGAATTTGTTTCAGAACTTTCTTCCAAACATTTACACACAGGAATAGACACACAGAGCAACTATAAACATCAATTGCAGCGGAATAGATCATATATATTTTTCTTCCTCAAAAAGAGAATAATATACAAATACAGATCATGGCTTTCAGACAGAAAGAAAGACAGAACAGAAAGCATTGACTGTACAAAAAATCAACAGTATAAAATACCTATAACTGATCAGACTCTGAACTTCTAGTCCGAAACTTCCTTCCCTTTCCCAGAACCTGAAAACCCCGCAGAAAACAAGGATGAGCTACAACGGCTCAGCAAGACATCAAACCTCCAATCAAAATCCTCAGAGTCTACATCAAACATATCAAAATAAATCTGTACAGAGATTAGATCAATAGAATCATATGCCAAATCAGAATAGAACAAATATCACAGAAATCATAATTTAAAAACTTGAATCTTACAGATCAGATCAAATTAGAACAGAATAGATCAGAATCGTATCAGATCAGATCAAATCAGAATCATACGGAAATAAAAATTATATCAATACAGAATATATCAAAATACAGAACAGATTCCCTGACACAGACAGAATCTCAACGGATTCTGGCCCCTTATGCCTCCCTTCCGAGACACTGACAGAATCTCTCGGATTCTGGCCCCTTATGCCTCCCTTTGTGCTCATGGCACCAGAACAGATGTGCTTGTAGCACCAGAACATAATCTTATCATCAGATCCGGAATAGAACTTGTTTTCAGATTTCAGAGCTCATTTCATATTTTCGGATTTCCCTGACACAGACAGGATCTCACAGGATCCCGACCCCTTAAAACTCCCTTTTCATAGCACACAATCATATCATATCATTTCAGAACAAATCCATACAATTTTAGAAATCGTACGGAAATCCAACGGCATAACGGCAGTATACAGAATTTACACAAAAATTCCTAATTTCACAAATTACTAAATTAGCACAGAATATTCACAACAACATTACAAGACTTTTATTCTACTACCCATACAATTTTGGACTTCATCAGAAAGTACAGTCAAAATAAAACACCGCCGAATCAAAACTATCCGGTAAAAATTCTCCAGAACATAATCAAAACGTGCACACTCGGCACCTCAAAAACATACCAAAAGTTACGCGGTAAAAACTGAACCAATCGGAAAATACGGATGAAATTCGCTAATAAAAAAGAAATCCGGACAGAATAATCGTTCAAACTTCACCGTTCTGAAAATTGAAAAAGGCAGAATGTGCCTTACCTTGCATACACAACTTTCTCGAACTGTCGCGACGGACGAAAACGGACCGGCGTTGCCCAAAAATCAACTTTTTCCACTTTTCTCTCGACTTTCTCTCTCCTCAGAAATTTAAGATATTTATTTTGATTTTTTTCTCTCTCCAAAACGATTGATTTTCCTTATATCCACTTGAGATCGACCTGGCCGATCGCACGATCGTCCTGGCCGATCTGAACAAAATGACATCGTCCTGGGACGATTTTTCTCAGGATGATAATTAATTTCCTTGGACGATAAAAACCCCTATTCTCTGACTTTTGAAATGCTCTGATCATCCCGAGATGATTTCCAATCGGCCCGGACGATCCCTACAGGAAAATTATCCTGTAGCTTATGTACATGATCTGGGACAAAATTTGAACTGATCGTCCCGGGACGATTTCCAATCGGCCCGGACAATATGAGCAAAGCCGCTATTACAATCTCACCAACTTAAAAATAATGTCGTCCTCAATATTTTCCAATCAAAATTTGGTCAAAACAAATACGGATACGACTTCCTCATGTCCGACTCTTTCTCCCAAGTCGCTTCTCGTGCAGTTTGGTGCTTCCACTGCACCTTAACCATCGGAATCTGTTTACTTCTCAACTTACGAATATCGTAAGCTAGAATCAACTCGGGTTCTTCTTTATATCCCAGATTCTCCTGAATCTCAACCTCATCAGCAGACACTTTCTTTCCAGAGTCAGATATCCACTTTCTCAAAGTAGATACGTGAAACACATTATGAATATCGGACATCTGATCAGATAACAACAGCCGATAAGCAGATTTACCAATCCTTTCAAGGATTTCAAAAGGTCCAACATACCTTGGACTGAGCTTACTCACTCTGCCAAATCTGCTTACACCCTTCATTGGACTGACTTTGACATACACAAAGTCACCAACTTGAAATTCAACATAATATTTCTGCTGTCGATCTTGTGCAGCTTTCAATCTTTCTTTTATCAAATTGACTTTCTTAACAGTTTCCTCTACAAAAGTGGCACCCATCTCCTGTCTATCTCCAACCTCAGTCAAAGTCAAAGGAGTTCTACACTTCCGGCCATACAGAGCTTCATAAGGTGCCATACCAATACTGGACTGAAAACTGTTATTGTAAGCAAACTCTATAAGAGGAATATGATCTTCCCAGCTTCCTCCAAAATCTAAAACGCATAGTCTTAACAGATCTTCCAGTACCTGGATAGTCCTTTCAGACTGTCCGTCAGTCTGTGGATGAAAAGCTGTACTGAAATGTAACTTCGTACCCAAACCTTGTTAAATACCCTTCCAAAGTCTGGAAGTAAACTGTCCATCTCGATCAGAAACAATCACCTTAGGTACACCATGTAAACTGACAATCTCTTTCACATATACCTGTGCCAATCGATCCACCGGATCGATTTGCCTGATCGAAAGAAAATGAGTAGACTTCGTCAATCGATCCACAATCACCCAAATGGCATCGTGCCCTTGCCTTGATCGAGGAAAACCCATAGCAAAATCCATCGTTACCTCCCCCCACTTCCACTCAGGGATAGGCAACGACTGCAAAAGCCCTCCTGGTTGCAGATGCTCTACCTTCACCAACTGATAGGCCTCGCATCTAGCAACAAAATCTGCTACATCCTTCTTCATTCCCGGCCACTAGAATAAACTCTTCATATCTTCGTACATCTTGCCACTTCCTGGATGAATAGTGTAGCTTGAATGATGAGATTCATACATAATCTCTCTCCTCAGATCTCCAAACACAGGAATCCACAATCTGTTCTTGCAGAAAATAGTACCAGAATTAGAAACTTAGAGTTCAGGTTTCTTACCAGCTTCAATCTGAGCAATCAATGTCAAATAATCAGAATCTAACTTCTGGGCTTCCTGAATCCTGTCTTCCAAAGAAGACTGAATGCTCAACTGAGTCAAAACTCCAGAATCTGCACCAGTAGAGGAAATCACCTCTAACTGTAATCTTTCCATATCTCATATCAGATACTCATCAGAAGTGAGCTGAATACCTGATAATCCAGAAGATTTCCTGCTCAGAGCATCCGCTACCACATAGGCCTTACCAGGCTGATACTGAATTGTCAGATTGTAGTCCTTGATCAACTCAAGCCACCTTCTTTGCCTCAAATTCAGATCCTTCTGAGTGAAAATGTACTTCAAACTCTTGTGATCCGTAAAGATCTCACATGTGACGCCATACAGATAATGACGCCAAATCTTCAAAGTAAAAACAACTGCAGCTAATTCCAAATCATGTGTCGGGTAATTCTTTTCATGTGGTTTTAATTGTCTCGAAGCATAAGAAATTACCTTACCATGCTGATGCAACACACATCCCAAACCTTTCAGTGAAGCATCACTGAACACTTGAAATCCTTCTGTACCTGACGGTAGTGCTAGCACTAGAGCTGAAGTCAGATAATCCTTCAATCTCTGAAAACTAGCCTCACACTCCGTTGTCCAAATAAAAGCTACTGACTTCTAAGTCAGTCTCGTCAGAGGCGTAGCAATCTGAGAAAATCCTTTCACAAACTTCCTGTAGTATCTAGCCATGCCTAAGAAACTATGTACCTTAAATACCGTAGTAGGCCTTGGCCAATTCGCAACAGCCTGAATTTTCTGGGGATCAACAGAAATACCTTCACCGCTAATTACATACCCCAGAAAAGAAATGCTCTTCAGCCAGAATTCACACTTGGAGAATTTAGCATACAACTGATGTCGTCTTAGAGTCTCCAACACAATGCTCAAATGTCTGGCATGATCATCCTCAAAAGCAGAATACACCAGAATATCATCGATGAAGATTATCATGAACTGATCTAGGTATTCCCTGAACACTCTGTTCATCAGATCCATAAAAATAGCAGGTGCATTGGTTATCCCAAAAGGCATAACCAAGAACTCGTAGTGTCCATACCGAGTATTGAAAGCTATCTTCAACACATATGCTTCCTTCACCTTCACCTGATAATATCCAGATCTTAAATCAATCTTCGAAAACACAGAAGAACCAGAAAGCTGGTCAAACAAGTCATCAATCTGTGGTAAAGGATACTTGTTCTTGATCGTGACTTTATTCAAATCTCTGTAGTCAACACACATACGGAGTGTTCCGTCCTTCTTCTTCACAAACAAAATAGGTGCTCCCCAAGGAGAAACACTAGGATGAACGAATCCTCTATCCACCAATTCCTGAAGCTAAACTTTCAACTCAGAAAGTTCTTTCGGTGCCATCCTGTACGGAGCTTTTGATATCGGAGCTGTACCCGGAAAAATATCAATAGAGAATTCCACATCTCTATCCGGAGATAAACCAACCAACTCCTCAGGAAATACATCTGCAAACTCTCGTACTACTGGGATATCAGAAATAGAACCCACCTTCAGGTTCATATCCCGTACTGAAGCCAAAAATACATGACAACCCTTCTTCCACATTCTTCTCACTTTCTACAGAAATCAGACAAGAGAGAATACCTCGTAAGCCATGGAATACACATCTCTCTCCTGACATAAGCAAGCTCACTTGCTTCTTCAAACATTCAATCTGAGCCTCATAAAGACTCAACCAATCCATGCCCAAAATCACATCATACGAAGAAATCAGCAACAAAATCAAACTCGATTTCCATTTCTTTCCAATAATATCAATCTCATAAAAACAAAACTTTCGAGCAATCAAATTACTTTCAACCGGCAAAATCACAGAAAGAGAAACTGGAAGAAAAATTAAATCCAGATGTAAAGCATCAAAATAACACTCGGAAAGAAACGAGTGACTGGCTCCAGAGTCAAACAAAATATGATAGGGCTGATCAGAAATATAAATCATACATGTCACTACATCTGGAGCCTCCTACTGACTCAGACTGTACACTCGTGGCTGAATGGGAGCTGGAGCTGAAGCTACAAAACTAGTAGGCTCCCTCTGAACAGTAGGTGGTCTCCGTGGCACAGAACTCGAACCACCACCTCTACCAAAAAATCCTTCAGTCACAGGGCGTGGAGGAACAGTCCTCGGTCTTCCTGCTGAACCGGCAGGTCTAACAAAGCTCTCAGATTGTCGATCAAATCCAGTCTGTGGACACTCTGCAATCCGATGTCATGGCTGACCACATCTGAAATACTGACCAGTCATCCTGAAGCACTGGCCTAAATGCCATCGTCCACAACTCTGGCACACAGGTGCCCCACTAACAGATTCAGAGCTGGTCGTACTGGTTTTAGCAGTATCAGAAAATCCTGACTGTCCACTCCTCCTTGAGTCTCCAGAACCAGAAATAAATCTCCTCTTGCCAAAGGAACTACTACTCAAATCACCTCCAAACCTCTTCCTACTCGCAGTCCACCACTGCTGAGTAGCCATCAGATCATTCTCTATCAAACGAACTCTCTCCACAAGATCAAAAAAATCAGAAATATGAAATGGTACCAGGGGCTGTCTCAGACTGTCTCGTAGTCCTCTCAGAAAATGGTAGCACTTCTCAGTAGAAGTACTCACCAGCTGCGGAGCATATCGAGCTAAGGCAGTAAACTCTGCCTCATACTGCATCACCGTCCTGCTCCCTTGAACCAGCCTCAGAAAACTCTCCTGCATCTGCTGTCGTGCAGAAGGGGGAACAAACCAAGATCGAAATACCTCAAAAAATTCTTCCCAAGAAATCAAAGAGTTTAATCTGCCCTGAAATTTTGCTTCCTGCTGGCCTACCCACCAGTGTTCTGCTTTTCCATCTAACAGAAAAACGGCCAAAGGTACTTTCCTGTCTGACGGACACTACATGCCGTCAAAAGTATTATCTAACCTCCTCAGCCATTCCTCAGCTGCTCTGGGCTCAACAGCGCCCTCAAACCTTGGTGGCTTCAATCTCAAAAACTTCTGAAGATGTCTATCAATATCCTCAGATCGAATAGTAGAGGCTCTACTGTGGGTCTCGCTCATCATCTGAGCAACCAATGAAGCAAACTAGGAAAGTGTATCTGCATTAACCACTGGGGCTGTACTATCCACTGGTGCTACCTAACTGGCACTCTGACCGTCTGTCATGTCGGGGTCTGGCAGATCCATACAGAAAATCCAGAAAACTAAGCACAAAAACAACACAATAAAAATTCAAACAGACCAAAACTACCCCAGACAGACTCAGATTACTTCCTATAGCTCTGTCTTACAATCCAAATTACAAATTCCAAAACCTTTGCTCTGATACCACAAAAGCTTATCACGACCCAACCCGACCGGGACGGATCCCGCTCGCATCGGGTCGCCGACAAACTCAAACTGACTGAACTGATTCCAGGATCTAGCTTTAGAATTTGTTTCAGAACTTTCTTCCAAACATTTACACACAGGAACAGACACACAGAGCAACTATAAACATCAATTGCAGCGGAACAGATCATATATCTTTTTATTCCTTAAAAAGAGAATCATATGCAAATACAGATCATGGCTTTTAGACAGAAAGAAAGACAGAATAGAAATCCATGACTGTATAAAAAATCAACAGTACAAAATACCTATAACTGATCAGACTCTGAACTTCTAGTCCAAAACTTCCTTCCGTTTCCTAGAACCTGAAAACCCCACATAAAATAAGGATGAGCTACAACGGATCATCAAGACATCAAACCTCCAATCAAAATTCTCAGAGTCTACATCAAACATATCAAACAAAATCCGTACAGAGATCAAATCAATAGAATCATATGCCAAATCAGAACAGAACAAATATCACAGAAATCATAATTCTAAAACTTGAATCTTACAGATCAGATCAAATCAGAATAGAACAGATCATAATCGTATCAGATCAGATCAAATCAAAATCGTACAGAAATCAAAAATTATATCAATACATAACATATCAAAATACAGAACATATTCCCTAACACAGACAGAATCTCAACGGATTCTGGCCCCTTATGCCTCCCTTCCCAGACATTGACAAAATCTCTCGGATTCTGGCCCCTTATGCCTCTCATTGTGCTCATGGCACCAGAACAGATGTGCTTATAGCACCAGAACACAATCTTATCATCGGTTCCGGAACAGAACTTGTTTTCAGATTTCAGAGCTCAATTCAGATTTTTGAATTTCCCTGACACAGACAGGATCTCACAGGATCCCGACCCTTATAACTCTCTTTTCATAGAACACAATCATATCATATCATTTCAGAACAAATTCGGACAATTTCTGAAATCGTATAAAAATCCAGTGGCATAACGGCAGTATACGGAATTTACACAAAAATTCCTAATTTCACAAATTACCAAATTAGCACAGAATATTCACAACAACATTACAAGACTTTTATTCTACTGCCCAGACAATTTTGGACTTCATCAGAAAGTACAATCAAAATAAAACACCGCCGAATCAAAACTATCCGGTAAAAATTCTCCATAAAATAATTAAAACGTGCACACTCGGCACCTCAAAAACATACTAAAAGTTACGCGGTAAAAATTGAACCAATCAGAAAATATCAACGAAATTTGCTAACAAAAATGAAATCCGGACAGAATAATCGTTCAAACTTCACCGTTCTGAAAATTGAGAAAGGCGGAATGTGCCTTACCTTGCGTACACCACTTTCTCGAACTGTCTCGACGGACGAAAACGGACCGGCGTTGCCCAAAAATCAACTTTTTTCTCTTTTCTCTCGACTTTCTCTCTCCTCAAAAATTTAAGATATTTATTTTGATTTTTTTCTCTCTCCAAAACGACTGATTTTCCTTATATCCACTTGAGATCAACCCAGCCGATCGCATGATCGTCCTAGCCGATCTTAACAAAATGATATCGTCCTGGGACGATTTCTCAGTACGATAATTAATTTCCTTGGATGATAAAGACTCCTATTCTCTTACTTTTGAAATGCTCTGATCGTCCCGGGATGATTTCCAATCGGCCCGGATGATCCCTACAGGAAAATCATCTTGTAGCTTCTATACATGATCTGGGACAAAATTTGAACTGATCGTCCAGGGACGATTTCCAATTGGTCCAGACGATATGAGCAATGCCGCTATTACAGTAAGGCAGAGAAGTCCTTACAAAATCTTTTCACCAACCCCAACAAGGCAGAGAACCTAGACCCCTTTTGCTTCCTCTTGAAGCAGATAGAAAACCCCAACTATTTTGCTTCCTCCTGAAGCAGGCAAAGAACCTTGATCTAGTGCTGATGAAGACCTCCCTTGAGCCACTAAGGAGCCAAGGATGACTATTGGAGAAGATGACTTAAATCCTTACTTGGAGCAACCTTTATTAACATCTCATAAACTTTCCCTCATAAGATTCTCCATCTCTCTCTCCCAAACTCTCCTTCTCCTTCTCTAAGCTCTCTTAGGTCAGGACAATTGCAAAAGATTTGATCACCAGCAATTGAGAGAGGTTGAATAGAAGGCCTTAGAAAAAGCGCTAATTTTGAACTTGTTGTTAAAGATTGTCTAGGACAATCGACAGATAATCTTGTATGATTAGTTTAAATCAGCCCTTCCAGCCAAAATGATCTAGTTTTCCTGTATAATTAGAAAACAAAGTTTGTTCTAATCTTCCCGTACGTTATAGACATCGTCCTGTATGATTAGTTCACAATCATACATTATCATCCAGTAGATAGTTCGGGACATCTAAGAGATAAATTGAGACATTATAGAAATATAACTAATCATCCAGGATGATGTGGAGATCGTCCTCTATGATTAGTTCAAAATCATGCATTATCATCTAATAGATAGATCGGGACATCTAGAAGATTTAGGAGAGAATTAAGGTATTTCATACTGATCATCTGGTATGATTCTGTGATCATCCCGGAGGATATGTTCAATCAATCTGATCTTAATTATTTTTCTTAATCACCTGATAAATTTAGGTATGATTGGTATGAATTTTCAAAGACAATTAGGATCGTCCTATATGATTAGTATAATTTTGAGCAATTTAAAACCTTGCCTAAATGAGTTTGGCGGCTAATTTTTTGTGCTTTGAGCATATCTTCTAGAACGATGGGAGTATCATCCAAGATGATTTCCTTAATCAAGTTTACATGACCTAGATGCTCTAGTTAGGATTTCCATTTTTGATTGATTGTCCAGGATGATTTGGAATCATCATGTACAATGTGATTGAAAATAAAAAAAAATCAAACTCACTAAATTTCTCCCCCTGAGTGTGTGAGTGCAAGGTTACTTAGCTTTAGGATCCATCATAGTATATTTAACTTAAGAAAAGGTAAAAGATGCATTTGAATAGAAATTATAGACTGACCTAATCCTAATCTACCTAATCTGAAACTGATCGACATTCTAAGTGAATTTATGGACCTAAAAGGTTAGTGAGCAGAGCAAATAAAATAGATATTCAAGAATAGTAGTAGCCAAGAAATAATAAATTTTGGTATCATCAAAATCACAATACTTGGGTCAAGATTTATAACTATTGTGGATATTGGATTCATTTGTAAATTATAATGATTGTGTCCTTGTTTAGAATAATTAATTCCTTTGTTAAAAATTTTCATTGAAATCATAAGATTCTTATATTATCTTGTTGAAGATGCTTGAACATATCATATAGGTAGCAATATCTAATCCCATCAGACATACTGTAAAGTTGTAAGGTTCATTAATATCTTATTATATCTTTTGGTTGTAAGTGATGCTTGGATATGTTTACACTCAGCTATTTAAGAGTCCATACATAACATTTGAAGTATATTTATTGAGACATTCAGGATGTTTTGGCCATGTATGGAGAAGCTGAATGGAGTCCCTAACAAAGAAAATATGAGGATGATTTCCTCTAGAATATGTATGATGAGCTGATCAGGGTCAAACTTTACTGGACAATAGATTTTTTAAATGTTGTAGGTTGGAAATCTCTCAAATTAGGTTCCGTGAGAATAATGTCACCTTGTTAGCCCAAATTTCTTATAGATGCGATAACATGAGATGAAACACCACTGAGATAGCGGACATTCACTGCTAGATATTGATTACAATCACCTTGACATTGAGCATGTTTTTTTATATTGTAGTTGGTGTATAAGGTATGACCAATACATTATGGATTTTTTTTAAGATCGAATGAAGGAGATATTACCTGATGGTCAGCCCATATAGTTCTACAATGTTGAGGACTGGCAAGACTTACAATATGAGTTTGAGTTCTATCTCAAATCTTGTTCAACACAAACACAGCTCCAATCACTTCTACATATGCTACTTAGGTATTTGTACATCTATATTATTATCTAAATGTTATCTTCGACTCCTTTTATATTTTCTTGAGCCTAGTTTTTCTATTTGGTATGAAGCATGTGTATTTATTTTAATCAGTTATGTAATCCATTTCATGTGCTTCTTCTGTAATAAAAAAATTTTTCTGTTTTGAATGAGTAGTTATGATTCTTTAGTTTATACTCCCTGATTATTAAGTTGTATATATTTTATAGTATTTTTAGCGGTAATCTAAGAAAAATTAATTCAATATTAAAATATAACTGTTAAAAATTTTTTTAAGAATAAATTGAATTGTATCCATATAATGAAACTCAATAAACAAAAAATAAAATAGAATCTCATATATCACAAATAAAATGAGTCATTCGATTACATCAGCATTATATACATGATATCAATCTTCTGCCCTACTTCTTCTTTTGTTTGGGGATGGCTGCACTTCCGAGTATACCTATTAGGGAGTCGGCTTCTCCTCAGATCTAAATGGGTCTCAACAACCTCTCTGCTTTGTCCACCCAAGTTTGTAGTGATTTGTGCAGGTTGAGTATGGTGGAGGAGGTCATCCTGCAGTGTAGGAGAGTGGGGTAGTCCAAACGGATTCATCCATACAGGGATCTATATACTTTATGTGTGTAGCGGCTCTTGTTATGATGGTTGAGTGTCTATTTGGTATGCAAGAGAAGTACTACCTAATTGGAAGATGTATTTTTTCCAATATTGTCTTGACTGGCTTGCAACTGACGAACCTCCCCGGCCCCTCCCCTTCATGCTAGGAAAGCCAGCATCGAATTATAAAGGCACAAAAAAGCCTCCAAACCAAACATACATTTACTGCCTTGCAGGTTTATATGTCTCTCTTGCATGGATGCTCTCTCCCATCATCTTGGACGGAGCATCGTCTGATGTAGACTTCCTTGACATATGATGCTCATTATAACCTCTGCTGAATTGTTTTCTCCCATGCTCCTCACCAGAATCAAGGAAATTATAGTCAATAAATAGTGAAGCCTCTAGCCTGGAGTACAATTCATCACAATCATCAAGTGCCTGCTGCTTAGAGCTTGCACTTACAGCATGCTGACCGATAAATATATGAATGATATACCTGTTACACTTGATGTAATCAGCCTATTTTTTTGGCAATGCAATGTTAGTACAATATATGAGTAAATTGATAAATTGAGCATCTAAATCAAACATACTAACCATCAACCGCTAGCCCGGTGACCTCAGGTAGAACATCTCCAGAGGTTATTGTGGCACATTCAATAAGTATAGGGTGAGAGTTTATGATTGAGAAGTGATTAACCAAAAGTAATAGATTTAGAAGTTATGCAAAAAGATTCATATATAATGAAAATTAGCACCTTATGGAGTACTCAACAAGCATTTCCCATTTGCCTCTTAGAAGTATCTTTAGCTTCTTATTGTGCTTATGCATGCTCAAATTCCATAAGTCTAATTCTATTGTGAGTTATATTTTTGTCTTTGCTTATTATCTTCTTTTTAAAGATGTGTAATCCATGTGTTATGTCTCATAAGTTTTTTATCGTCATACTTCTAAATTAATATTTTTTTTCTGATTTTAAACTTACATTTATTATGTTTCATACAAATTATTTATTTGTCATTCATTTAAATCATATTATTGTCTTAATAATCTTTTATATTTTTTCCCTCTAAAAAATTTCATTATGTATTACCAGCTTTAACTCTTCTAAAGTATTTTATTTAAACAATAATATTAATTTTAATTTATTAATACATTCTTATTTTATAACATAATCTATTAACTTAGTTATGTTAGATTTTATATTTTATATACAATGATATTTAATTAATACTTTTATTTCATTTTAAATTTGAAAACTTCTACAAAAAATTTAACATTAATTTTCATTAAAATATTATTATAATTATAATTTATTAAAAGGTATATAATATATTTATATTACTTCATATTAATATTATTTTATGAAATTATTATAATAATAAATTTTAGTTATACTACAATTTTAATTTTAAATTTTTATTACATTTTTATTTTATATCACAATCAATTAATTTAGTTATGTCAGATTTTATAGTTTATATAAAATGTTATTTAGATTATACTTATATTTTATTAATAAATTATTATAAAAATAAATTATTTAATACTATAATATTATTTTAAATTTATTAATAAAATTTTATTTTATATCAAAATTTATTAATTTAGTTATCTCAAATTTTCTAATTTATATATAATTATATTTAATAGATAGTTATATTTT
This sequence comes from Dendrobium huoshanense, assembly GCA_016618105.1. Taxonomy (NCBI): domain Eukaryota; kingdom Viridiplantae; phylum Streptophyta; class Magnoliopsida; order Asparagales; family Orchidaceae; genus Dendrobium; species Dendrobium huoshanense. The sequence goes on along the minus strand of CM028351.1, from coordinate 18,031,574 downwards.
ATTTCAAATTGGAATATTTTTATTAAAAATTAAACATTTTTTTTAAATTTACATATTATAATAACAATACTTCATTAAAAATTATATAATATATTTATATTAGTTTTTATTAATATTTTATTATGATATTATTATAATAATTATTCTAATTTAAGAAATAATATTAATTTTAATTTATTATTACATTTTTTTTTACATCGTATAATTCACTATGAAATTATACCAATATTGAATCTCTTGATTATGGACCATTCGTCAGACATTTGAAGATCTTGATGATATTGGATTGATATATATATATATATATATATATATATATATATATATATATATATATACAAAATTTAAAAAAAATAGAAAATCAAAATATCATGTTATTATATTTAAACAAATATATGAACTTTACAATTACAATCTAATGTACATAAAAGACTATCAAAATATCAAATTAAATAAAATAATTCAGTAGAATAAATTTACCTCAAAATTCTGTTATGTTGTTGATTCTTCGAATTTTTCTCCCTCAACCGAATTCTTCTACATGCACTCTAACTCTTATGCATCCCTCAAATTTATAGAAGATGGAGTACATAAATTAGGGTATTAATAAACTATTCAAGCACACGCAACCAAAATTTTTGGAAATGGAGGGGAAAGAAGCGGACAAATTGATGGAGGCGTGAAGTTATATGAGGAATTTTCTGCCGGAAATCAAGGTGGCTAAAAAAACGCAAATAATTTGCAGCATAATAGGAGGAAACCATAGGATTAAAATCCAGTTTCTTAGAAAACTTGAACTTTTTAATCCGGTTTCCTAAGAAACTGTATTTTAATCCTCCGGTTTCTTAAGAAACCGGATTTTGATGCATTGGTTTTGCACCTTTTTAAATTTTGGGACTTTACAATCCTTATGCATATGTAGGTATTAAACTTGCTCCTTTTAATAATTTGGCCCATTAAATGCTGCAATAATTAATCAACTTAATAATTCCTTTTGCCTCTGCTCGTCTCATCGGATAGGCGCTTGTGTTTTTTTTTTTTTTTTTAAACCCATGAGAGGGGCCTACGCGTTAATATTGGGAAAAAATTACAAGGCCCTAAAGGGGATCTCAAACTCACAACCGCTCAAAGAGCTACAAAATCGAAAAGAAAAGAAAAACCTACGAGCTCGAGAACCCCGCTATAAAACAATACAAAGAAACCTAAGAACATGCTACGGTGCTTAAACGAAAGCACCCAAAAAAAGGGAGTAAACAAAAAATAACCAAAATGCTCCCAGCAGCAGAAATCAGCAAAGATCTGACAATCAATCGCCCACACAGGATCCTGCACACCCAAAAAATAAACCAAGAACTGCAAAAGGAAATTAAAGCAAATGACTAAACTAAATAAAGTATTAAGGAACTTCCAAAAAGGATACATCTAATAATGGTAAAACCAGCCCTGAAACAAAGAAAAAACAACAGTCAGTAAAATCAAGCAACAAACCTGAAGCCCCAACAAACTCACCCAATAGGAGCAGACCACAGGAAAACAACACCTAACCAAGCTCAGGAAAACACGCACAAAGCAGGAAAGGGTCGTAGGACAACAAGAACAACTCCAAGTAGAGCTCGTGATAAGATCCTATAATGACATACCCACACCAAAAAAACCAGCAGGCACCTCACACGGGCCATATAACAAAGAACCCAGCAAAAAGCTGTAAGAAGTCAGCCAAGCAGAACCACACAGCAAAACAGAAAAATAAAAGGAGGTCGTAAAACCAACGACCAAATAGCAAGGACCAAGGAAGAAACCAGAGCCAATAACAAAAGGCAGCCAAACAGAAACATGATAGGACAACCGATTAATCATTGACATAAGGCAACCCCAGGCGGTCCAGATTAAAAAGACCCTTAATATGAGGCGGGAGATGGAAAAAATCCAAATCCATAACAGAGTTAAAATCACAACCAATGCAGGCCAAACCAAAAGCAGACGTATTGGCCATATTGGGGATAATGGAAAAACCGAGTTAAAACCAGATAGGCGCTTGTTGGTGATATTACCGCATTTATTTTTATTTGGAGGGGTTTCACTTTAAACTATCACTATCTTTTATCCATGTTGTCTAACCATCCAAAGTTTAAAGCGAGCTCTTATATCAAAAGACATCACGGGCAGGCGCATGTTGGTGACAGATGTGGTCACGTACATGGACGCCCAGATATCTCTGCTAGGATATGTTTGGAATAACTTCTTTTTTCAGAATTTGTGGTATAAGAAACCTTAATAATAAATTTAGCTTCCATATAACTTATTTTCTCATTAAGCTTTTGATCTAATTAATTTTGTCAAATACTTGGAAGAATGAAAAGTATAATGAAACTGGATGTGCATTATTGATGTTCACTTAGCATGAATGAATGGGAAAAAATATGATGTGCATATAGATTAATTAAGTATTCTTCATGCTCCTAAACCAATTCTACTCAATGCATGTAATCACCATGGACAAGGCTTGGATGGATTATCTTGTTGGATATAAGCTAGTTTTAACTAAGCTTTATCATCTTATACTATGCATTATTTATAATATACCAACTAGTTGATGCACAATACAGATCATGCTTGGTCCCAAAGAACATGTCTTCCATGAGTTTATCAAGTATGAACGCTTTTTGAGTCATTGTGGAGTACTCCACCAGGCCATCAAAATGAACATTATCATCCCATTATTATGTGGTTTAGTAGCAGCAGCTATATTTGTTGTTATAGACCTTGCAATTTGCTTCATCATTACTCATTAGATCATTATTTAGTATTAATTTGTGGCCCATGAAGGCTTGTTTTTTTTTAGATCTGCAAGAACAACACTTTCTCTTTCTTCATCAGTGTCACTCTTACTTGATCCATTATCTATAGTCACATAATAGTCTAGAGTTGTTGACTAGTCCAACTCAATTTACAATATGAATGGAAACTATTCTCTTGAATAGCCTATTCTTTTGAATGTATCACAAGTAGAACATATGCAACATATGTGATGAATAAAGTTAGGTTACGATGAGGTTCCGGTAAGAAATAGTTAACATAATTTTATTATTTATTATAATATTATCATCTCCATTATTGTAATTAGTTATGATGCAATAACATCCATCTGTTCAAACATATATTTGAGATAGGATGGCATTGAAGCTATATTCTCAACATTATATTCACCAAATTAAGATGTAGATAAGGATGGTTATTGTTAAAGTGGCCATGATTATGTACTGACACATATCATCATCTTCCACATGTGTCGCAATGAACCCATCATTAGTGGGGAAAATGATCATAATATGAAGGTGTGCTTCTCATAAATAAAATTTTATAAGAAGAGATAAGCGAATGTGCATAGAGTGACAAGCTCAACAAATCTAGTCTAAACATGTGTTAAAATATTCAAAAAAGTCATATCAACTCAAAATTAAATTAAGAGAGTGTGGGTTACTTTATCTTTCAAAGGAACTAGTCTCGCTAAGGTTAGTTACATTCAAGGACTCCTCCATGAGTAACTCACAATATATAAAATATATCTTTATCTTGATTATAAAATTAATGATTATTTACCAGATTATTAGAATCAAATATTCGATCGAATGTTAATTTGACCCTTTGGGTCATATGCAATTATTTCTAGAATTTGACAAGGATAATTAGGATGAACTTATAGTTTTGGTTATCTAAACCCATTAGAGAATGATATCTTTGCCTCCCAAGGCGATACATCGTTCATAATGACATGTTCGATTTTAAAATTAAAATTCCATAAATCAAGTATCCAAAAGAAATTTAATCCAATTTTCTTTACCTCTATCAAAAGCATAGCAAATCTTTTTTCAAACTCAACAAAAAATGGAGACTCTACTCGAAAATGTCTCTCTCTATCTTTAATAACGGTAGAAATTTTATTGCATATGTAATTTTGACTACCTTCTTTCCATTTTGTCCCTTTGCCTAATTCTTTCTTTAGTGAGTGTGGCTAACATCAAAAAGAAAAATCAACAAGAGGGATGAGTGAGGAAAGCTCTTACAAAACCTGGTGTTTGACATTTCATACCAAGTCAATTGGTGAAATGAAAGAGTTAGGCCCAATTCTTGGGATCATCATTTTAATTTTTTAAACCTGAATAATTGAGTGAAACTCAATCTGATCAGTTTCAAAATTTGAAGAAGATCCATTAACTTCAATTACAAAATTCAAAACCCTATAACAAAATCTAGGCATTAATATTTCAGGCCAAGTGAATTGGCAGAATGAAAGAGTTAAGCCCAATTCTTGGGATCTTCACATCTATTTTGTAAACCTGCATAATTGGGTGAAACTCAATATGCTAAGTTTCAAACTTGGTAGAAGATCTATAACCTTCAATTTCAAAATTCAAAACTCTCGAACAAAATCCAAGCTTGGATATATCTCCCCAAGTCAATTAGCAGAATGAAAGAGTCAAGACCAATTCTTGGGATCCTCATATTGATTTTGTAAACCTACATAATTTAGTGAAACTCAATATGCTGAGTTTCAAAATTCACATAAAATCTGTTAACTTCAATTTCGAAATTCAAACCTCTCTAACAAAATTTAGGCTTTGACATTTCAACCCAAGTCAATTAGCTGAATGAAAGAGTCAAACCTAATTCTTGGGATCCTCATATCAATTTTCTAAACCTATATAATTTTGTAAAACTTAATATGTTGAGTTTCAGAATTTGAAGAAGATCCATCAATTTTAATTTCAAACTTCAAAAACCTCTAGAAACATTTAGGCTTTAACATTTCACCCCAATTCAAATAGTGGAATAAAAGATCCAAGCCAGTTCTTAAAATTCTCATGCCAATTTTGTGAACCTTTATGTTAGGTGAAAACTCAACCTGTTGAGTTCTTAAATTTAAAGAAAATCAATCAAGCTCAAAATTAAAAATATATTTTAAAATTAACTAATTCAAATTATCTTTCCTTAATTCCATGAAATTAAATAAACTCAAATGGATGGGAAGCTCATCTTCTCAATGAATAAAGACATGACTATAGAAGGAATTACATATGGTATTTCAATTCAAATTGGGATGAGATTTCAAAAATTTAAGTTAATAGTTAATGGAGAAAGAATCATTAATCTGTCTACTGAGACACAAGTGGATGTCCCCTTAGTTAAAATTACCTTAGGACTGGGAGCTGACTCCCCCTTCTCCAAAATGGTGGTCGTTTTCACCCTCTTGCCCATTGTACCCTCTTCTCGGAAAGATAAGAAATAGAAACCAGTGGCAATGGATGAGATTCATCTGAGTCTAAGATTGGGTCAAGTTCTATCACCCCCTTTGCCAATAAGAACCAAAAGAAGAACTACCTACCTAGAGTTAAGAAGAAAATCATTAAGGCTAAAAGATTGATAAGTTAGAAGCCTTAAAGCAAGTTAAATATGAGGTTAATGAAGAGTTTGTTGCTTCGTACACATACCCCTTCTTTGGTGGATGTCATTTCCACCCTCTTCTAGTCACTCAAGGGAGGGAGGTTGTGAGAACGATAAGATGATCTCTACCATGCCCTTTGTATTGCATAGAAAAGATCAATCAAGCCAAAAGTGAGCAATCACTAGAAATTGACTATAAGCCCCTAGTTGAGGGTTATGACCCATCCACTCTATTAGAATATATTAGGTCATGTTACTGTACGTGCCCCACTACATCATCTATAGAGGAGGAGGTGTAGAAACCACTTGGGGTGCCACTCTCATAATTATTAGGTTAGTAGTAATTAGGGAGGGAAAATTAATCTAAGATTTTATCAGATAATGATACCATGGAAATTTAACTTTCAAATGGGTCCTATCGTGATAGATCTTTTGATTGTAAAGATGTTGCATTAACTAGGAATAGTGTAGACCCCAAGACATCTATTCCTTCTAAGAGATTGTAGAAATATAATTCCATATTGATAGGGTTTTTCCACCTAAACTTGCAATTTTTTTAAGAAAAACATACCATTTATCAAGTGTATTGGGTCCATATTTTCAAGAAAGTTGATTCATCTTTTTTAATGGAAATTGATCTATACTTTAAATGATAAATAAAAGAGAGTTATAGTTGACTCTACTAGACATTTAAAGGCCCCTCCCTCCTACCTCTTATGTGAGTTGATTTTATATTTAAATTAAAATCTATATCAAACTTAAGTTGACTTTAGAAATAAAAATCTTTTCAATCTACTCGCAAATTTTTATCTTAATAGGCATCTCTTCCATGCTTAAAATCTATCCAATGATTTTCCTATTAAAGTTGATATTCTTATCAAAAAATTGGGTTCAGCATGAAGATTATTAATATTATTTTGCATAAGAGAATGAGTTTTCTTCTCTTATACTTGAGAAATAATATTTACATTAAAAAAATAGCAGTCATTTTAAGGTTTTAAAGAAAATGAAGCCTCTTATCAAAATCAACGAAAGTCAAAAGTTGTGCAAAGCGCGCTAAAAGTTAAAAGATGCACAAAGTATTCCAAAAGTCAAAAGATGTGTTAAGTGTGCCAAAAATTAAGAGATGCATGATGTGCACCAAAAAATTAAAAGATGCGTAATGTGCACCACATAGATAAGAAATAGGTTTCCTTCTTTAATTCTTTAAATCTCAAAAAAACCAAAAAAGTTTAATTGCTTAACTTTTAAAAATCTTGAATTCAATTTCTTCATCATGCATGGATGGTCTATCAAATAAAAAAGGTTTTGTAAGAGTATTGAAAAGATTAAATTTCTTTCTCCAACTTAAACCTTTTGAAATTGATTTTAATATAAAAATATGTAAGGGAGAATTCTAGTTTAGTTTATATGAAACTTTAACTGGGTCAACAAAATCTAAATCCTTAGCTCTTTTCGGGTTAGTTAGAGTCACTATACTTCTCACTATACTTATGAATTTGTTCCCATTTATCATTCTGATAGGGTCCAAATGATTAAGATGATAATTTTCAAAAAAAAAAAAAGAATGAATCTTTTACTCCTGATAAAACTTTAAATCTCATTCTTGAGATATATCAGTATGCCCTTACAAATAGGCATCATTTTCTTTAGAATCTACTCTAAAAAATCACATTTTATATTGGGTCCAAGATAATTCCCTTATAGAGCTGTAGTTTCCATCACTGGGAATTGTTGTTAAAAATTGAATCACAACTAAGCAAAGTGTTGAAATTCTTTGGAGGAGCTAGATGGACTTATAGAGTGTCACTTATAAGCTTAACAAGATTTGTGTAGGCTCCAAAAATTTGGCCATGGCCTACCATGCTGCTTTTTGGGGGAGTTTTAATGTAATTAAGTTCTGGAGTAAATTTTGGGATGGCATATGGGTTTGTAGATAAGACACTACCCAGAGTTTTCACCCTCATTTTATGAGTACTTTATGATTAGAGTTTTGGTTTCTTATAGACACAAGCCTCTATAATTAATTACCCCTCCCGATAATAAGAGAGAACTTTCAATTAAGGCTAGTCATCAATTAAATATGTAGAGATATGTGTTATCTAACATACAATAGTAGCATGGGAATTTGGAATTTAAAAAAAGTTAATATTTAAAATTTTGAAATTCCACCATATTGTACTTAAAGTTGATGGTGGGGGAATGGATGATGGACCCGATCAAGATCCCATGGTTTTGTCCCAGGCCATCATAGTCCTAGGTTTACTTAGTTAAAGGAGGAAGTTGACCTAACCTGGCACAAGGATCCTTGTCACTAGCCATGGGTTGCTTCATCCAAGGGTACCTTATAGACCTTGGGTGGGTATTTGCCTAATGGGACAAATTTGAATCCACCTTAGCTAACAAAGGGCTAGGGGCCCAATCGGTCATTTCCTATTAATTCATATCTCAAAGATTTGATGCCACTAAAGAACGTATTGGCTATGGACATAACCATTATCTCGTGGTTCCATTTGGCCATAAAAACCACTCAGTGCAAAGGCCACAGGTCATAACCGTTTATCCTGCAATGCCATTTGGTGGCAAAACTACTGGTTAGCGGACACATACCACATCCTTGCTAGTATGAGATTATTTGAGAATAGATCCTAGTGATATTTTTAACTAGACATTAGCTCTGTGTGAGCTAATATAAATTTTAATTTGTCCATCCTAATAAACTATTACGAAGGGTGAATGAATTTTACTTTAAGGAGTTTTAATGGTTAATTTCATTTTTAAATATTTTGGGGTTGATGAGTTTTTTGGATTTTTGGAGTTTTGAATTTTGTGGGCACTTGGGTAGTATTTGAAATATTTGAAACTAACCCCTCTGATTAATATCTATATTCAACACGAACACCATAGAGGTGTATGGGGTTATTTGAAAATACTTGTATATTGTGAGAATTTGAACTTTATGAAAGTGTGGAGGCATTTGAAATGGTTGGAGTTAACCCCTTCAGTTGGGATAAACATTCAACATGGCAATCATCAAGGTGTTTAGAAGGTCATTGTGTTTGTTGATTGAACCTTGCCGACTCAGTCGAGCTGTCGATAGAGGATCGAGTTTCATTGGCTTTATGCCTTTACTGATGAATTTCTTTTATTATTTACCTTGAAGGCCTTGTATGAACATATAAAATAGATATTTTGGTTGAATCATTAACCATATATCTATTTGATAATTTGAGCCTTGTCGACTCCTATTTATCCACATAAAAGGATTGGGATCAATTATGGTTCATTTATTGACCCGCACATAATTTCTAAAAGTTACGTGTATACACATAACATGTTTCAACTTAGTTTTCATAACTATATTTTTATATCATATGTGTTTGCTTTCTCAATTCCATGTAACATAATGGAAAAGGAACATTATGATCTAAAACTTTCACCACCAAAGACTTCTTGAACAATTGGGCATTGACAATCTCCGAATATAAATTGTGCTTGATCGTAACTCCATCTTTCAACATTTTAGCAGACACAAAGTTCGGATTTACTTTCAAATGTTGATTGGCATTCCATGAATTTGACAGATTCTTAACATTCACCTTATTCTCGACCAAATATGTATTCTTAGAACAATTATTAGAAACACTAGCATTTTTAATCACTACAGGTTTGGATGGGACCAAAGAAATGAACTCTTGCTTAAAATCATTTCTCATTCTATGCTTAAAAGAATCAGAAGCATTCGAAGTGATAAATCTATTAACTTTTAACGTCAAACCAGAAGGGGATCCTCAAAATCATTCTTTCCAATATTCTAAATCTTCAACCCATGATGCATAGATTTAGGAGTTACCTGATTACCTACAATCATCTTTCCTTTAACTTCAACCAATGTTAATCGTTGCACTAGTGGATGATATCCCTCTCGAATCCATAAAGTCAAACTCCTTGGTTGAGCATTATGCGATCTACCTTCAGGCAACAACGTCTGATCTTTATAATTACCAAATCTTCCTATGAACCCGTGTGTATTGGTTGAAGCTTAACGGAGAGAAGAAGGGTTGATAGTCTGCGGTTGCCAATGGTCCTCCTTTGCCATACAAACTTCCCGCAAAAAAATAGGAAGAAGGAATTTTGAAATGCCTTTTTCTCACTAGAAAACAGTCAAACATTCTCTCACTAGACTTTCTCTAGTTCTTGATTCAGCAGGAAGATTTCTTCAAGCTGAGGGCTGCGGTGAAAGGTTGTCATATCTTTCATTGGAGGGGTCGGTGAGCGATGGGATCCCTCAAAGGATTCTCCATGGTGTCAACCATCGGAAATGGTGTCATCATGGGTCTTCTTTGGAACCCATTTTTTATCTCATTTGTGAAAGGGAGCGGATCTTCGGGGAGCCACACAGGATGCCATGCCTAGATTTGTTTCTCCTTTCCTTCCTTTTTCTCATTCTTCTCTATGAGGCCTTAGCCTCCAGATGTCCTTTTCATTATGTCGGGAGCTTTTAGCGGTGGATCCTTGAACCCGAGGTTTAGGTGTTGCGCCCTAACATTCACTGCATGGGACTTGTGTGTTGAGTCTAGTAATTAGGTTGTTAAGCCTAAGTAAATGTCCCAAGGCTACCAAGAGGGGGGTGAATTGGTAGTTTAAAAATTTTAAACCCTCTTTGAAGATTAAGTTGAACCGAAATAAAAATTTCTTTTAAAGTTTGTAGAAAAATATTTTTCAACCACAGAGTTGTTCAAACTGAAATTTAAAGTGCGGAAACGTAAAAATAATAAAGTAAATGACACCAGATTTATAGTGGTTTGGTCTATAACCAGACCTACATCCACTCCTTAGAGGCACCCTCTGAGTATTGCACTAAAACCAATAGTGACTCTCCTTTAGCACCCACAGCAAGGCGGAGAAGCCTTTACAACACACTCTTTTCACCACTACCCGGTGCGGTAGAGAACCGTCGTCCTTTTACACAATCCACAGTGCTAGCAGAGAACCGTCATCCTTTTACACAATCCACAGTGCTGGCAGAGAACCGTCATCCTTTTACACAATCCACAGTGCTGGCAGAGAACCGTCATCCTTTTACACTCTCCTAGTGTGGGCAGAGAACCCTACGGCTGTTCACACTCTCCAAGTGTAGGCAGAGAACCTTTCGGCTGTTCACACTCTCCAAGTGTCGGCAGAGAACCGGATCTCCTTGACTGATCTTCTCACAAGAATCTAGAAGGAAGAAGGAAAAGAGTGAAGTAATCCAAATTCACAAGTAGAGACTCTTACCTTTGAAATCCAAGTGAAGCCTTCTCGCTCCAGTGGTAGAAATCCTCCTTTGAATTCTCTCTTCCACTCTCTCCTTGGCTATTCTCTCAAGAGGCACGAAGATCAAATGACAAAAAGATAGGGTGGCAGTCTAATTTGGACTATTTATATAAAAGATAAGAAAAACCGCCCAAAAAAATCAAGTTTTCAATTCTGTACGCAGTGGATCGTCCTGTACGATCCTGGATCGTCCTGGACGATTTTACTTAAACGATCTGAAACGACCCTATTTGAATATGTGTACGAAATGTCTTCGTACAGATGATCGTCCTGTACGAACTAGGTTCGTCCAGTACGAACGGTTATTACAAGGTCGGTTCTAGAAACTGCTGAAAACTGTTCTAAGTCGGTTAATCGTTTGGACGAAAATATGTTCGTCTGGACGAAAATTTTCCAGAGACCCGATCGTCCTGGAGGATTATTTACTTCGTCTGGATGAAAATATTTCAGAGGACCAATCGCCATGGATGATAATTTATTTTCGTCTGGACGAAAATTTTTTAGAGACCTGATCGTCCGGTACGATATTTAATTTCGTCTGGACGAAAATTTTCCAGAGGACCGGTCGCCTCGTACGATAATAAAATTTGTCTGGACAAAAATTTTACAGAGAACCAATCATCTGGTACGATAATTAATTTTGTCCTGGACGAATAGGACTTAGAAAAAAATTTTCAAGCAAGTTCCTATTCGTTCCATGTGCCCTATAGGAGATAACTGTCTGATCGTCCCGTACGATAGGATATCGTCCAGTACGATCAGTATAAAATCTTATGATCTCCTTATATGTGTGTGTGTATGTTTTTTATTCACTCAATTACAATCACACCCTTTCAAAATTAATTCAAAGAAAAAATGCAAACTTCAAATTAACAAAGAATCTCATGTTGAATTTGATTTGAAGTTATCGTAGTCTGGAGTCTGATTTTCCTGAAATGTTAGTACACACAAGAGAAAATGCAAATCTTCTAAAATTGTTAGGAGATAACTACACATTTGAACAATAATGTTTGAAATTATCAAAACTACATAAGTTGCAAAAATGTAAAGCATTCAATTAGCAACTATTCTAATAATCTCCCCCTTTTGGATGATGGCAAAACAATTATTATTTGTATGGTTTCAAGTTAAACAAATCTCCTATCTCCTAAACTCCCCCTGAATTGATGAGTACATTAAAATAAGGAGGCATAAAGAACAATATTTTTGTTTTTCAAAAATTTTAACACAAACAACCACAAAGTCAAATACTTGCAAACAGAATAATCAAAACAGAAAACACAATAATTTCTCCCCCTTTTTGACAGCAACAAAAAGTGAAGAAGAAATATACAAGAAATGTAAGTAATTATATGAAATTCATTTTAAAATTTAATCTAAATGGTGATTGACATAGGGTATGAAATTTTAAACTAAAAATATTAGGTCAATCATAGAAATTCATAAAATTTAAGAAGTGATATAACATTGTAAGTAAGAAGAATTTATCAAAGACATGATTCAATTTAGACATTCGACTATAGAAAACTTTACAAGAGAGATGTATAAAAATTCTATATTTCAAAGTTCAATAGAATATAAATGAACATAAGATCAATTTGAATTAAGAGATTGAAAGAATTTGGAAAGAAGAGAATTACCACATGTGGCGCTTTGCGCATCTTTTTCAAAATTTTTGGGGCACATTTTTGTGCAATTTTTCTTTGTTGGGGTTATTTTGTGCCTCTTTTTCACTTTGCAAATCTTTGCGAATTCCTTTTGATTTTTGTACTTTTTGTACAATTTTCAAGAGTAATTGAGACCAATTCTTTCCAAAATCTATAATCTAAAATTTCAAATATTTCTAAGTGCATAAATATCACTTGAGCATAGAAATACAAAATAAGAAAACATCTAAATTGCAATAGTAATATTAACTTTTATGTAGTCTAAATGAATAGACATGAATTTTAAAAGTTCTAATTACAACAAGTTATAAACAACTTTTAAATTTAGAAAGACTAGATTTTCTAATTTAGATAATCTCAAATTACAATCTAATTTAAGCACTATGAAGATTAAATAATACTAATGAAATTCATAAACATTAACCACATTCCAAAAACAAATCAAATTTGAAAAACAGTACAACAACCATTGATATTAATGAACGGATTACATAATATCTAAAAAACAAGAAGAAAATACATTGAACTTAAAAAGAAAAACCAACATAAACACAAACACTTAACATTGAAACAGACACAATAAAAACATAAAATACGAATACAACAAACACACAGAAAATCATCTCTATTGTTCTGGAGGAGGAGGAATGCCGCCAAAAAGGTTGAAGTAGGAGGCCATCAACATTACATTGGTATTATTTCATGTACTTCATTTCTAATATTACCAATGTCTTGTTGCTACTGCGTAAGTTGAGCATCAAATTGATCAAACCTTTGATTAATGTGAGTCTCTAATCTATCAAATCTTTCAATCAGATTCTGATAATCTGATTGAGGAGCAGAAGCTTGCACTCCTTCTTCTTCCTCCTCTTCTGAAGCACTAGCATGTGCTTTTCCTTTTTCCTCCTTGAAGAGCAATCTGAATGAAGCATCATTATAGTAAGCTGGCTCTTCGTATTCTTCATCAGGATGCACTAAGTTGTATTTCTTTTCCAAAATGTAAGTGATTAAGTGTCCTAATGAAATGTTCTTCTTCCTCTTCTGATCTGCCTGTCCTATTTCTGAAAGCCCATAGATATGATCTATAATAAGTTGGGCTTCGTCAATAGGATGTCCTTCCATAATTAAAAAGGTTAGAGAAGAAAGGAGAGGGGTAATATTAATCCTATCACCAGCTTTAGGAATGATTGTGGATCGAAGGATATGCTGGATGATTAGGGCATTTTTGGTCATTCCAGAAACTCTAGCAACATGATAGGTTAGGCCAATTTCTCTAATCACCCTATTAACTTCATACCATTCGAATTTCTTTTCACTCATTAGGGTATTGGCTCTATATCCCTCAGTTCTTAAGTTCAAAAATGCACCAAGGTCGTGCTTGGTGATCTCAACTTTTTGTTTAAAGACATAAGAACTAATAGAGGAGTGGTCAGAATTAAAACTCATGTTTGCTAGGAAATAGTGGTAGGTTTGCTTGTTGTAGAAGTGTACGAGAGAAAGAATGAAATGAAATTGGGTTGAGGCAAAGATGTGCATTACCCAAAATTTTAACTCAGATTGAATTAGAATGCGAGAGGGAGTGATTTTGGCGGATGCAAAATGAGGAAAAGATTCCTCATTCGCCTTAGAAAGAAAGTTGTCTGAGGCATTCCTATTTGGTTTCTTCACCAACACCTTTTGTCTCTTGCTTGGGGAGGCCATTGTCGATTTGAAGTAGAAAGGGATTGAAAATGAAGTTTGGAAGTGTGATTGTTAAGTTAGAAAGCCTTCATATTTAAAGAAAAACGATAAGTTCGTCCTGGACGAAAATATTCGTCCTGGACGAAAATCATCGTTAGTCTGGACGAAATTATTTCGTACAGACGATCCAATTCGTCCAAAATGTAACGGCTTTTCGTAATCAACACAACTTACGATGCGTCCCTTCGTACAGACTTTTTGACTTGACCGATCGTACAGACAAAATTTTTTTTTTCGTACAGACGATCAATAAAGTAACCGTTTTAATGTCTCTTAAAAATCGTCCCCTACAATGAACCAACACCTTTTCGTCTAGATGAACAAAAACTTCGTACAGACTAAGTCCATATTAAAAACTATCTTATCCACTCAACTGCTTCATTCAATTGTCCCGACGTTTGAGAAAAAAAATATTTTCGTCCTGGACGATCGTCCGATCGTATAGACGATCTATATAAAAACTGCTCTCAAAACAGTTAAAAATCGCGCAAACTATTCTTTCACATATCGTCCCATACGAAACCAGATTCGTCCCGGATGATTTCCTCCAAATTTTTAATTTTGATTTTTAAATTAAGAAAAACAAACTAAACATTCAAAAAAAACACATAAAACATAAAATAAAAATATTGACCCAAAAATAATTCATTCAAAACACACAAAAATTACACAAAATCAAAAACAAAACAAAACAAATATCAATGTTGCAAAGACATTTTGTTTAGGCATTCAAATCAATAATACCTGTTTGAATAGTTGCTATTTGAATGATTTATATTTGTGCAACTTATGTAGTTTTGAAGATTCCAAACATTATTGTTCAGATGTATAGTTATCTCCTAACAAATTTAGAAGATTTGCACTTGCTCTTGTGTGTACTAACATTTCAGGAAAATCAGACTCCAGACTACGAAAACTTCAAATCAAATTCAACATATGATATTTTGTTTATTTGAAGTTTGTCTTTTCTTTAATTAATTTTGAAAGGGAGTGATTGTAATTGAGTGAATAAAATCTCACACACACAAATTAGGAGATCATGAAATTCTATACTGATCGTACAGGACAATATTTATCGTATAGGACGATCTGTCAGTTATCTCCTATAGAGCACTTGGAACGAATAGGAACTTGCTTTGGAAAATTTTTCTAAGTCCTATTCGTCCAGGACGAATTTTAATATCGTCCCGGACGATGGGTTCTCTGTAAACATTTCGTCCAGACGAAACCAAATTATCGTCCCCGGCGATGGGCGCTCTGGAAAATTTTCGTCCAGACGAAATAAATAATCGTCCAGGACGATCGGCTCTCTGGAAAATTTTCGTCCAGACGAACATATTTTCGTCCAAACGATAAACCGACTTAGGACAGTTTTCAGTAGTTTCTAGAACCGACCTTGTAATAACCGTTCGTACTGGACGAACCTAGTTCGTACAGGACGATCAGCTGTACGAAGTCATTTCGTACACATATATAAATTGGGTCGTTTCAGATCGTTTAAGTAAAATCGTCCAGGACGATCCATGATCGTACGGGACGATCCACTGCGTACAGAATTGAAAACTTGCAGTTTTTGGGCGGTTTTTCATGTCTTTTGTATAAATACTCCAAATTAGACTGCCACCCAATCTTTTTGTCATTTGATCTTCGTGCCTATTGAGAGAATAGCCAAGGGGAGAGTGGAAGAGAGCATTCAAAGGAGAATTCCTACCATTGGAGCAAGAAGGCTTCACTTGGATTGCTAAGGTAAGAATCTCTACTTGTGAAATTGGATTTCTTCACTCTTTTCTTTCTTCCTTCTAGATTCTTGTGAGAAGATCATTCAAGAAGGTCCGGTTCTCTGCCGACACTTGGAGAGTGTGAAAAGGACGAGGGTTCTCTGCTTACACTTGGAAAGTGTGAACAGCCGTAGGGTTCTCTGCCCACACTAGGAGAGTGTGAAAGGAAGAAGGTTCTCTGCCTACACTTGGAAAGTGTGAACAGCCGTAGGGTTCTCTGCCCACACTAGGAGAGTGTGAAAGGAAGACGGTTCTCTGCCCACACTAGGAGAGTGTGAAAGGACGACGGTTCTCTGCCAGCACTGTGGATTGTGTAAAAGGACGACGGTTCTCTGCCGCACCGGGTAGTGGTGAAAAGAGGGTTTTGTACAGGCTTCTCCGCCTTGCTGTGGGTGCTAAAGGAGAGTCACTTTGTGGTATTAGTGCAATACTCAGAGGGTGCCTCTGAGGAGTTGATGTAGGTCTGGTTATAGACCGAACCACTATAAATCTGGTGTCATTTACTTTATTGCTTTTACGTTTCCGCATTTTAAATTTCAGTTTTAACAACTCTGTGGTTGAAAAACATTTTTCTACAAACTTTAAAAGAAAATTTTATTTCGGTTCAACTTTAATTTTAAGAGGGTTTAAAATTTTTAAAACTACCAATTCACCCCCCTCTTGGTAGCCGTGGGACATTTACTTAGGCTTAACAACCTAATTACTAGACTCAACAAGTGGTATCAGAGCATTGTTTCAAAATCATAAGTTTGAACTACTTTTTGATTAACGTAGATGGCTACATTTGGAAACCGAAACACACCTGAGGGTTACTCTATCACTAGACCTCCACTATTTGACAATATTCCTTTTGATTTTTGAAAAACACGCATGTCTACTTTCTTACAGTCACTTGATTATCGCATGTGGATGTTAGTCCAGGAAGGTTACACAAAACCAACTAGACTAGTTGATGGAAATAGGGTAGATACACCCTATGCAGATTGGACTATAGAAGAACGTGACTTAGCACAATTAAATGCAAAATGTTTAAATAGTTTCTTTTGTGCTTTAAAATCTGAAGACTACATGCGAGTTTCCACTTGTAAAAGCGGAAAAGACATATGGGATAGACTTTGTATTACTTATGAAGGAACAAATGAGGTTAAGCAATCAAGACTCAATATCTTGTTACATGACTACGAATTATTTCGCATGAAACCTAATGAATCAATATCTGACATGTACACAAGATTCACTCAAATTGTCACCTCTTTGCATGCACTTGGTAGGGAATTAACTAATGCTGAAATGGTTAATAAGATTCTTCGTTGTTTTCCTACTGCATACGATGCTAAAATTACTGCAATTACAGAGTCAAAAGATCTGAACATTTATTCTATTGACAATCTTCTTGGTTCACTCATTGCTTACGAGCAAGGAGTAAGTCAAAGAAAGATTGATGCAGGTGAACCAAGAAAGGACAAGAATATTGCACTAAATGTGGAAGAGTCAGAAAGTGAACACTCACAACCTGAGGATGAAGATGATATAGCACTGATGACTAGACAATTCAAAAGCTTTTTAAAGAGGAAGCAGAAGAGACGCCAGCAATGGAATAGAGGTAAGTATAATAGAAATGGCAAGGTTTCTAATGAAGTGATTTGTTATGAATGCAGGAAACCAGGTCATATAAAGACTGATTGTCCAAAACTCAAAGCCTCTCCTAGCAAGGAGAAGGTAGAGGAGAAACCAATGGTAAAGAAGGGCAAGAAGAAGTTTCAAAAGGCTTTTTGGGCGGACTCAGCTTCAGACTCATCTGAGACTGAAAAAAAAGAAGAAGTCACCAACCTTTGCTTGATGGCAGATAAAGCTGAACAATCAGATCAAGAAGAGGTATGTGATTTAACTTATAATGAATTGTTTGAAGTTTCTGAACACATGCATGATGCATATAGGAAAACTAAAAAGATGCATGCTAGTTTAGTTTTAGAATTGGAAGAGCTTAATAAGGAACACGAAATCTTTAGGAAAGATCATGCTTTAATTGATAGCAACCACATGAAACTACTTGATGAATATGATGACTTGAATAAAAATTTTGAAAATGTAAAATCATCCTATGCTGAACTTGAAAAAGAATTTGAGAAATTTAAGGATGAATCTGAGCACAAGACATATAGAGTCAATTATACAAATCGAATCTTGGAGGAAATGAATTCATTTTACAAACTTACTATAAGAGCTCTTGAGGATAATAGGAACCCCCCTAAACATGAAGATTTTACAAATCCTAAATATTATCCAAAATTCATGAAATCCCTTAGAAGACAATCATATGAGAGAAAACATAGGAATATTTTTCCTAATGTTAAATGTAACAATTGTGGATTTTTGGGACATATATCTCACACCTGCACTTTAAAGATGAAACCTAATTTGGTGTGGAGAACTAAGATGCATAAACCTAGACATATCATACATGCATCTGATTATAAATTTCATAAAGGAGAACCCAAACTAGTTTGGGTTCCCAGGTCTAACATTTGAGAATTTTGCAGGTATACTCTCACACAAGACCTCGTGAGAGTATATGGTACCTGGACAGCGGATGTTCTAAGCACATGACTGGAGATACTGCTCAATTCATAACGCTGGAAGCCAGGAGTGGAGGCAAGGTTACACTTGGAGATAATACCACAAAGAAAGTGGTTGGATCAGGTATGATTGGAAATTTGAAAAACTTTTTCATAGATAATGTTTTATTAGTTGAAGGCTTGAAACATAATTTGCTTAGCATAAGTCAGCTATGTGATAAGGGCTATAATGTAAAATTTTTACCTACTAGCTGCATAATTAGCCTAAATGGAAAAATTGTTTTAAATGGAAAAAGGGTGAACAATGTTTACATGCTAGATTTAAATTGTATTCAATCTCCTACTGCTTTTTGTTTGAAAACTGTTTCTGATGAATCGTGGCTTTGGCATAGGAGACTTTGTCATTCTAGTATGAAAAATCTTAGAAAAATTATCCAAAAGAATTTGGTGAGAGGAATACCTAAACTAGACTTTACTAAGGACCATCTGTGTGATGCATGTCAATTAGGAAAACAAGTGAGGTCCTCATTTAAGTCCATTAAAGATCTTAGGACAAGTAAACCTTTAGAAATTCTACACATGGATCTTTTTGGACCTGTAAGCACTGTTAGTCTAGGAGGAAAGGTATATGGATTTGTTATAGTAGATGATTTTTCAAGATTCACCTGGGTTAAATTTCTTTTTCATAAGAGTGAATCATTTGAGGAATTCAGAAATTTTTCAACTTGGATACAAAGAAAACTAGGATGTGAAATAATTTCTATACAAAGTGATCATGGAGGAGAATTTGAAAATGAAAGATTTGAAGATTTCTGTAAAGAAAAGGGGATTGATCACAATTTTTCTGCACCTAGAACTCCTCAACAAAATGGAGTAGTTGAAAGAAAGAACAGAACATTAATAGAAGCCGCCCGAGCAATGTTAGCAGAATACTCTCTTCCTAGGTATTTTTGGGCTGAGGCGGTTAGCACTGCATGCTATGTTCTGAATAGGGTGAATGTGAGATCAAATTTGAATAAAACACCCTATGAGTTGCTAAAAGGAAGAACACCAAATTTGTCTCATTTGCATGTATTTGGTTGCAAGGTGTTCATACATAATAATGGAAAATCTGCCTTAGGAAAATTTGATCCAAAATCAGATGAAGGAATTTTTGTTGGATATTCAAGTGTTGGAAAATCTTATAGAGTATTCAACAAAAGAACTTTAGTCATTGAAGAAACCACACATGTTGTTTTTGATGAAAATGGAAACATGGAAGAGCCAAAAGTTGTTGAAGAAGAAATTGAAGAAAACTCCCAAAATATTGATAGATTAAATTTGGAAGAAAATGTGGAAGAAAATTTAGAAAGAGAAGACCCTTTGCCTAGAGATTTGAGATTTTCTAAAAACCACCCAAAGGAATTAATCATAGGTGAACCAAGTGAGGGTGTTAGAACTAGGCGTGGATTAAACAAGGAAGTCAATCATTCAGCCTTTATTTCAACTGTTGAACCCACTAACATTGATCAAGCACTTTCAGATGAATTTTGGATATTGGCCATGCAAGAAGAGTTGAATCAATTTGTAAGAAATAAAGTTTGGGAACTAACTACAAGGCCAAAAGATCAAAGTGTTGTTGGAACCAAGTGGGTGTTCAAGAATAAAATGAATGACTCAGGAGTAGTCATTAGAAATAAGGCTAGATTAGTAGCTAAGGGGTATAACCAAATTGAAGGAATTAATTTTGAGGAAACTTTTGCCCCTGTAGCTAGACTTGAAGCAATTAGGGTTTTACTAGCCTTTGCCTGTTTTAAAGGTTTTAAATTGTTTCAAATGGATGTCAAAAGTGCCTTTTTAAATGGAGTAATTGAAGAAGATGTTTTTGTAGAACAACCTCCAGGTTTTGAAAACTCTAAATTTCCAAATCATGTTTTCAAATTAAAAAAGGCATTATATGGATTGAAACAGGCACCTAGGGCTTGGTATGAGAGGTTAAGCACCTTCCTACTTGAAAGATCTTTTGAAAAAGGAAGTGTGGATACAACTCTCTTTTTAAGGAAAATTGGAAAGGATATACTTATTGTTCAAATTTATGTGGATGACATCATCTTTGGATCTTCAAATAAACATCTTTGTGATGATTTTTCTAAAACAATGAGTAGTGAATTTGAAATGAGTCTAATGGGAGATTTAAATTACTTTCTAGGATTTAGCATTAAGCAACTTGAGGAAGGTACTTTTCTTAGTCAAACCAAATATATTAAGGACATCCTCAAAAAATATGAAATGGACAATGCTAAACCTGTTAGTACACCAATGAGTTCTTCAGTTCAGTTAGATAAAGACCTTAAGGGAAAATCTGTTGATCAAAAGAAATTTAGAGGGATAATTGGATCTTTACTTTACTTGACTGCTAGCCGACCAGATATTATGTTTAGTGTTTGCTTATGTGCTAGATTTCAATCAGATCCAAAAGAATCACATTTGACAGCAGTGAAAAGGATTTTAAGATATCTACTAGGAACTCAAAACTTAGGAATTTGGTATCCTAAGTTTAGCTCTTCATTTGAAATTATTGGTTACTCAGATTCTGACTTTGCAGGGTGTAGAGTGGATAGGAAAAGCACTTCTGGAACATGTCAATTCATTGGAAATTCATTAGTTTCATGGTCTAGTAGAAAACAAAATTCAGTGGCACTATCTACTGCAGAAGCAGAATACATTGCATTAGGAAGTTGTGTGGCACAAGTACTTTGGTTAAAACAACAGTTGATTGACTTAGGATTAACTATAGGCACTATTCCAATTTATTGTGACAATACTAGTGCTATTTGCATTTCCAAAAATCCTATTCAACATTCTAGAACCAAACACATTGATATAAGGCATCATTTCATAAGGGATCATGTATCCAAAGGAGAAATTGAACTCATACATGTTTCAACTGAAAATCAACTTGCAGACATTTTTACAAAACCTTTAGCCTTTGATACCTTCAGTACTTTAAGAACAAGGCTTGGTGTTATTGATTTGAATGCTTAACCAAAATGTCTTTGCAACATTGATACTTGTTGTGTTTTGTTTTTTGTGATTTTGTGAATTTTGTGTTTTTGTATGAATTGTTTTTGAATTTATGTTTTTTTTTGTCTTATGTTTTCTGTGTTGTTGATTATTTTTGTTGATTTTGTTAAATTAAAAAATTTAAAAATCAAAAATTTTTTTTTAGGAAATCGTCCAGGACGAAATTTTTCGTACGGGACGATGTTTTAAGAAACAGTTTGCACGAATTTAAACCGTTTTGAGAGCAGTTTTTTATTGGATCGTCTGTACGATCTGTGATCGTCCAGTACGAATTTTTTTTCTTTTTCTCAAACGTCGGGACGATTGAATGCAGCGGTTGAGTGGATAAGACAGTTTTAAATACGAATTTCGTCTGTACGAAATTTTTTTTTGTATGTACGAACATGTGTCGATTCATTGTAGGGGACGGTTTTCAAGAGTCATTAAAACGAAACGCTTTTTGATCGTCTGTACGAAATATTTTCGTATGTACGATCGGTCAAGTCAAAAAGCCTGTACGAAGGGACGCATCGTAAGTTGTGTTGAATACGAAAAGCCGTTACATTTTGGACGAATTAGATCGTCTGTACGAAATTACTTCGTCCAGACGAACGATAATTTTTCGTCCAGGACGAATATTTTCGTCCAGGACGAACGTATCGTTTTCTTTAAATATGAAGGCTTTCAAACTTGAAAATCACACTTTCAAAACATCTTTTTCAATCCCTTTCTACATCAAATCAACTATGGCCTCCTCTAGCAAAAGACAAAAGGTTTTGGTGAAGAAACCTAACAGGAATGCCCCTGACAACTTCCTTTCCAAAGCAAATGAGGAATCTTTTCCTCGTTTTGCATCTGCAAAAATCACTCCGTCTCGCATTCTTATCCAAACGGAGTTGAAATTTCGGGTATTACACCTCTTCGCCTCAACCCAATTTCATTTCATTCTTTCTCTTGTCCACCTCTACAATAAGCAAACCTACCATTACTTCCTAGCCAACATGAGTTTCAATCCTGACCACTCTATCATTAGTTCTTTTGTTTTTAAGAAAAAAGTTGAGATCACCAAGCACGACCTTGGTGCATTTTTAAACTTAAGGACTGAAGGATATAGAGCCCACACCCTAATGTCAGAAAACGTCTTCCATTGGTATGAAATCAATAGGGTAATTAGAGAAAATGGAATTGACAATCATGTTGCTAGAGTGGCCGGTATGACCCAAGATGCCCGAATCATCCAGCATATCCTTAGATCCTCAATTATTCCTAAAGCTGGTGATAGAATAAACATAACTCCTCTCCTCTCTTGTCTAACTTTTTTAATCATGAAAAGACAACCTATTGATGAAGCCCAACTCATCCTAGATCATATCTATGGGCTTTCAGAAATAGGACATCCTGATCAGAAGAGGAAGAAGAATATTTCTTTAGGGCACTTGATTACTTATGTTTTGGAGAAGAAGTACAATATAGTACATCCTGATGAGGAATATGAAGAGCCAGTCTACTACAACGATGCATCATTCAGACTGCTCTTCAAGGAGGAAAAAGAAAAAGAAAAAGCACATGGCAGTGCTTCAGAAGAAGAAGAAGAAGGAGTGCAAGCTTCTGCTTCTCAATCAGATTACCAGAATCTGATTGAGAGATTCGATAGACTAGAGACTCACATTGATCAAAGGTTTGATCAATTTGATGCTCACCTTACGCAGAAGCAACATGACATTGGTAATATTAGAGATGAAGTTCATGAAATAAATACCAATGTAATGTTGATGGCCTCCTACTTCAACCTCTTTGGCGGGATTCCTCCTCCTCCTCCTCCAGAACAGTAGAAGTTTTTTTTTTTTTTTTTTTTGTGTCTGTTGTATTTTTTTTGTTTATTGTGTTGTTATGTTTTTGTTTAAGTTCAATGTTTTGATGTAATTTTTTTTTAATCAATGAAAGTTTGTTTGTTTTAGATTTGTTTTGAAATGTGGCTAATTTTTATGAATTTCATTAATATTGTTTTTAATCTACATTGTGCTTAAATTCGATTGTAATATGAGATTATCTATATTAGAAAATCTAGACTTTCTAAATTTATAATTTGTTTATAACTTGTTGTATTTAGAATTTTTTTTTAAATTCATGTCTATTCATTTAGACTACATAAAAGTTAATATTGTTATTACAATTTTGATGTTTTCTTATTTTATATTTCTATGCTCAAATGATATTTATGCACCTAGAAATATTTGAAATCTTAGATTATAGATTTTGGAAAGAATTGGTCAAATTACTCTTGAACATTGTACAAATGTACAAAAATCAAAAGGGATTCGCAAAAATTTGCAAAGTGAAAAAGAGGCACAAAATAAGCCAAACCAAAGAAAAATGCACAAAAATGTGCTCCAAAACTTTGAAAAGATGTGCAAAGCACCACATGAGGTAATTCTCTTCTTTCCAAATTCGTTTAATCTCTTAATTCAAGTTGATCTACTGTTCATTTATATTCTATTGAATTTTGAAATATAGAATTTTTTTTACATCTCACTTGTAATGATTTTCAATAATCAAAATGTCTAAATCGAATCATGTCTTTGATAAATTCTTCTTACTTACATGTTATATCATTTCATAAATTCTATGAATTTCTATGATTGACCTAATATTTTTAGTTTAAAATTGCATACCCTATGTCAAATCACAATTTAGATTAAATTTTAACAATGAATTTCATATTATTATTTACATTTCTTGTCTTTTTCTTCTTCACTTTTTGTTGCTGTCAAAAAAAGGGGGAGAAATTATTATGTTTGTATTTGTGTTTTTGTTTTTGTGATTTGTGTTTTCTGTTAAAATTTTTGAAAAACAAAAATATTGTTCTTTAATGCCTCCTTATTTTAATGTACTCATAAATTCAGGGGGAGTTTAGGAGATAAGAGATTTATATTTTAACTTGAAACCATACTAATAATAATTGTTTTGCCATCATCAAAAAGGGGGAGATTGTTTGAATAGTTGCTATTTGAATGATTTATATTTGTGCAACTTATGTAGTTTTGATGATTCCAAACATTATTGTTCAGATGTATAGTTATCTCCTAACAAATTTAGAAGATTTGCACTTGCTCTTGTGTGTACTAACATTTCAGGAAAATCAGACTCCAGACTACGAAAACTTCAAATCAAATTCAACATATGATATTTTGTTTATTTGAAGTTTGTCTTTTCTTTAATTAATTTTGAAAGGGAGTGATTGTAATTGAGTGAATAAAATCTCACACACACAAATTAGGAGATCATGAAATTCTATACTGATCGTACAGGACGATATTTATCGTACTGGACGATCTGTCAGTTATCTCCTATAGAGCACTTGGAACGAATAGGAACTTGCTTTGGAAAATTTTTCTAAGTCCTATTCGTCCAGGACGAATTTTAATATCGTCCCGGACGATGGGTTCTCTGTAAACATTTCGTCCAGACAAAACCAAATTATCGTCCCCGGCGATGGGTGCTCTGGAAAATTTTCGTCCAGACGAAATAAATAATCGTCCAGGACGATCGGCTCTCTGGAAAATTTTCGTCCAGACGAATATATTTTCGTCCAAACGATAAACCGACTTAGGACAGTTTTCAGCAGTTTCTAGAACCGACCTTGTAATAACCGTCCGTACTGGACGAACCTAGTTCGTACAGGACTATCAGCTGTACGAAGTCATTTCGTACACATATACAAATTGGGTCGTTTCAGATCGTTTAAGTAAAATCGTCCAGGACGATCCATGATCGTACGGGACGATCCACTGCGTACAGAATTGAAAACTTGCAGTTTTTGGGCGGTTTTTCATGTCTTTTGTATAAATACTCCAAATTAGACTGCCACCCAATCTTTTTGTCATTTGATCTTCGTGCCTATTGAGAGAATAGCCAAGGGGAGAGTGGAAGAGAGCATTCAAAGGAGAATTTCTACCATTGGAGCAAGAAGGCTTCACTTGGATTGCTAAGGTAAGAATCTCTACTTGTGAAATTGGATTTCTTCACTCTTTTCTTTCTTCCTTCTAGATTCTTGTGAGAAGATCATTCAAGAAGGTCCGGTTCTCTGCCGACACTTGGAGAGTGTGAAAAGGACGAGGGTTCTCTGCCTACACTTGGAAAGTGTGAACAGCCGTAGGGTTCTCTGCCCACACTAGGAGAGTGTGAAAGGAAGAAGGTTCTCTGCCTACACTTGGAAAGTGTGAACAGCCGTAGGGTTCTCTGCCCACACTAGGAGAGTGTGAAAGGAAGACGGTTCTCTGCCCACACTAGGAGAGTGTGAAAGGACGACGGTTCTCTGCCAGCACTGTGGATTGTGTAAAAGGACGACGGTTCTCTGCCGCACCGGGTAGTGGTGAAAAGAGGGTTTTGTACAGGCTTCTCCGCCTTGCTGTGGGTGCTAAAGGAGAGTCACTTTGTGGTATTAGTGCAATACTCAGAGGGTGCCTCTGAGGAGTGGATGTAGGTCTGGTTATAGACCGAACCACTATAAATCTGGTGTCATTTACTTTATTGCTTTTACGTTTCCGCATTTTAAATTTCAGTTTTAACAACTCTGTGGTTGAAAAACATTTTTCTACAAACTTTAAAAGAAAATTTTATTTCGGTTCAACTTTAATTTTAAGAGGGTTTAAAATTTTTAAAACTACCAATTCACCCCCCTCTTGGTAGCCGTGGGACATTTACTTAGGCTTAACAACCTAATTACTAGACTCAACAATACCAAGCCTTTGTTCTTAAAGTACTGAAAGTATCAAAGGCTAAAGGTTTTGTAAAAATGTCTGCAAGTTGATTTTCAGTAGAAACATGTATGAGTTCAATTTCTCCTTTGGATACATGATCCCTTATGAAATGATGTCTTATATCAATGTGTTTGGTTCTAGAATGTTGAATAGGATTTTTGGAAATACAAATAGCACTAGTATTGTCACAATAAATTGGAATAGTGCCTATAGATAATCCTAAATCAATCAAATGTTGTTTTAACCAAAGTACTTGTGCCACACAACTTTCTAATGCAATGTATTCTGCTTCTGCAGTAGATAGTGCCACTGAATTTTGTTTTCTACTATACCATGAAACTAATGAATTTCCAATGAATTGACATGTTCCAGAAGTGCTTTTCCTATCCACTCTACAGCCTGCAAAGTCAGAATCTGAGTAATCAATAATTTCAAATGAAGAGCTAAACTTAGGATACCAAATCCCTAAGTTTTGAGTTCCTAGTAGATATCTTAAAATCCTTTTCACTGCTGTCAAATGTGATTCTTTTGGATCTGATTGAAATCTAGCACATTAGCAAACACTGAACATAATATCTGGTCGGCTAGCAGTCAAGTAAAATAAAGATCCAATAATCCCTCTAAATTTCTTTTGATCAACAGATTTTCCCTTAAGGTCCTTATCCAACTGAACTGAAGAACTCATTGGTGTACTAACAGGTTTAGCATTGTCCATTTCATATTTTTTGAGGATGTCCTTAATATATTTAGTTTGACTAAGAAAAGTACCTTCCTCAAGTTGCTTAATGCTAAATCCTAGAAAGTAATTTAAATCTCCCATTATACTCATTTCAAATTCACTACTCATTGTTTTAGAAAAATCATCACAAAGATGTTTATTTGAAGATCCAAAGATAATGTCATCCACATAAATTTGAACAATAAGTATATCCTTTCCAATTTTCCTTAAAAAGAGAGTTGTATCCACACTTCCTTTTTCAAAAGATCTTTCAAGTAGGAAGGTGCTCAACCTCTCATACCAAGCCCTAGGTGCCTGTTTCAATCCATATAATGCCTTTTTTAATTTGAAAACATGATTTGGAAATTTAAAATTTTCAAAACCTGGAGGTTGTTCTACAAAAACATCTTCCTCAATTACCCCATTTAAAAAGGCACTTTTGACATCCATTTGAAACAATTTAAAACCTTTAAAATAGGAAAAGGCTAGTAAAACCCTAATTGCTTCAAGTCTAGCTACAGAGGAAAAAGTTTCCTCAAAATCAATTCCTTCAATTTGATTATATCCCTTAGCTACTAATCTAGATTTATTTCCAATGACTACTCCTGAGTCATTCATTTTATTTTTGAACACCCACTTGGTTCCAACAACACTTTGATCTTTTGGCCTCATAGTTAATTCCCAAACTTTATTTCTTACAAATTGATTTAACTCTTCTTGCATGGCCAATATCAAAAATTCATCAGAAAGTGCTTGATCAATGTTAGTGGGTTCAATAGTTGAAATAAAGGCTGAATGATTGACTTCCTTGTTTAATCCACGCCTAGTTCTAACACCCTCACTTGGTTCACCTATAATCAATTCCTTTGGGTGGTTTTTAGAAAATCTCAAATCTCTAGGCAAAGGGTTTTCTCTTTCAAAATTTTCTTCCACATTTTCTTCCAAATTTAATATATCAATCTTTTGGGAGTTTTCTTCAATTTCTTCTTCAACAACATTTGGCTCTTCCATGTTTCCACTTTCATCAAATACAACATGTGTGGTTTCTTCAATGACTAAAGTTCTTTTGTTGAATACCCTATAAGATTTTCCAACACTTGAATATCCAACAAAAATTCCTTCATCTGATTTTGGATCAAATTTTCCTAAGGCGGATTTTCCATTATTATGTATGAACACCTTGCAACCAAATATATGCAAATGAGACAAATTTGGTGTTCTACCTTTTAGCAACTCATAGGGTGTTTTATTCAAATTTGATCTCACATTCACCCTATTCAGAACATAGCAAGCAGTGCTAACCGCCTCAGCCCAAAAATATCTAGGAAGCGAGTATTCTGCTAACATTGCTCGGGCGGCTTCTATTAATGTTCTGTTCTTTCTTTCAACTACCCCATTTTGTTGAGGAGTTCTAGGTGAAGAAAAATTGTGATCAATCCCCTTTTCTTTACAGAAATTTTCAAATCTTTCATTTTCAAATTCTCCTCCATGATCACTTTGTATAGAAATTATTTCACATCCTAGTTTTCTTTGTATCCAAGTTGAAAAATTTCTAAATTCCTCAAATGATTCACTCTTATCAAAAAGAAATTTAACCCAGGTGAATCTTAAAAAATCATCTGCTATAACAAATCCATATACCTTCCCTCCTAGACTTACAGTGCCTAGAGGTCCAAAAAGATCCATGTGTAGAATTTCTAAAGGTTTACTGGTCCTAAGATCTTTATTGGACTTAAAGGAGGACTTCACTTGTTTTCCTAATTGACATGCATCACAAAGATGGTCCTTGGTAAAGTCTAGTTTAGGTATACCTCTCACCAAATTCTTTTGGGTAATTCTTCTAAAATTTTTCATACTAGAGTGACAAAGTCTCCTATGCCAAAGCCATGATTCATCAGAAACAGTTTTCAAACAAAAACTAGTAGGAGATTGAATATAATTTAAATCTAGCATGTAGACATTGTTTACCCTTTTTCCATTTAAAACAATTTTCCCATTTAGGCTAATTATACAGCTAGTAGGTAAAAATTTTACATTATAGCCCTTATCACATAGCTGACTTATGCTAAGCAAATTATGTTTTAAGCCTTCAACGAATAACACATTGTCTATGAAAAAGTTTTTCAAATTTCCAATCATACCTGATCCAACCACTTTCTTTGTGGTATTATCTCCAAGTGTAACCTTGCCTCCACTCCTGGCTTCCAGCGTTATGAATTGAGCAGTATCTCCAGTCATGTGCTTTGAACATCCGCTGTCCAGGTACCATATACTCTCACGAGGTCTTGTGTGAGAGTATTCCTGCAAAATTCTTAAATGTTAGACCTGGGAACCCAAACAAGTTTGGGTTCACCTTTATGAAATTTATAATCAGATGCATGTATGATATGTCTAGGTTTATGCATCTTAGTTCTCCACACCAAATTAGTTTTCATCTTTAAAGTGCAGGTGTGAGATATATATCCCAAAAATCCACAATTATTAC
Organism: Dendrobium huoshanense; assembly: GCA_016618105.1. Classification (NCBI taxonomy): domain Eukaryota; kingdom Viridiplantae; phylum Streptophyta; class Magnoliopsida; order Asparagales; family Orchidaceae; genus Dendrobium; species Dendrobium huoshanense. The sequence goes on along the minus strand of CM028351.1, from coordinate 18,002,050 downwards.
ATTTAACATTAGGAAAAATATTCCTATGTTTTCTTTCATATGATTGTCTTCTAAGGGATTTCATGAATTTAGGATAATATTTAGGATTTGTAAAATCTTCAAGTTTAGGGGGGTTCCTATTATCCTCGAGAGCTCTTATTGTGAGTTTGTAAAATTAATTCATATCTTCTAAGATTCAATTGGTATAATTGATTCTATATGTCTTGCTCTCAGATTCATCCTTAAAATTCTTAAATTCTTTTTCAAGTTCAGCATAGGATGATTTTAAATTCTCAAAATTTTTATTCAAGTCATCATATTCATCAAGTAGTTTCATGTGGTTGTTATCTATTAAAGCATGATCTTTCTTAAGGATTTCGTGTTCCTTATTAAGCTCTTCTAATTCTAAAATTAAACTAGCATGCATCTTTTTCATTTTCCTATATGCATCATGCATGTGTTCAGAAACTTCAAACAATTCATCATAGGTAAAATCACATACCTCTTCTTGATCTGATTGTTCAACATTATCTGCCATCAAGCAAAGGTTGGTGACTTCTTCTTCTTTTTCAGTCTCAGATGAGTCTGAAGCTGAGTCCGCCCAAAAAGCCCTTTGAAACTTCTTCTTGCTCTTCTTTACCATTGGTTTCTCCTCTACCTTCTCCTTGCTAGGAGTGGCTTTGAGTTTTGGACAATCAGTCTTTATATGACATGGTTTCCTGCATTCATAACAAATCACTTCATTTGAAACCTTGTCATTTCTGTTATACTTACCTCTAGTCCATTGCTGGCGTCTCTTCTGCTTCCTCTTTAAAAAGCTTCTGAATTGTCTAGTCATCAATGCAATATCGTCTTTATCCTCAGGTTATGAGTGTTCACTTTCTGACTCTTCCACATTTAGTGCAATATTCTTGTCCTTTATAGGTTCACCTGCATCAATCTTTCTTTGACTTACTCCTTGCTCATAAGTAATGAGTGAACCAAGAAGATTGTCAATGGAATAAATGTTCAGATCTTTAGACTCTGTAATTGCAGTAATTTTAGCATCGTATGCAGTAGGTAAACGACGAAGAATCTTATTGACCATTTCAGCATTAGTTAATTCCCTACCAAGTGCATGCAAAGAGGTGACAATTTGAGTGAATCTTGTGTACATGTCTGAAATAGATTCATTAAGTTTCATGTGAAATAATTCATAGTCATGTAACAAGATATTGATTCATGATTGCTTAACCTCATTTATCCCTTCATAAGTTATACAAAGTCTATCCCATATATCCTTTTCGCTTTTACAAGTGGAAACTCGCATGTAGTCTTCAGATTTTAAAGCACAAAAGAAACTATTTAAACATTTCGCATTTAATTGTGCTAAGTCATGTTCTTCATTAGTCCAATCTACATAGGGTGTTTCTACCCTAACTCCATCAACTAATCTAGTTGGTTTTGAGTAACCTTTCTAGACTAGCATCCACATGCGATAATCAAGTGACTGTAAGAAAGTATACATGCGTGTTTTCCAAAAATCAAAAGGAATATTGTCAAACAGTGGAGGTCTACTGATAGAGTAACCCTCAGGTGTGTTTCGGTTTCCAAATGTAGCCATCTACGTTAATCAAAAAGTAGTTCAAACTTATGATTTTGAAACTATGCTCTGATACCACTTGTTGAGTCTAGTAATTAGGTTGTTAAGCCTAAGTAAATATCCCAAGGCTACCAAGAGGGGGGTGAATTGGTAGTTTAAAAATTTTAAACCCACTTTGAAGATTAAGTTGAACCGAAATAAAAATTTCTTTTAAAGTTTGTAGAAAAATATTTTTCAACCACAGAGTTGTTCAAACTGAAATTTAAAGTGCGGAAACGTTAAAACAATAAAGTAAATGACACCATATTTATAGTGGTTCCGTCTATAACCAGACCTACATCCACTCCTCAGAGGCACCCTCTGAGTATTGCACTAAAACCAATAGTGACTCTCCTTTAGCACCCACAGCAAGGCGGAGAAGCCTTTACAACACACTCTTTTAACCACTACCCGGTGCAGCGGAGAACCGTCATCCTTTTACACAATCCATAGTGCTGGCAGAGAACCGTCGTCCTTTTACACAATCCATAGTGCTGGCAGAGAACCGTCGTCCTTTTACACAATCCACAGTGCTGGCAGAGAACCATCATCCTTTTACACTCTCCTAGTGTTGGCAGAGAACCCTACGGCTGTTCACACTCTCCAAGTGTAGGCAGAGAACCTTTCGACTGTTCACACTCTCCAAGTGTCGGCAGATAACTGGATCTCCTTGACTGATCTTCTCACAAGAATCTAGAAGGAAGAAGGAAAAGAGTGAAGTAATCCAAATTCACAAGTAAAGACTCTTACCTTTGAAATCCAAGTGAAGCCTTCTCGCTCCAGTGGTAGGAATCCTCCTTTGAATGCTCTCTTCTACTCTCTCCTTGGCTATTCTCTCAAGAGGCACGAAGATCAAATGACAAAAAGATTGGGTGGCAGTCTAATTTGGACTATTTATATAAAAGACAAGAAAAACCGCCCAAAAACTGCAAGTTTTCAATTCTGTACGCAGTGGATCGTCCTGTACGATCCTGGATCGTCCTGGACGATTTTACTTAAACAATCTGAAACAACCCTATTTGAATATGTGTACGAAATGTCTTCGTACAGATTATCGTCCTGTACGAACTAGGTTCGTCCAGTACTAACGGTTATTACAAGGTCGATTCTAGAAACTGCTGAAAACTGTTCTAAGTCGGTTAATCGTTTGGACAAAAATTTTCCAGAGACCCGATCGTCCTGGACAATTATTTACTTCGTCTGGACGAAAATATTTCAGAGGACCAATTGCCACGGACGATAATTTATTTTCGTCTGGACGAAAATTCTCCAGAGACCTGATCGTCCGGTACGATATTTAATTTCGTCTGGACGAAAATTTTCCAGAGGACCGGTCGCCTCGTACGATAATAAAATTCGTCTGGACAAAAATTTTACAAAGAACCAATCGTCTTGTACGATAATTAATTTCGTCCTGGATGAATAGGACTTAGAAAAAAAATTTCGAGCAAGTTCCTATTCGTTCCATGTGCCCTATAGGAGATAACTGTCTGATCGTCCCGTACGATAGGATATCGTCCAGTACGATCAGTATAAAATCTTATGATCTCCTTATGTGTGTGTGTATGTTTTTTATTCACTCAATTATAATCACTCCCTTTCAAAATTAATTCAAAGAAAAAATGCAAACTTCAAATTAACGAAGTATCTCATGTTGAATTTGATTTGAAGTTATCATAGTCTGGAGTCTGATTTTCCTGAAATGTTAGTACACACAAGAGCAAATGCAAATCTTCTAAAATTGTTAGGAGATAACTACATATTTGAACAATAATATTTGGAATCATCAAAACTACATAAGTTGCAAAAATGTAAAGCATTCAATTAGCAACTATTCTAACATTGTGTTCTCTTCTTCCTTTCCATAGCAATGGATAGGCGCTCCCTCGGTGGGATTCTCCAGGCCTCGATCACAAAAGGATGTTGGAACTTCTTTTTCTTCTTCCCCTTATCCTTTACAGTCTTCAGGACCTTGCAAACTTGGGCTGATAGTATTTCAAGCCCCTTCTTCTTCTGAGGAGCTAGGGCTTCATATTGTTGGTCCCAAAAAGAACTCTTTAGCTCGCCAGACAAGCTATTTCTTTTCACCCATTTTAAGTTGGTGAACTTGTTCTGGGTAGGAACATTGGATTCAGGTCCTGGAGCAGGCATATTCTATGGGTGAACATGCACCAATTATTGCTAAGCTCAGAGCTCAACATTCATCTTTCTTCTTTGTCTCCTTGTCAACTTTTCTCTAGATGAGAAAGCTTTAGCATTGTTCTTCCCATGTGCAGCTAACCCGGTTGGAAGAGTAATGTCCCTAGTAGGCACTATTAATACTTTTCCACAAATCATAATGTTCTTGATGACTAAGGCCTCAGGCTGTGATAGCCTTTTGAATACGGAAATCCTCTTGCGAGAATTTTCAATAGTAATAGTAATCCATGACACTGGTAGATGCATCTGATAAGTAGGAGATCTAGCAGGATGGGTCTCCTTGCATGCTTTTCAGTATTCATTCCATTCATAAGAACGTCAACAATCCTTGTAATAATAGCAAGGAAGCCGAGACTACCAAACTAGATGTTAGCACCAGCATTCCCAGTCTCAATGATAGCATTTTCCAATTAGATCCTTGCTCCTTATCCCAATTGGATGGTCATTGGAGTATTTTGTAGATCCATTTGCATGAATGAAAGGTAAGTATTAGTAATCATAATATGATACATCACCCCATACTTTCAAAATACAGAAACTTACACATAATATAAAAAAATAAAAAATAGATAATCATTAAGAAGCAATAAAACAAATTTAAAATTCCTGTTAAATGCATTATCTTAATGAATTGGTTGAATAATTATTTTTAAGAAAATTTAAAATTTTGATTCGTTAAATGGTCATTTTTGAAAATCCTAAAATTTTAAGTGATGTAGATTTAGCTTCTATGATAGTACTGAGGCAACTAGCCAACAATGGAAAGAGAAACCAAACCCTAGTTGAGTCGTCAGAAATCTGTGGGCTCCAAAAATTTGGCCCTAGCCTCCCCTACTGCTTTTTTAACGGAGTTTTAATATAATTAAGTTTTTCAGAAAATTTTAGGAAGGCATATGAGTTTGTAGATAAGACACTACCCAAAGATTTCAACCTTATTTTACAAGGACTTTATGATATGAGTTTTTGTTTCCTATAGGCTCAATCCCCTATAGTTAATTACCCCTCCTAATAATGAGAGAGAACATTTGATTAAGGCTAGTCATTGATCAAATATGTATATAAATGTACTATCTAACATACATTAGCAGTAGGAGTATTTGAAATTAAAAAAAAAAAGATTAATATTTAAAATTTAGAAATTCCACCATCTTGTACTTAAAATAGATGGTGGGGGAATAAATGATGAACCCAATCAAGATCCCATGGCTCCATCATCCCGGACCATCGTGGCCCCTGGTCTACTTAGTCAGAGGAGGTAGTCAACCCAACATAACATAAGGATTCTTGTCGACAGCCATGGGTTGTTTTGTCCAAGGGTGCATTGTAGACTTGGGGTAGGTATTTGCCTAAATGGAAAATTTTGAATTCATCTTAGCAAACAAAGGGATTTGTGCCCTATAAATCATATCTTATTGATTCCTATCTAAAATATTTGATGCCACTAAGGAACATATTGGCTCTGACCAAAACTATTATCTCATGGTGTAATTTGGTGGCAAAAACCACTCAGTTCAGATGGCCCCGAGTCATAACCGTTTATCTGGTGGTACCATTTGGCAGTAAAATTGTTGGTCAGAGGACACGTATCATATCCTTACTAGCATAAGATTATTTGAGAATGGATCATAGTTATATTTTTGACTATGTATCAGCTCTATGTGAGCTAAAGTAAATTTCAATTTGTTTCTCCTGATAAACTATTGTAAAAGGTGGATGGATTTTTCTTTAAGTGGTTTTGATGATTAATTTCATTTTTAAATATTTAAAATTTTGATGATTTTTTTTTGGATTTTTGGACTTTTAAATTTTGTGGCACTTAGGTGATATTTGAAATATTTGAAATTAACCTCTCCGATTGATATCTACATTCAAAATAATCATCATCGAAGTGTATGGAGTTATTTTAAGATACTTGTATGTTGTGATAATTTGAACTTTATGAAAGTGTGGAGGCATCTGAAATGGTTGGGGTTAACCCCTCTAGTTGGGATAAACATTCAACACAGCCATCGTTGAGGTATTTACAAGGTAATTATGTTTGTGGATTGAACCTTGTCGACTCTGTCAAGCTATCGATAGAGATTGAGTTTCGTAGGCTTTATGCCTTTGCTGGTTAATTTCTTTTATTATAGACCTTAAAGGCCTCATATGAATGTATAAAATAGATATTTCGGTCGATGCCTTGAACGTATATTTGTTTGATAATTCGATCCATGTTAACTCTTATCTATCTATATAGAAGGACCATGATCGAATTATGGTTCATTTATTGACTCACGTAGCATCCCTAAACGTCACATATATACCCATAACACGCTTATCAGAGCTCATGCGAGTGTTTGGGGGCATTTTGTAATTATTTATTGAACCTTTTCAACTCCTATTTACTTGTTTAGGATGATTGACTTCAAATTTATTTACATGTGCAAAATCCCTATAAATCACATTTGTTCCTACAACACGTTCACTGGGGCTCATGTAGGTATTTGGTTATATATGCCCCTTTAGTGTATCTATGTGTATACTTATTACAGTGCATTTGCGGGGACATTTTTTTGTTAATATTTATAAACGCCTCTTTATTGTGCGGGTAACTGCCATTTGAATGTAGCATTCTATTTAGAAGCTCGTACATGCCTTCTGTTTGCTTATTGGATATTACAGATCCGGTGGCGTGGTATCGTACAATGGTAATTTGCTTATTTTATACAGGTAGACTATCTTGCACTGCCTGTTTCTTTTAGCATGTAACTTGTAGTGCACTAATGAATCTACTATTATACATTTGTAGATGCCTATAAATGGCTTGGTGTTTGTACGATGAGTTTCCCACTGTAACCCGTAGCCACTTGCACTTGATATAGTCACTTTGTATATTTCTTGTGGATAAAAGATTGGGTGTATTATGGGTTATCTATAGCGGTCTGTGGATGCTTGTCTTTGACGTAGTCATTTGGCATTCTTCTTAGGTTGTGGTCCGTAGATGCTTGTCTTTGACGTAGTCATTTGGCATTCTTCTTGGGTCTTTTGTATAATGCTCATGGGTACTTTCATTCACTACATATCATTTGCTTCTACTTGTAAAAGGGGTCGATGTATTTTCTTAGCAGTGGATTATTGCTAATTATAGGAGTGTCCTAAAATTCATTGTATATTACATTGAACATGTTGTCAAGAGACCCATTATTTTTAAGGATTATCGTACCTTCTTGTATGACACAAAGTGTTATTCATTGCACTTCGGTCTCATGTTCATAAGGGATTGTTCTAGTCACTTGTATGTTGATCATTCTTTATTCCAGAATATTATAATGTCCACCGCCACTCGATGATCATCACTTGCAAATATATTACTATGATTGTAATGAACTTCTTGTATACACTTAACGCTTCATTGAATACCTTGAGTTATCATGTATATCATATGTTTAACCCTTCTGCTTGCAAGGGATAAACATGTATATTTATCATGATATTATTGCAAGCATGTATAAACAATTATTGCAGGCTTCTATATTCATCATGTTTTTCTGAATAAATCCAACCACTATACTCATAGTACATTGGTTTCTTCCGTCGGCATGTCATGATATGCTCTTTCATGTATATGTGTTGCATTCAACATTAACCTCTTCATATACGATGATTAGGGAGTTATTATATTCTCTTGTATGCTCCTTCATTGTTATTTATAAATGAGAGCATTGTATAGGATGCAAGATTTCCATCATCACCCATTTAGCTCATAGGTCAGCTATTGTATGCATGAAAAAATCCTTCAAACAATTTATAGGAGCTCGTAAGTAGGCTGTAACATATTCTCTACTCATGTTAGTAAGGATTCCATAGTGCTCATTGTGATCTTCTTCATGTATGCTTGTAGAAAGTCTTATTTCCTTCATTAAGATTCCTTTCAAATGAATTAATATACCCTTTAAGGGGTCCCTCTTTGTTGGTTCCTTCGAGCTCTCTTCACAAGTCAATAAGTTAATCAATACAAACATCAAAACTTTATTTTGCTTGTGCATGGGCCATGGTGAGCATTTCAAGTCTTTCAACTTCCTTGGGAATAAATCATAACTTGCATGATGGATTTTCATCTTTAATATTTACTAGAAATAGATTCTATAATCCTTTTAATTTTCATTACTATATAATTTCCACCTCGAAGTTTATGTTGAAGACCTGTACATTACAAGTTCTTGCTTGTACATTTGTGTTTTATAGTTTTATTATTACATGTGAAAGTTCATTAGGGATGTTAAGCCCTTATGAACTAGTCCAAAGGCTAGCCAAGAGAGAGGTGAATTGATATTTTAAAAAATCTTTCACAATCAAAAACACAAACCAAGATTCACCATAGAAATCAAAGTGCAAAAATTAATGCGAAAGCAATAATAAGAAAGAACATACCATTTTAGTAGTTTGGTCAAACCTTGACTTACGTCCACTCCTCGGAGGCACCCTCCGAGTATTGCACTAAACTCAGTGTTTCTCCTTTAGCCCCCACAGCTAGAAAGAGAAGCCCTTACAAAATCACTTCCACCTTCCCCTGTGCGGCGGAGTAGCCGGGCCATTGACACCAAAGAGTTCTTCTTCTTCCCAAAACTTCCCTCAAGATAAGCCTTGAATGCGATGGTACTAAGGTGCAAGCTCACCGGAGCAACCATGTGGAACCCCCTCCAAATTCTCTTGAAACCCACTCCAATGATCTTCTCCCTCTCTCAAACTGCACTATTTCCTTTCTCCCTTTCAAGCTCTCTCTTTAAGTTTCCTCCAGAAGAACGAAGCTTCAATGGCTACCAAAGACACTTACTATGTTCCTTATAAAATATTAAATAGAAGAGCTCAAAATAAGCTCATTAATTGCAACTTGCCGACTTTATAGTCCAGGCCGATATGAATATCATCCTGGCCGATCAGCATAAAGTTTTCTCAATCAGCCTGGTCGATTTGGGAAAATTAGAGAATTTTTGGTCATATCATTCAGGCCGATATAATATCGTCATGTATGATTAGTTCAAATCTAAGGAAAAATCATCCCAAACATTACCCTGAATAGAAGCTGGCCGATGTCAATCGTCTAAACGATCATCTCGAATGATCCTATGATCATCTTGGATGATCTGGCAGCTGATTCTTTTGATTTGAACCTATCATCCCGGCTGATAGAAATATCGTTCAGGATGATGTGCTTAATGATAGCTACCTTAACCAAGTTGCCCTAATTAGGGCTTTTGTTTTCAGTTGATCGTCTAGATTGATGTTGGGATCGTCCTAGATGATGTAAGCAAAAAATAGAGAACTCTAAAACAGAAATAAGTGAGCAAGATTACCAGCAAGCAAGCACCCTTACAAATGAAATACTACATTAATGAAAATTACAAATATAATAAGTTCTGCCAAAACTTGAACCTTGTAAGGTGCACTATAATCCTGAAATGTTAGTAAACATAGAAAGAAAAATATATTGCAAATACGGATAGACAACAAAAAGTGAGCCATAATATTTGTTATTATCAAAAGGATAAACTGATAGGCTCGAGTTGCAATAATCTCCCCCTTTTTGATGATGACAAATATTACTGGTTGGATTTGCAAAAAAATATTTTCTCCTAATCTCCCCCTTACTAAAATAAAACTTTAAAAAATAGGGGAAATCAATTTTTTGTTGTTTTTAATAATTCAAAAAAAAAAAGATACAAAAACAGCTGTACGTTCTCCCCCTTTGATATTATCAAAAAGAGAAGGGGCACGAAAAAAGACTTAAAAAATGAGAAAGTTACCTCTTGATTTTATTCAAAAACTTAGTAAGGAATGGATTAACAACACATAATCAAGAAAAGGTAAGAAATAAAAAATTGTTAATCCAAGCTTAAGTTCTTTTAATGGCTCAAAAACTGTTTAATCCATTATCTAAATCAAGGAACAAATTATAAAAAAAAAACACTATTTTTTTCAAAAATTCCTTTCATAAAATATATCTAATAGAAGATTAATGCAAAAGTTGGTGAATCAGGAATCATGATTTTCAAGCTCAAGTACCGAAAATATCAAGGATTTTATTAAGCTTTAAGTAATACATAAAAAGTAAGCATACTATTTGTGGGCTCATTTTATACCTCTTGTCAATTGAATGGTGCACTTTGTGCATCTTTTGATTTTTGATACACTTTATGTAACTTTTTCAATTTGGCGTCATTGTGCATCTTTTGATTTGACATTATTGACCACTTTTTTTATTTGGCATCATTGGCCTTTTTTTATGAAATATGCTACCTTTCTAAAATTTTAAAAACTAAAGCAGACCTATGCTATTGACAAAACGAACTACATGATTAAGAAAATAATGAGGTTGATTCAACAACTTGCAAAAGATTTCTATGTGATAGAAAAAATGTAGGGAGATGAAAAAAGGTTTAGTTTCAAAATCCAATTTAAAATATGATAAAGATTTTGAATCAAAAATAGAATAACCTCTTTTAGGAAATAGAGATTGAGAGTCAAAATCATAAGTTTCCTTCCTTTGATTATTTTTAGAGAAGTCAGCCACAACTTACATAAGAATTCAAGAAAAAATAGAAGGTAGATTTTTCATTTTCATTTTAAAAAAAAAAAAATTGTGATGTGTGTGTGTTGATCAAAGAAAACACTACATAAAAAGAAAAAGAAAAGAAAAACTTAAAAATTTAATGGAAAAGAAAAGAAAGAAAAAAAAAGAATGAAAAAGAATAAATCCAAAAAAAATATAAAAAATACCAAAAAATAAACAAAACATGTAAACACAGAAAAATAAAGCACACAAGCAATGGTTTAAACATCATCTAACTCCTGGTCTAAAGATTCAGAAGCTAGGCCTGCCTAGGAGATTTTTTGCTTTCATTATTTTTCATTTTTATAATTTGTTTAGCTTTACCCTTTTCTTTTGCAGGAAGAGTTCTCAAATTAGGACACTGATTTTTCAATATGTCTAAGTTTCCTACATCCAAAGTAAATAATGTCAGAAGCAATCTTAACATTCTTACCATTTTTATCTTTATTTCACTTTTGTTGATGCTTATGTTTTAGTGAGCTTTCCAATTTGCCTGATAAGTCATCACTTTCATCACCAACTAAGCCACTTTTTTCCATTTCTTCAGTATTTAATACTATCGTTTCACTTGAATCCAAACGTTTTTGACCCAAACTTTTCTCATAAGAAATGAGTGAGCCAATCAAATTATCATAAGAATATTCATTCAATTTTTTTATTCACAAATAGAAGAAACTTTGTCATCTAATTTGTCAAGTGAACAACGTAGAATTTTATTGACTTTTTCAAAGTTTGAAAATTCCTTATCTAAAGCATGTAATGATGTCACAATTTGAATAAATCTTGTATACATGTCTAAGATAGTCTCATAAGATTTCATGCAAAATAATTCATAATCATGCATTAAAATATTCAATATGGATTGCTTGATTTCACTAGTGCCTTCGTATATAATGTGTAATTTATCCCAAATTTTCTTGCCAGCAGAGCACGTGGATACAAACATAAAATCATCAAAATTTAAAGTTCAGAAAAAATAGTTTAGTGATTTTTCGTTCAATTGAGCATTGATTTTTTCTTCTCTACTCCACTGATTAAAAGGAATATCAGTTTTAATTCCATCAAAAATATGTGACGGTATAGAATAACCAGTTAAAATTATTTGCCACATTCGAAAATCAATTGATTACAAGAATAAAGACATGCAATGTTTTTCAAAAATTAAAAGTAATATTTTCAAATAAAGGTGGCTTGGTGATTGAATAACCTTCCGTAATATTACGATTATAAAAATTAGCCATGGTTCAAAATTCAAAAGTTTTCAAAAACTAGATTTTATGAATCCCTCTCTAATACCACTTGAAAATTTATTAGGGATGTTAAGCCCTTATGAACTAGTCCCAAAACTAACCAAGAGAGAGATGAATTGGTATTTTAAAAAATTGTTCATAATTAAAAACATAAACTAAGATTCACTACAGAAATCAAAGTGCGGAAATTAATGCGGAAGCAATAATAAGAAAGAAAACACCAGATTTATAGTGGTTTGGTAAAACCTTGACCTACATCTACTCCTCGGAGGCACCCTCTAAGTATTGCACTAAACTTAGTGTCTCTCCTTTATCCCCCACAACTAGGCAGAGAAGCCCTTACAAAAATACTTTTACCTTCCCCGGAGCGGCAGAGTAGCCGGGTCCTTTGACACCAAATAGATCTTCTTCTTCCCAAAACTTTCCTCAAGACAAGCCTTAAATCTGATGGTACTAAGGTGCAAGCTCGCCGGAGCAACCGTGTGGAACACGCTCCACACTCCCTTGAAAGCCCCTCTAAGGAACTTCTTCCTCTCTCAAACTCCACCCTTTTATCCTTCCCTTTCAAGCTCTCTCTTCAAGTTTCCTCTAGAAGAATGAAGCTTCAATGGCTGTCAAAGACACTTACTAAGTGCCTTATCAAAGATTAAATAGAAGAGCTCAAAATAAGATCATTAATTACAACTTGTCGACTTTATCGTCTAGGCTGATATGAATATCGTCCTGGCCGATCAGCATAAATTTTGTTCAATCAGCCCAGTATGTTTGGGATGATCAGAGAAATTTTTGTCATATAATCCATGCTGATACAATATCGACCTGTACGATTAGTTCAAATCCGAGGAAAATCATCCTGAACATCGCCCTGAATAGAAGCTGGCCGATGTCAATCATCCAAGCGATCATCCCAGATGATCTTGCGATCATCCCGCATAATGTGATCTTGAAATCAAACCTTAATTACTTTCCTTAGTTACCATATTAATTTATGCATAATTGTACTTCATTATCTTGGACGATGGCCTGGACGATGTTTAAGAATAAAGAATATCTAAATCGATCCGACAGTTGATTCTTTCTGATTTGAGCTTATCGTCCCGGCCGATAGAAATATCATCCAGGATGATGTGCTTAATGACGGCTGCCTTAACTAGGTTGCCCTAATTAGGGTTTTTATTTTCAGCAGATTGTCCAGGCCGATGTTGGGATCATTTGTAAGTTCAAATCCATTTCCAATTCGCTTGAGTCCACTATGTTCAATCGAGTTCAAGTTTGAGTTAAGTTCATTGTAGCTCATTTTTAATTCAATGTCGATTCAAGTTCAAGTCCAAGTGTGGTCCCCTGTTCATTTCTCCAAGTCCTTATGGATATTTTTTGGCTTCTACATGCAAATGGGGAGATTCAACTTCGGTTGAGTTTTGAAGGGATTATGTGGACCTTTGACTAGAGGGAGGAGGTTGGGAAGTGATCGGCCTTCTTGCAGTATGGAGGTCGGAGGAAGCAGTGGGATCTCGATCGAATCAAACAGGAGTTATGGGATCTTTGTGAAATCCACCAGGAACAAACGACTTCACAACTTGGGCTTACGTTAGATGTTAGATAAGAACTGAAAGGGATCAGGGAGGCTTGCGATGTCGGAGCTCTCACATGTAGAAGGAATGAATGAGAGAGGGCTCGTGGTTTGAGGACTTACGAAAGGATGCTTGAGCTACTCTACTTGTGATCATGAAAGGAAATGAACGAGAGCGAATAACAGCGTGAAAGTGGTAGTTGCTCTAAGAGGAGTCTTCACATGTGGACTGACTTCGACATCACAAGCTAAGTTATTAATCAAAATTTAATGTTTCTGAATTTATTTCTCTATTTAGCAATCTTGTTTTATTAAGATTTTATTAAATCAAAGGCCATATTGATGATGATACGTAGCCATTACTTTAATTAAAAAAAAGATAGAGATAAATTAATAAAATCAAAATAGTCTTGATTTGTGTATTATTCCTCGATTTGCATGTCAACTACCTTGTTTAAGGTGTTGAATTCACTAAGCAGTCATAATTGGAAGAATTGATAGTGCATTTAGGGTATCGTCGATATTCTAATCACAATGACGTAGTACGTTTTGTGATTGGACTTTGTTTGGATAGCATCGAGGTCTATTCTCTTTGATATGTGTGCTTTCACCTTGGGATGCATGCCACCACCTCGATCGAACCCCGTCGATCAAATGAAATGTATATTCTAAAGGTTGACAACATTTCGGACACAATGACAAAGTCCATTTTATGATCGGACATCGTCTGGCCAGCATCATATTTTATCTTTGAGTGTTGGTCATCCCTTTTGATCGATCTCATTTGACTCAACTTTGAGGGGCCTTGACATAGCAGAATTTGATATTATGATTAAAATGCCGCTGTTGGTTTGGCAATTTAGAGGTAATTTGACCATTTAAGTGATGTGTCGCACCAACCCGTGCGCTGCTTGATTCATCCTTTTTGCACATAGATTTAGTGGTAGGGATAAACAATTTGATATATAAGTCACAAAGGATTCAAGGTCGAGATAAATTATTTCACCTTGGAACTTTCCAAGTAGAAGACTTGGTTTTAGTTCATTGGAGACCTATTTTAATCAAACACAAAATGATGGAAAGTTTGAATCAATGTTGACTGGATCGTTCATCATAGAGACAATCTATGAGGGAGGTTCATACCTATTAATATGTTATAAGGATGTCACATGATGTTTTCTTACATTGGGAAGGTTCTTTGAGAAGTATTATGCCATATGAGTATCAAATTTAACATAAAAAAATTCTTCAAATTAAAACTCTCCAAATTATAAATAAAAAATCAAATCAAATTCAAAATTTCTCCAAATTCAAAATCTCCAATTCTAGTATCTTTGTTGCATTTTCATTAAGGTTAGTTGTGGGTCCCCGTGCTTCATTTCCATAGGATTAGATCCACTAGTGATGGAGAATGCCATTTGTGGCACCATCTTATTTTTAATTAAGATCTAGTCTTATATGGTGAGCAAGCTTCATCCCCACATGACCATCAACTAATGATGGATAACGCCCTCTATGGCACCATCCTAGCTTCAAATTCAAGATATGATCCACTGTGAGAAGCAATGCTTCCTTCCCACATGATTATCTAGTTTTCTTTTCCTTAAGGTTAGATGTGAGTCATCGTGCATTCTTTCATTAGGATTAGAAATCCTGTTGATGGATAATGCCCTTTAGTGGCACCATCCTAGTTTTAAATTTTAGATCCGATCCTTTGTGGGTATCGATGTTGTTGCAAATCTATTTTCATGGCTTATGTTTTGATGATTGACAAACACTATTTCTCTTGGACTGCTTGTTACTTCTAACATTTCATGAATCGAAGATCGGACGAACAAGATGAAGCCAATTCAGAATTGCGTAGGTTTAGGGTTGAGTCAGTCTGTACTTTTGTTTTTCACTTTTTGAGTCTACTTGTAATGGTCAAAGAGACTGATGCTAAGTAACCCTTCACACACATACTTGAGAGACTTAGAATTTCTGTTTTTACTCATATCGGCCAGGACAATTTTTTTATTGGCCTGGACGATCAGGCTTAAAACAGAAAGTCTAAATAAGGATTCTTAATTAAGGCAGCCGTCATTAACATATCGGCCTGGACGATACGTGTATCAGCCAGGATGATATTCTCAAAATAGAAAGAAGTAGCCGCCATAAACAATTAAGGTATAATGTATTTTAAAATTATCGGCCAAGACGATCCTTTATCGGCCTGGACGATATTCACAAATTATGCCTTAATTGATCAGGAAATCAAGGGAGTAATTAAGGATGATTGATACGATCATATCGTCCTGGACGATCGTAGGATCGGCCAGGACGATCCAGTCAAAAACCTTAAGTTACTTCAGGACGATAAATATCGGCCATCTCATATCCAGGGCTATTCTCAGGACGATTTTCCATGATTTGAACTGATCGGCCAGGACGATCATGAGATCGGCCTAGAAGATCAAGCCAATTTTTAATCGTCCAGTCTTGCATCCATAGCGATGCTCAGATCGATCTTCTGAGTTTTGTACTGATCGACCAGGTTGATGTCTAGATCGGCCTGGACGATAAAGTCGGTAACTTGCAATTAATGAGCTCCTTTGAAGCTCTTCTATTTAAGAGCTCTTGTTCAACGTTTTTAAAAACCTTTGGCTGCTACCTTGACCTGAGAAGACCTTGAGGAGAGAAAGAGAGAGAGGGAGAGAGAGAGGATCTTATGAGGGGGAGCTTGTGATGGGATTCACAAGGGTTGCTTCAAGGATCGCTCTGCTTGTTCTTCGTCTAGAGTTTCTCGTCCGTGGAAGGGTCGGTAGAGGTAAGGAGTTAGATTTTGGTTGTGATTCTCTGTCAGCTTCAGGAGGAAGCAAAAGGAGATAGGTTCTCTACCTTGCCGGGGTGGCAAAAAGGAGGTTCTTGTGAGGGCTTCTCTCGCCTAGCCGTGGGGGCTAAAGGAAAGTCACGTTTTGTAGTGCAATACTTGGAGGGTGCCTCCAAGGAGTGGACGTAGGTCAAGTTGACCGAACCACTATAAATTTCTGTGTTCTTATCTTTTGCTTCCGCACTTTTATTTCCGCATTTATTTTTGTGGTGTGATTTTGGTTTATGTGATTTTCATTCTTTGTGAAAAGAAATTTTTTAAAATACCAATTCACCCCCCCCCCCTGGTTAGCTTGAGCCAGTTTTATAGGGCTTAACATTCCTAACAAACTTTCAAGTGGTATCAGAGCACTTTCTAGTGTCATCTGAGCACTTTCAAGTGGTATCAGAGCGAGATTCAAAAATTTAAGTTTGAAAACTTTTTGAATTTGATCCATGGCTAACCTTGGGAATCGTAACACTATGGAAGGGTATTTTATTACCCGACCTCCCCTGTTCGATAACCTACCTTTTGATTTTTGGAAAACCTTCATGTCAACGTTTTTACAATCTACTGATTATCGCATGTGGATGCTTATTCAAGAAGGTTATTCTCCACCTTCTCGTGAAATTAATGGTGTTAAAACTAAAATTTCTTTTACTGAATGGACTTTTGATGAACGAGATTTAGCTCAGTTAAATGCAAAATATTTGAACTGTTTTTTCTGTGCTTTAAAATCTGAGGATTACATGCGTGTCTCAACTTGCAAAACTGGTAAAGAGATTTGTGATAAATTGTGCATCATCTATGAAGGTACTAATGAGGTTAAACAATCCCGTTTAAACATTCTCTTGCATGACTACGAATTTTTTTGTATGAAACCTCATGAATCAATTTCTGACATGTACAGTAGTTTACTTAGATAGTTACTTCACTGCATGCACTAGGAAAAGAACTTTCAAACTATGAAAAAGTTAACAAGATCTTGAGATGCTTGCCTTCATCATACGATGCTAAAATCACTGTAATCACTGAATCTAAGGATTTGAACACTTACTCTATTGATAACTTACTTGGCTCACTCATTGCTTACGAGCAAGGGGTGAATCAAAGAAATCTTGATGCAGGTGAGAAGAAAAAGGAGAAAATAATTGCAATGAAGGTGCACAAATCAGATTCTGAATCTTCCGGGTCTGAAAGCGATGAAGTTGCCTTCATCACTAGGCAATTCAAAAGCTTTCTAAGGAAGAAACAAAAGCACCATCAAAATTTGAGAAAAGGTAAGGATCATAAACATGTTAAAGGATCCTCTGATGTTGTTTGTTTTGAATGCAGGAAACCTGGACATGTGAGAGCCGATTGCCCAATACTTCAAGATAACACAAGCAAGGAAAAGATTGGGAAAAAATCTAAGTTTAAGAAGGAGAAGAAGAGAATCCAAAAGGCATTATGGGCAGAATATGGTACTGATTCCTCTGAGACTGAACCAGAGGAAGAGACAACGAACCTGTGCTTAATAGGGGAAGATCATCTTGAGAAAAGTGATGAGGAAGAGGTATGTAAACCAACCTATGATGAATTGTTTGAAATTTATAAAAAAATCCATGCATCATACAAAAAACTTAAGAAGACACATGCTAGCTTAAAAGTAGAACTTTTGAATTTACAAAAGGAGCATGAAGTTTTTCTCAAAGATCATTGAACGATTAATTCAAATCACATGGCTCTTCTTGACGAATTTGATGATTTAAACAAAAAATATTTGGAATTAATTAATGAAAATAATGCATTAAAAGTTTCACACACCTCACTTAAATCTGATCTTAAGAAATCTAAAGAGAGTGTGAAAATTTTGAGGATTGAAAATGAAGTTTTAAAAAGTACTAATTTGAAGATCCAAAATGATTTAGAAGCATGTAAGAAAACTAGGATGACATCTACTTTTGATCAATTGTCAAAACCTAGGAAGAGGCATTATAACTCAAACCACTTAAGAAATCTCTTTCCTGGAGTTAGATGTTTTTCATGTGGCATGCAAGGACACATCTCACACACTTGCACCATTCACCGTAGTACACATTGGGTGTGGAGACCTAAGATGCATAATTCACAACATACCTTACCTGCATTGCATTCTACTTTTCCTAAGAAGGGAGCCCAAACCTATTTGGGTTCCTAAATCTGACTGTTGTTGAGTTTTGCAGGAGTGCTCTCACCAAAGACCTCGTGGGGGCATAGGACAACTGGACATATGAAGGCTCGCAGCTCATTCATGCTCAAACATGCTGCTTCAATAATTTCTTGAAATATGTTTTGTTTCAGTGTGTTTTATTTCCGCTTTGTTTGTTGTTTTTTTTTTTAAATATGTTTTGTGTGTGTTTTGACTTCTCTTTGTTTTTAAAAAATTGGCTTTCCATATGCTGAATCTTTTCAAAAAATTTAGATTTTGAAGTTTTGAAGATTGTGTTTAGCTTTTTTAAATTTAGTTAAAGGGAGAAACACCGTGAATAGTTTCCCTCCTTCTGACCTTGTTTAGTGGTGTAATTTGTTTTCTCTAAACAAAAGTCTAACTCATTTTAGCCAATGGTTTTTGAAACTAAGATTCCTTCTATCTTGCTACAATATTCTATCTTATTCTTAATATCCAAATCTCTTACTTATCTTTCGAGTTATTTAAAATCTTGCCATTTCTTTTGTCACATATTTTTTATTTTGTTTTGAGACTTATTCTTCCCTATGTTAGAGAGAGAGCTTCTATTCTCTAATATTTGGAGAATTATACTCACAATTGAGCTTCTTTTAAGAGTTTGCAAAAGAGCTTTTAGCTTGCAAGAATTAAAAAGGAAAGAGACCAATGACACCAAATTAAAAAAGGAAAATTATACACAATTGCGTATCAAAAATCAAAAGATTCAAGAGGCATAAAATAAGCCCACTAAGAGCAAGCTATCCCCTCTTTTCGAAACTTTTAAAACTTAGAGAACTCATTGACTATTTGATGAATTCAAAGGCTTGATTTCAAATTCCATGATTGAGAAGAAGTACTTTGTTTTATTATTTATAAGATGATTTTTGTAAATAAGCTTGATTGAATCTTCTTTCTTCCCAATTAGGTTTATTCTGAGTTATGCATTATTGTTCTTCAAAAGAAATTTTATACCATAAAAAACGTCTGATTTAGGGTTAACAAAATCAGATATCTTACCTTTATCTGATTAGGATTAGCTAAACTCCTTAATCTTATGGAACTCTAAAAGTTTAACTTTTTGAAAATTTCTCATAGGATGCCTCCATAAAACAAAAAAAAATAGAAAAATTAAAATAAAAAAATATTCGTTTTTTTTTTATTTTCCTTGTGTTTTTGCTTTTCTTTTGCTATATTTTTCTGATTATTTTTCTTTTGTTTTATTTTTGAGGGCCTTGATCATCACCATCTTCTTTATGTTTCAAAATTCTAGTCACATCGTCCTGGCCGATACCTTTATCATCCTGGACGATAGGGAAAATTCTCTTCAAAATTCATCTGCTAAACTTTTCTGTGCTTGCTGTAACTCATCATCTTGGACGATCCTATATCATCCTGGATGATATGATCGAACACTGTTGCAATCTTGATGATAGTCCTGGCCGATATAATATTTCGTTTGGCCGATGAAATTTATGTGCATCGTTCTGGCTGATACACTGGATCGTCCTGGACGATCCACGTGTCAGCACGTTTAAATCTTTAAATTTGGCCCCGGACGATCCATTATTGGACAATCGGCCGGGTCAATCCACTGTTCATCCTGAATGATACAAGTGGCAATGATTTAAAACATTTTAACTTCGGCCGGTACGATCAATTATTGTGCATCGTCCTGGACGATACACCTAATCGGCCCGGACGATCTGCTTGGTTTACCACACTTGCCAGCTACTTTCAGCAGCCACCTCCACCACCTCCATCTGATGATCAGGATCCTTCATTTTTTTAGTCTCTGTTTTTCTGTTGTTTGTTTCCTGTTTTTTGTAGTTTGCTTTTTAGTCTTTGTTTGTTTTTTTCTTTTGTATCTGGACCCTCTTTCTGTGAGGACAAAAGAGGGAGTAGAGTGTGGTAGGAAAAGATGTTGAAACTTTGAAATTCTAATGGACCTTTTTGGATATTTTCCTACTTGTGTTTTTCCATCATCAAAAAGAGGGAGATTGTAGCAAATCTATTTTTATGACTTATGTTTTGCTGATTGACAAACACTATTTCTCTTGGACTGCTTGTTGCTTATAACGTTTCAGGAATCGAAGATCGGACGAACAAGATGAAGCCAATTCAGGATTGCGTAGGTTTAGGGTTGAGTCAGTCTGTACTTTTATTTTTCACTTCTTGAGTCTACTTGTAATGGTCAAAGAGACTGATGCTAAGTAACCCTTCACACACACACTTGAGAGACTTAGAATTTCTGTTTTTACTCATATCGGCCAGGACGATTTTTTCATCGGCCTGAACGATCAGGCTTAAAATAGAAACTCTAAATAAGGATTATTAATTAAGGCAGACGTCATTAACATATCGGCCTGGACGATACGTGTATCGGCCAGGACGATATTCTCAAAACAGAAAGAAGTTGCCGCTATAGACAATTAAGGTATACTGTATTTTTAAATTATCGGCCAGGACGATCCTTTATCGGCCTGGACGATATTCACAAATTATGCCTTAATTGATCAGGAAATCAATGGAGTAATTAAGGATGATTGATACGATCATATCGTCCTAGATGATCGCAGAATCGGCCAGGACGATCCAATCAAAAACCTTAAGTTACTTCAGGACAATAAATATCGGTCAACTCGTATCCAAGGCTATTCTCAGGACGATTTTCCCATGATTTGAACTGATCGGCCAGGACGATCGTGAGATCGGCCTGGACGATCAAGCCAATTTTCAATCGTCCAGTCTTGCATCCAGGGCGATGCTCTGGCCAATCTTCTGAGTTTTTTACTGATCGGCCAGGCCGATGTCCAGATCGGCCTGGACGATAAAGTCAGAAACTTTCAATTAATGAGCTCCTTTGAAGCTCTTCTATTTAAGAGCTCTTGTTCAACGTTTTTAAAAACCTTTGGCTACTGCCTTGACCTGAGAAGACCTTGAGGAGAGAAAGAGAGAGAGGGAGAGAGAGAGAGGATCTTGTGAGGGGGAGCTTGTGAGGGGATTCACAAGGGTTGCTTCAAGGATCGCTCTGCTTGTTCTTCATCTAGAGTTTCTCGTCCGTGAAAGGATCGGTAGAGGTAAGGAGTTAGCTTTTGGTTGTGGTTCTCTGCCAGCTTCAGAAGGAAGTAAAAAGAGATAGGTTCTCTGCATTGCCGGGGTGGCAAAAAGGAGGTTCTTGTGAGGGCTTCTCCACCTAGCCGTGGGGGCTAAAGAAGAGTCACGTTTTGTAGTGCAATACTTGGAGGGTGCCTCCAAGGAGTGGACGTAGGTCAAGTTTACCGAACCACTATAAATTTCTGTATTCTTATCTTTTGGTTCCGCACTTTTATTTCCGCATTTATTTTTGTGGTGTGATTTTGGTTTATGTGATTTTCATTCTTTGTGAAAAAAAATTTTTTAAAATACCAATTCACCCCCCTCTTGGTTAGATTGGGTCAGTTCTATAGGGCTTACCATCCCTAACGAACTTTCAAGTGGTATTAGAGCACTTTCTAGTGTCATCTGAGCACTTTCAGATGCTTCCTTCCCACATGATTATCTATTTTTTTCTTAAGGTTAGATGTGAGTCATCATGTTTCCTTACCTTAGTATTAGACATCCTAGTAATGGAGAATGCCCTTTGTGATTATATCCTAATTTAAGATTCTAGATCTGATCCTTTGTGGGAAGCAATATTTCCTTCCCACATAATTATCCAGATTTCTTCTCCTTAGGGTTAGATGTGAGTCATCATGTGTTCTTACCTTAGGATTAGTTTTCTTAGTGATGTATAATGCCCTTTTGTGGCACCATCCAAATTTTAATTTCAATTCCAGAATCAAACCTTTTTTTTTCTTAATGTTAGGTATGAGTCTCAATGCTTTATTTCATTATGATTATACCCACTAGTGGTAGAGTACGCCCTTCGTGGCACTACCCTAATATCAATTCAATCTTAATAATCTAAGGTGAGGTCTTTCCCTTCCTTGGAATAAAAATTCTAAATTTGACTTTGCTATTCGGTTAACAAAACATTCTAATATATATATAGTAGAACATATTGAAGGTCAATTTGTTGACCTTATTTTTATATGAAGCCATCAAGACCTGTCCAAATTCTTGTTTGTTGATTTGGAAATTAAAAATCACCCAGTTGTCAATCAATTTAAATCTCAATCTAGATTTTAATCCAGACCTCAACCCAAACCTCAATCCATAATTCAATATAAACCTTAATCCAGATCTCAATCCAGACCTCAATTAAAACTTCAATCTAGACTTCAATTTAGTCTTTAATATAAAATTTAATCCAGAATTTAATCCAAACCTCAATCCATACTTTAATCCAGACTTCAATCATATCAAAAATTTTGACAAGATCATAACAAAAGATCAATAAGTTAAAAACCATCAATAAAGCTTAACCATTGACATCTTCAAATCATCTAATGTGCTACTTATGAGCTGGAGCACAGGCAATTAGCATGCCTCTACAGGCTTAACAATGACCCCACAAATCTTATCATTAATGGTAAATCTAAAGCTTTATTGGAACATGTTGTCTTCTCCTACTCTTAGAATTCATAGATTTCTCAAAGATCTAAAATTAAATGGCTTACTAATTATAAGGATTATTTAAAATTCTTATATGAAAAAATCAACACTAAGAGGAATTACAATTGTATTAAAGTAATATTTTCTCCCATGGAACATTACATCTTCGAAAGATATTATTGAGAGCATAACAATTTAAAAAACTTTTGAATACACCTAAACATATTCAACTATCCCTATTCCACCAGGCAAAACCCTTCACCCATATCTAGCATCCTTTAGAACTACTGCTATTATCAATTATGAGATTAAAAAGGGTTGTATTATTAGCAATATTTTTTCCCCCGAACCTAAAGTATTCACTTTTGAATTTTATTCAACCTTGGGATATACATGGGGAACAAGTTTGTCAAGCAATAAAATACTTCTTCAGAAAAAACCACCTTCCTATGATGGTTAAAGCCATGGGAAATACTTTAATTCTTAAGACTCCTCATACAAGAAATATATCAAGACTATTGGCATACATCACCTTGCAAAATGCTTTTTAATATCATTACAAAAATTATTGCTAATAAACATAATTAGATCTTGCTTTACCTAATTCATCCTAGCTTGTTGGGATTTCACCAAACAAGGATATCCATTAACAATATCCTACTTACAACTAAAATTTTGTGAGTTTAGTAAGTAAAAAAAATAACAATCTATTTGGTGAAAATTTTGACATTTCCAGTGTCTTTTGATAATCTCAAGAAAGTTTCTATTAAAAAGGTTTCCTTCATATTTTGTTTCAAGGATCAAAGTTTGCACTAAGGATGTCCATTACTTTTTTTGCATCAACGATTCTTTAGAGAGGTTATTTGGATCTTCCTTTGGACTAAGGTAAGGTTTCCGACATCTTATTTATTTTGTGTTCTTATGAGTAGCCTTTAAAAATGTTTGAATTTTTTATTTCAACTAAGTCAAACTCATGGATCAGGTTACACAAATATCATCACACTTATCCTCTCTATTTATTTATTAGTATTTGGAAATGCTAATTTAGCTATGATTGCATCTCTCTAAGGCATCTTATCTCAATTTGAGAATTTCTCAAAACTATTTATAAATGACTTTTAACTGCTTAATATTATATACCACACAATTCCAAGAGAATTTGTGCCTATTAAATATAGCTACTTCTACATCTTCTATTATTTATCTCGGCATCCATATAATTTCAAAAAAAAAAACTTATTATGGCATTTTTCATACTCTTTTATCGAAAACTTCCATTCTATTGGATGGAATGAATGCAAAAAATGCTCTCTTTGTAGGCATAATTCAATATGTAAAGTTCCATACATAGAATTCTCTTTCCCTTTTGATAAAAGGGGCGGTTTACCTAAAACTTGCTTTAAGTACATCAATAATTTATGTGCTAAATTTGTATTATGCGATATGAGTATAAAATTTAACATAAAAAAGTTTTGAAATTTAAAACTCTCCAAATTATAAATAAAAAATCAAATCAAATTTAAAACTTCTCAAAATTCAAAACCTCCAATTCTAGAATCCTGTCGCATTTTACTTAAGGTTAGATGTGACTCCCCGTGCTTCCTTTCCATAGGATTAGATACACTAGTGATGGAGAATGCCATTTGTGGCACCATCTTACTTTTAATTAAGATCTAGTCCTCTATGGCGAGAAAGCTTCATCCCCACATGACCATCAACTAATGATGGATAACGGCCTCTATGGCACCATCCTAACTTCAAATTCCATATATGATCCACTGTGAGAAGCTATGCTTCCTTCCCACATGATTATCTAGTTTTCTTTTCCTTAAGGTAGATGTGAGTCATCATGCTTTCTTTCCTTAGGATTAGACATCCTCGTGATGGATAATGCCCTTTTGTGGCACCATCCTAGTTTTAAATTTTAGATCCGATCCTTTGTGGGTAGCGATGCTTCATTTCCACATGATTATCTTGTTTTTTTTTCTTAAGGTTAGATGTGAGTCATCGTGCTTCCTTACCTTAGTATTAGACATCCTAGTGATGGAGAATGCCCTTTGTGATTCTATACTAGTTTAAAATTACATATCTGATCCTTTGTGGGAAGCAATATTTCCTTCCCACACAATCATCCAGATTTCTTCTCCTTAAGGTTAGATGTGAGTAATCATGTGTTCTTACCTTAAGATTTGACGTCTTAGTGATGTATAATGCCTTTTGTGGAACCATCCAAATTTTAATTTCAATTCCATAATCAAACATTTTTTTCTAAAGGTTAGGTATGAGTCTGAATGCTTTCTTCCCTTATGATTAGACCCACTAGTGGTAGAGTACTCACTTCGTGGAACTACCCTAATATCAATTCAATCTTAATAATCTAAGGTGAGGTCTTTCCTTTCGTTGGAATTAAAATGCTAAACTTGACCATGCAATTCGGTTAACGAATAATGCTAATATATGTAGTAGAACATATTTAAGGTCAATTTGTTGACTTTATTTTTATATGAAGCCATCAAGACCTGTCCAAATTCATGTTTGTTGATCTGCAATTGACACTCCCACAATTTTCAATCAATTTAGACCTCAATCTAGATTTTAATCCAGACCTCAACCCAAACCTCAATCTATACTTTAATCTAGTCTTTAATCCAGACTTCAATCCATAATTCAATCTAAACCTTAATCCAGATCTCAACCCAGACCTCAATCCAAACTTCAATCTAGACTACAATCTAGTCTTTAATATAAACTTTAATCTAGAATTTAATCTAAACCTCAATCCAGACCTCAACCCAAACCACAATTCAAACTTTAATCTAGATTTCAATCCACATTATAATCCAGACTTCAATCCTATCAAAAATTTTGACAAGATCCTAACAAAAGATCAATAAGTTAAAATCCATCAATAAAGCTTAACCATGGACATCTTCAAATCATCTAATGTACTACTCATGAGCTTGAGAACATACAATTAGCATGCCTCCAGAGGCTTAACAATGACCCCACAAATCTTATCCTTAATGTTAAATCTAATGCTTTATTGGAACATGTTGTCATCTCCTACTCTTAGTATTCATAGATTTCTCAAAGATCTAAAATTAAATGGCTTACTAATTATAAGGATGATTTAAAATTCTTATGTGAAAAAATCAACACTAAGAGGAATTACAATTGTATTAAAGTAATATTTTCTCCCATGGAACATTACATCTTCGAAAGATATTATTGAGAGCATAACATTTTAAAAAACTTTTGAATACACCTAAACATATTCAGTTACCCCTATTCCACCTGGAAAAACCCTTCACCCATATCTAGCATCCTTTACAACTGCTATTATCGATTATGATATTAAAAAGGGTTGTATTATTAGCAATAAATTTTTTCCCCAAACCTAAAGTATTCACTTTGAATTTTATTCAACATTGGGATATACATGGGGAACATATCTGTCAAGCTATAAAATACTTCTTTAGAAACAACCACCTTCCTATGATGATTAAAGCCATGGGAAATTCTTTAATTGCTAAGACTCCTCATACAAGTAATATCTCTAGACTATTGGCATACATCACCATGCAAAATGCTTTTTATGATCATTACAAAAATTATTTCTAATAAACATAAGTAGATCTTGCTTTACCTAATTCATCCTAGCTAGGTAGGATTTCACCAATTAAGGATATCCATTAACAATATCCTACTTACAACTAAAATCTTGTGAGAGTTTAATAAGTAAAAAATAAAACTATCTATTTGGTGCAAAATTTGACATTTCCAATGTCTTTTGATAATCTCATGAAAGTTTCTATCATTTATTTGGGCATCCATATAATTTCAAAAAAAAAAAACTTATTATTGCATATTTTTATACTCTTTTATAGAAAATTTCCATTCTTTTGGATGGATTGAATGCAAAAAAAGCTCTATTTGTAGGCAGAATTCAATATGTAAAGTTCCATACATAGACTTATCTTTCCCTTTTGATAAGAGAGGCGGATTACCTAAAACTTTCTTTAAGTACATCAATAATTTATGTGCTAAATTTGCATTTCATGATAATACTCAAGAGGGAAAGCTGCATCTCATTTCCTAAAAAAAAAAAAAACAATTATAAGCCTAAACAATTTAGAGGTCTATGAATACTACCTATTCAAGCTTTATACTACACATTATATACATTCCTAATCTTGGGCTTACTTACTACTGATAGCATCCTAACTTATTGGTGCAAATAAAAATTGTACCTAATCAGAATTACTTTCGAGAGATGGTCCAATGAATTAATCGGTTAGAGACTCATTTTGATCAAATTTAGACTCATCTAAACCAGCAGGATGCACGATACCAAGAAGATATGGGATGGATCCAAGGTTAGTTTGATTCGGTGAACACAAATGTAGCTATGATGAATATCTATTTTTCAGTGTTCAATCAGCCACCTCCTCTTGACCAGGGTCCCTCTAACTTTTAGTTGTACTTCTCTAATGTTGTTCCTATCAGACTTTAGATTGTGATGTGATGTTATATTTTTCTTCAGTTGTTCCTTTGCATGTTTTTGTAACTTAGGTAAACTTGTGTGATGTGATGTTATGTTTGCTTTAATATTAATATCAAAAATTGTATGTTGCAAATCTTATTGATATCTGTAAAAATTGACATGTTTTTGCATATATGTCTTTATTCTTAGTTTTTGAAATGATGGCATTCCTATATGAGAAATCTTTTAAAATTGATCATTAAAATTAGATTTAAATTATTTTGCTTTTCAAATTAATTTCAATACAAAAATTCTATCTTTCAAAAATTTTAAATTAAATTTTAACTGGATGTGGGTAAGGAAATCAACTTCATGTACTTTAGGCAAATATAACTAGAACATAATTATTGAAAATTTGATATCTTAATATTTTTATTTTCATTTTCAATATGTATATTTTTTTTATTAGTGACATTTGATTTTAGATAACTAATTTTGAAAAGACTTAAAAAGAAAATCAAAATAAAATGCACAATGTGTGCAAAAATAAAAAAAATAAAAAAAAATGCTAAATGGTTCGTAAATCGAAAAGATGTATAAAATGTGTCACAAAAAGAAAAGATACACAAAAAGTGTCATTCAAAGAAAAGATGCAGAAAGTCGTCAAATTGAAAGTTTTATTTAGTTCTTTCCTTTATCATTTTATCTCTACTTCAAATATATCTAATTAACAATTATATTCAATATTGAATTTGAAATTCAAAAATCTTCATTTCATCATTTTTGCAATAACCATCCTTATTTAAACTTGTCTAGAATGAATTGTGACTTTGATTTAAACTTTTATTTTCTTAGTTGTTCTTTAATTTAAAATTTAAAATTTTTCTATTTTAGTATGAAATTAATGTTGTAATTGCAATTTGTTTAAAGACATTTTCATAATCATTTCTTTTGATTTCAAGTTTGACTGCTTTCTTTTCAAAATGTAATCTTCTTCCCTTTTTGTTGTTGTCAAAAGGGGGAGTAATAATATTGTTTGTGTTGTGTTGTTGTGTGTTGTGTTTGTTTGTATTTGTTTTTTGTTTGATTGTATTTGTTTGTGTTTGTGTTTTTGAATTTTGTTGTTTGTGTTTATATGTTTTAAAAATAATAATAATAATTTGATGTGCTCTTCATGGAAACTCTCTATATTCACAAGATCATTCTTTTAGGGAGAGCTAAGGAGAAATTTAAGGTATACATGTTAACTCTAACAATAATTATTTTACCATCATAAAAAACAAGAGATTGTTGAGGTTGTTGCAACTTAGTTCTTCAATTGTTGAGATTCTTGCAACATGTATGCTTTTTATTATTCCAAATATTATTGTTTTAATTACAAGTTCTCCTAACATATTTTGGATGTATTGCTTTTGTTATTTGTGTGTACTAACATTTCAGGGAAATCATACTCCAAAAAATTGAAGACTTCAAATTAGAATAGATTAGGGTTCATTGTAAATATAGTCTATATTTTTTATTTTAGTGAGTCTAATAAAATGTGATTGTAATTGAGCAACTATTCACACACACACAGACTGGGAGAGTGATTAATTTTAAAAAAAAAAAATAAATCGTATTGTACGAAGTAGGTTTGTACGGGACAATTTGTTCAATTAAACTCTCCTACGATCAGCTAAATGAACGAGAGGATAAAATTTTTCTAAGTACTGATCGTACTGTACGAATGATTCTTCGTACAGACGACGTCCAGAGTACGAATTGGATGGGTCCTTTTCATCCCGATGAACGTCAAAATTATTTGAACTGATCGTACTATATGATACGATGTTTGTAAAGACGACGTTAAGAGTACGAATTGGATTGGTCCCTTTTCGTCCCGTCGAATGCCAAAATTTTCTGAATTAATCATACTATACGATGTCATATTCGTACAGACGACGTCTAGAGTACAAATTGGTCATGTCTCTATTCGTCCCGATGAATGGAAAATTTTACTGAATGGATCGTGGTATACGATGTCTTATTTGTACAGACGACATCCATAGTACGAAAAAGTGGGAAAACTTTTCGTCCCAATAAAAGTAAAAAATTTTCTTAATTGTTCTTACAATATGAAGCAATTTTTGAATTGTTCATAAGTATGAAGTATGATCTTACAAGATAAAAATTTGAAATTCTTAAATTTTCTGGATGGTTTTTTGTGTCTTTGAGATAAAAGCTCCTTAGAAACTAATGTGAAAAGTGTTATTATTCATGATTTTTCAAGAGTAAGTGTAGGAGTGTTTGTGGGATAGTGTTTGAGAGAGATTTCTTGCAAGTGGAGTGTGAAGGAATCGCTAGATTACTCAAATGTAAGAATCTCTTTTGATTTTTTGGTTATCA
Source organism: Dendrobium huoshanense (assembly GCA_016618105.1). NCBI lineage: Eukaryota > Viridiplantae > Streptophyta > Magnoliopsida > Asparagales > Orchidaceae > Dendrobium > Dendrobium huoshanense. The sequence goes on along the minus strand of CM028351.1, from coordinate 17,972,402 downwards.
CTCTTTCTTTTCAATTTCTATTTGCTCGAGAGAAGATCTTTGAAGAAGATCTGGTACTCTACAGACACTTGGAGGGTGTGAATAGATGACGATTCTCTGTCGACACTTGGAGGGTGTGAAAGGACGACGGTTCTCTGCCGACACTTAGAGAGTGTGAAAGGATGACGGTTCTCTGCCGCACCGGGGATCAGTAGAAGAGAGGAATTATAAAGGCATCTTCGCCTTACTTTGAGGGCAAAAGGAAAGTCATTTTTGTAATAGTGCAATACCTGAAGAGGGAGTCTTCAATGAGTAAATATATATTGTGTTTGATCAAAACACTATAAATCTTTGTCATTTTATTTTCTATGTTTTTATTTTTTGTAATTTTATTTTTGTGGTTGAAAAGCTAATTTCAAAAAGATAATCAAATTTGGAGATTTGTTAAATCAATTTTTATTGAAAAATCTAAAAAATTTCTAAATTACCAATTCACGCCCTCTCTTGTTTGACCTTGGGACAATTGCGTAGGTTTAATAGCCTATACAAAATCAACAGTAACCTCATTGTATGTAAGAAAAATTCAACTCAGCGGGATCATGAAAAGATTATCTTAAAATTTTAAGAAAGATCTTTTTTTTTTCGTTCTGCTAGGGTTTTTGAGTCACGCCACTTTTTCCTTTGCTCTGCCTCCCTGTCGGCGGAGGGATCCCATGGATCCCTCCCTCTCCAACAATGTTTTTCCCCCGCTCCACTCCGATAACCCTCCTCCGCAAAGCATGCATCAAGAGTCATTGTTGGTCTCTTCGCAAAGCCCGCTCCCCTCGATTTGAATCCTAGCCGACAACCCCAACCCTAGCAAATTTGCTATCTCTGCTTTTCTGACTCCAAAGGAAATTATTCCCTTCTCGCATGAGGATGTAGTAAATGCATCCATTGAGTGGAATCAAGCGCTGGTGGGATACTCCCTCAGTAAGAAGCCATACTACGGTGCTTTAATAGCTGCGGAAAACAAGGTATGGAAGCTTAAATGTAGTCTTAAAATGATTTCTCTTAGCGTTGATTTCTTTCTCTTTAAATTTTCTTCTATCGAAGATCTAGACTATTTATGGAATAAAGGAGCCTGCTTTATCTTGGGAAAGCCATTCATTCTCCAAAAGTGGTCGCCTCTGTTTAGCCCTAAGAGGGAGAAGTTCACCTCGGTCCCGATCTGGATCAAAATCCTTGATTTAGCTCTATATTGTTGGACTCCTACTGGAATCTCTAAAATAGTGACCAAAATAGAAACTTCGCTAGCGGTAGATGATCTTACAGCGGCTAAGTCACATCTGACATATGCTAAGGTTTGTGTGCTGGTGGATTCTACTGCCAAAATATCCATATTCTGTTCCAATTTTGGTAGAAGAAAAAAAATTTAACTTAAAAATACAATACGAATGAAAACCTGCACCTTGTGAATACTACTCTTCTTTGATTCATTCGGCTTCTGAATGCCCAACAAATCCAAAAGTTCAGCTAAAGCCCCAAATACCTCATAACCCCTCTCATGGATGCAACTCTAGTTGTAGACCCAGAAATGACCTGGTGGTTCATAAGGGGATCCTTTCCACTCCGGTTGAAGCTAGCTATAAATCGAAAATCCCCAAATTGCCTCCTATAAGATCCCCCACAATATTCCTAACATCCCCAATCTTAATTCACCTAATGAGGAAATCTCATCTTCAGAGTCCTCTAATCCCCCCACCCACTTTCCCCATCTCCTAAGTCAAAATCTCCCATAATGCAGACTACGAACAAGTTCTCTGTCATGCAAGACATCCCTGATCCCGAAATTACTACTTCTGTTCATGTACAAATTCCACCGACTAGAGATTCTCAAATGAATCTGACGTTTGGCAATCCTCCTCCTGCCATGGAAAATCTCCCTAGTAGCATTAATCAAACTACAATTCAAGGTCCCCCTGACAATGGAAATAAAAAACAAGCTATTACAAGAGGAAAAGGCTCCAAAAGGAGCAATAATTCTAAATCTTGATGTTAATTCCACCCTTTGCTGTGTGGAATATCAGGGGTTTTAATAGTCCTGATAAAGTTAATGGTGTAAAGAAGCTGGTAAATGACCATAGGTTAGATATGGTCCGCCTCCTGGAAAATAGAATTCTCCTTCACAATTTAAACGATACATGGTTCTGTTCCAGCAATGAGATCTTTAATAATGAGAAAGTTATAATAACTTTCATCTTGCTAATCCGTATAGGATTTGGGTCAAATGGAATTCTGATAGAATAAATTTTGATACTCTTTTCTTTTCCAATCAAATTATTACGGGGAAGCTTTCTGTGGCTTCTCTTCAACATGTTATTCTTTCCATTAACTATGCCTCTAATTCCCATGATGAGAGAACTAGATTATGGGATGAAATTAGAAGCCTTAATCCCCTTAATGACCACCCGTAGATAGTCAATGGGGATTTCAATTGCTGCCATTTTAGTTCTGAGAAGGCTGGAGGGAATTTGATCTCATAAGCTAGGTTGGGTCAATATAACTCCATGATTTTTGACATTGCACTAACAGATCTTACTTCCATGGGTATCTTCTTCACCTGGAACAATCAGAAAAGTGACAACCCCATAAGTATCAAGCTTGATAGAGCTCTCATCAATGAGAAATGGATTACTTCAAATAATGAAGGTAAATGATATTAGCTAATACAAGAGTTAATAAACCATATTATTGAATAATAATATTAAAATAAATTAAAAAGAACTTGCTGTTAATGGAGTTCGGAGTGGGTTAAAGTAGTGGGCCTTAGGCTGATTTTAAGTGGCTTAGGTGGATGATGAGTTCGGGCTTTAGAATAGGTAGAGGGGTTGACGGGTACATGGCTTGGATTCGGCAATGGGATAGGCAGATCGACGGGTATGCAGGTTGGCGGGCTTCAGCTTGCTAACTGGAGATCGGGATAAGCAACAGGTGAGGGTCTGCCGTAAGTTTTGCAAGGATTTCGGCTGCTAACCCCTGTGGAGGTCGGTTACAGGCACTAGGGTTGATGGCGGCAGGGAAGAGATCGGTTGAGGTAAGGAGAAAGATCTCTCTCTCTCTCTCTCTCTCTCTCTCTCTCTCTCTCTCTCTCTCTCTCTCTCTGCGGCTTGCAACTAGGGTGAGATCGGGAGAATCAAGATATAGAGGCGTTAGGTTGGGAGGAGTTGGGGCTTTGAGTTTAGCCTGATGCTAGAGGCAGAAGGAGTTTGGCTTCAGTGGTGAGGTAGAGAGGTCGGATGTCTTGAGGTCGTGTGAGGTCGGAGGTCCTGGATGGCTCAGATGGAGGAGTTTAGAAGGCATAGGGCAGAGGTCGTAGAGGCTTTGGTTTGGAGATGGGAGAGGAGCTTTGTGTGTGGGGAGTGTCGTGGGAGATGCGGAGAAGAAGCCGAACCAAGCCCCTTTCTTCACCTTCATTTTATTGACGCCTGTTGACGCGCGATCGAGGCGAGCCCGCAGGATATCCGAGATTCTTCGACAGAACAAGGTAAGCGATGTTTCAACCGGATTCACGGGATTTAGAAGAGGATTCGACGGGAGACGTTGTATAGCAAGTAAGAGCTTGAAACTCTCTTTTTGTTTCTTTTTTGGATAATATACAAAGTTCAACATCAGTCCAACATGAGAGGTTTTAAGGGCATTTTTGTGGGTGAGTTTCACACCTCACACCTTCTGTACATTGATGATCTTATTGCTTTTGGCAAAGCAAATGAATCAAATTGCAATAGTCTTAGTGATATCTTGGAAAAATTCACCAGCAGCTCCGGGCTACATCTTAACAGTCATAAGAGGATGGTAACTTTCTCTCAGCATAGAGGATGGTAACTTTCTCTCAGCACATGCCTAATATTTTAGGCCTTGCAAAAATTCTGAAGGTCACCGATGTTTCTAATAATTTTAACTATCTTGGCATTCCAATATCATCTAAGAAATGCAAAATCTCTGATTTTAGCCCACTATTGGAAAAGATAAACAATCTCCTCACAGGTTGGAAAGCCAATACACTATCTTTAGCTGACAAAATGCAGTATATTAAATATACTATCTCTAATACGGTTGCCTATTGGGTTAGAGCCACTTTTATTCCTAAAACTATCATCAAAAGCATTGGTAAATCATGTGCGAGATTTCTATACTTTGGTAATACTAATGAGAATCGCCTGCACTTAATCTCTTGGGTGAATACTTGTAAACATTATAGTAAATGGGGGCTTGGTATTCCGTCAATTTTTGCTATGAGGTTTTTTTATAATTTCAATATCATCAGTATAATATATAATAATAAAAATCGTCTTTCGGATTTCCTGCTGGCACGTTATATCTCTCCTTGGAAAAACAATGCTTCTCACCCAATTAAATTTTGGAAAGGTGTCTGTGAAACTGCAGCTCGGGTTAGAGATAAGTTAATTTTCACTCCTCAAAGCTTTAGCAAGGCATCGATTATTTGGATCATTGGTGTTTGGTGGTCTTCCTTTACTTAATATCTGTAAGGATAAGGACACTATTGATATTTGGATTTGCAATGGGAACTGGTGCATTCCTGCTTCTATTAGAGAGGATATTAGAGATTTTATTAGCAAAATTCCTCTTGTGGTGGATCATACTAACTTTCTAACCTGGAATGACAACTCAAAGACATTGTATAAAGATTATTACAGGGAATATTTTGAGTCTAATGACTCAGTTGATTAGTCCGATCTTATTTGGCATAAGAGACACTCGCCCAGATTTTCA
>CM028351.1:17120029-17367150 GCA_016618105.1 Dendrobium huoshanense | reverse complement strand
TGCAAATTTGGAGGAAATGGTTTAAACTTATACACACCTTGCTAAATATTGGAGATATTCCTTGAGTCATCCTAAAGAATTGATCATAGGAGACCCTTCTGAAGGTGTTAGGACTAGGTATGGACTTAGGAAGGAAGTGAAGCACTCTACCTTTATCTCAATGTCTGAATTCACCATCATCAATCAAGCCCTTTCTGATGAGTTTTGGATCTTGTCCATGCAAGAAGACTTAAACCAATTTGTTTGGAATGAAGTTTGGGAGCTTGTAGAAAGACCAAAGGGATAAAATGTAGTTGGAACCAAATGGGTCTTTAAGAGTAAAATGAATGATTATGGTGTGATAGTTAGGAATAAGGTAAGATTAGTGGCTAAGGGATACAACCAAATAGAAGGGATTAATTTTGAGGAGACCTTTGCTCCTGTAGATAGATTGAAAGTAATTAGAGTGCTAAAAACCTTTGCCTGTTATAAGAGATTTAATCTTTTCCAAATGAATGTTAAGAGTGCCTTTTAAATGGGGTAATAAAAGAGGATGTGTTTGTAGAGCAACTCTCTGGTTTTGAGAGTTCCCAATTTTTAAATCTTATTTTTAAATAAAAAAGGGCTTATATGGATTAAAGCAGGCACCTAGAGCTTGGTATGAGAGGCTTAGCACATTCTTACTAGAGAGGGAATTTGTTAACGAGAGCATAGACACCACCCTTTTTTTGAGGAAAGTAGGACATGAATTACTCATTGTTCAGATCTATGTCGATGATATACTTATGGATTCTCGGATAAAAGGCTATGTGATGATTTTTTTTTAAAATAATGAGTAAGCAATTTGAGATGAGTATGATGGGAGAGTTGTCATACTTTTTGGGGTTTAGTATAAGATAATTGGATGATGAAACTTTTCTAAATCAATCAAAATACATAAAGGACATGTTGAAGAAATATTAAATGGATAAAGCCAAGCCAATCAATACTCCCATGACCTTCAGTGTTCAGTTGGATAAGGACCCAAATAAAAATTAGTTGATCAAAAGAAGTATAGAGGGATGATTGGATCTTTTATTTACATGACTGCTAGTAGACCTGATATAATATTTATTGTTTGTCTCTGTACTAGATTTCAAGCTGATCCTAAAGAATCTCACCTCACTACATTTAATATAATTCTTGATATCTCTTAGGGACCCAAAACTTAGGAATCTGGTATCCTAGGCATAGCACTTCTTTCGAAATTATTGGATATTCTGATTCTGATTTTGGAGGATGTAAGGTGGATATAAAAAGCACTTATAGGACTTGATAATTCATAGGACAGTATTTAGTTTTATAGTCCAGTAGAAAGCAAAACTCTATTGTACTTTCCACTACTAAAGCTGAGTACATTGCTTTAGGAAGTTGTGTGGCCCAAGTCCTTCAGTTGAAGTAGAAAGTTTTGGATTTAGGATTACTTGTAGGCACAATTTCAATCCTTTATGACAACATCAATGTCATCTACATTTCTAAGAATCCTATCCAACATTCAATGACCAAGCAAATAGACATAAGGCATCACTTTATTAGAGATCATGTGACCAAAGGAGACATTGAGTTACACCATGTGACAACTAAAAATCAACTAGCTGACATCTTTACTAAACCACTAGCCTTCGACACTTTTAGCATTTTAAGGATATATTGGGTGTGATTTACATAAATGAATAAACTTGATTCTTGTTGTTTTCTGATTTTTTATCCGTTGTTTATTTTTCACTTATATTGTTTTATCTTTACAATTTTTTCTTGATTATTTTTTCACTTCTATTGTTTTATTTTCCTACGTATATTTTAATTTGTTCTCATTTTCTTTTAATCAATGCTAAATTGATATTTTCTACCTTATTTTTATTTTTGAAAACTTGTAGTCAATGTTTGACATCTCTAAATCAATTAAAAGGGAAAAACACCGTTGATTGTTTCATTTTCTCTAACTTATTTTAGTGGTGTAATTTTCTTATCTAAATAAAAGTCTATCTCAAATTAACAATAGGTTTTTTCTATTGGAATCTTTTTTAATCTTGCTACAGTAATCTATCCTATAGATATAATATTCAAAGTCTTTATATTACCTTCAGATTTTTTGTAATCCTGTCGTTGGATTTATCATATGATTTTTTATTCTGTTTTGTGATTCATTCTATCTTATATTAGAGAGTGAGTATTTTTTTCTCTAATATCTGGAAGATATAATCACAACTAAGAATATTTAAGAATTTTAGAAAATGGATCTAGCTTGCAAAAAATAAATTAAAAAATGACCAATAATGCCAAAATTAAAAAATGCGCAATGACGCCAAATTGAAAAAAAAGGAGTACACAAAGTGCATCAATAATCAAAAGATGCACAAAGAGCGTCAATCAATTGATAAGAGGCATAAAATGATCCCACCAAAATGAAGCTTCTTCTCTTTCAAAGTTTTTAAATCTCAGAAGAATTTATTTGTCACCTGATATTTTTTCAAAATTTATGATCATGATTAATTACTTCGATATATTATTCTATAAAATATTTTTCTAGAACCAAGTTTTAAAAACAGAAATCTTTTTCTTATCCAATTATTTTTCTAATTTAGATCTTTGTTTTCAAAAGACGGTTTGCCCTGGAGAAGTTTGAGGTAGGGATAACATGATTGATTGTTCTACCATTTTTTTTGGATTTCAACGATGTTAACTCAATGATTCTTATAAATTTTTAATTCAATCACATAGAGAATTTATCATATTCAAGCTTTGATTAAAAAGACATTTTTTTATCATTCTTTTTATGTTTTTATGCCTTTTTCGTATTTTATTTTTCTCTTTTTTAATTGATTTTCATATTTTTGAGTCTTCTCTAATCATCTCCATTCATCCTCTAATTTTAAACTTTTTGTCACATCGTCCCGAACGATATTCATATCGTCCTAGACGATCGGTTCAATTCCTCTTAAAATTCCATTTGATGGCTATTTTAACTTTTATATTTCTAATCGTCCTAGATGATCCATTATCATCCTGGATGATCTAATCGTCTTCTATTTTAATTATTGTGATCGTCTTAGACAAACCTCTTCATCTTGGATGATCTTCATAATTTCTGCTCAATTATTGGTGATCGTCCTAGATGATACACCTATTCATCCTAGACGATCCACATGGCTAAATTTAGTTCCCAGCTTTAATTTTGCTAGTACTATCCATTATTATAGATCATCATAGACGATTCACCTAATTATCCTAGATGATTTATTTTTTCAACGATTGTCCAAATTGTCTCCTCGGGATGATCGCCTTTGTCTTATCATCCCGAACGATATCTGATCGTCCTGGATGATATTATCGCCTTTTTGACCAATCATCCCATATGCAATTATTGCACCCAATCATCCTAGATGATTCTACGATCATCCTGGATGATCATATAGTTTTTTTTATAAACCGAGCCATTCAATCAATTTTTCTCACATAAATCCTTCTCAACCCTCTTTTTCTCTTACTTCCCTTATGTTTTCCTGATTATGGTCGGTGGAAAGAGTTCCCGTATGCCTTCTGGGAGTTCCTCAAGGGAAAATTTAGATCCTCACTTTACAAAGGCGGCTGACCAAGCTACCTATCAAAGGTACAAGATGGCTGGATTACTGTTTCCCAGACTATCAAACCGCACATTCTTTCTTATCTTATCCTTGAACTATTTGCTCACACCACCCACACCTTTCTCCTTACTCTCACTATCCCTTTCAATTCAGAATTACCCTTTGAATTTTTTGCTAGCCTTCGCATGAATTCCTCTTTCACTGCTCTCGGGTCCTCTGTGAATCAACATCCTATCAAAATCATATATCAAGACTGTCAAGACCTTTTGCAAATTTCTACCACAGGGGACAAACTCCACACCCTGTGTTCTGATCTTATCTATGACTGGGCTCCATTCAATCACTTTTTAAGAAACACCAATGCTCACTTTCACATTGGAGAGTCTACCATCTTACTTAAAGATGCTAGGATAATCCAACATATCCTTCGTACTTCTATTATTTCAAAAGTTGGTTATCGTGTTCATATCATTCCACTCCTTTTGATCACCACTTTCTACATTTTGTCCCATTGAGAATTTAATGCCATTTACTTGATTTTTTGATACATTGAGCATCTAACTAGTATTCGTGATCCAGGACATAAAAGGAAGCCCATTCTTTCCCTAGGAAATATCATTATCTATGTCCTAGAATCCAAATACAACTTCCAATATCCTGGTCCACCAAACTTCAGCCTTCTATCTACTCAAACAACTTCTTCCACATTCTTCATAGTACTCATCTCCACCCGGGGCACGAGGAATTCAAGGGAGCTGAAAATGAGGCAGCTCTTGCTCTTGTTCCTGCACTTGCTTTTGCTTTGCCCATACACTCAACTAGATGAGCTGGTAGAGCGATTCGACCAGTGGGAGGCATGTTTTGAGTCCTACACTATTGCACAGGAGCAGCAGTATGCAGAGGACATTGCTCAGTTTGATTTGTATGTGGCTCACCAGCAGTGATAGCACGACCAGGATATGGCCTAGTTTGGAGAGTTGTTTGCCATCCTTTTCAGTTTCTTTCACTAGCCCCCACCACCACCTCCTCCTTTAGATGATCAGGGGCCATCATTCTATTAGTTTTTTTTTTGTGATATTGTTTCTTTTTTCCTTCGTTTAATTTTACTTCTGTTTAGTAGTTTCTATTGTGTTTCTTTTCTTGTTTCCCTCCTCCTTTTTGTGATGTCAAAAGGAGTAGTTAGTTGTACTATTTGTTCTATTGTTAGATAGTTGAACTGTGTTTATTTCTTCACACTTTTTCCATTAAACTATTTTGAAATGCTTTGATTATGTTTGTGTTTGCCATTATTAAATCGGTGAAGATTGTTGCAAATCTGATTTCATGGAATAGAATTTTGATGATAACAAACATTTCTGGTTTTCTACTAATACCTTATATACTAACATTTCAAGACCATAAGATCGAGTGCAACTCATGCCAACTCAAGATTGGGTAGCCTAGGACTGAGTTAGTTTGTAACATTTTACTTTTTCTTGAGTCAATTATATAAATATGGGTCCTGGTACAAAGTAACCTTGCACACACACACTTGAGGGAAAAATTTTGATTATTTTTGAGTTCTTTGTTTTTTATCACATCATCCTGAATGATACAAACATCATCTTGGACAATCAATTAAAAAACATAAATCCTAATTAGGACATCCTGGTTAAGGCAGCCGTCATTAAGCACATCATCCCGGATGATGTTATCATTATCTTAGACGATAGCTCAAATTAGAAAGAATCAACTTCCATATCTATTTAGATAGCTTTTATTTTTGGAAATCATACAGGACGATGTCCTGGATGATACAACATAATTATTCCTAAATTAGTCTGATAATTAAAGAAAATAATTATGGTTTGATTGCATTATCACATCATCCTAGACGATCGCAAGATCATCCAGGATGATCAGTTAACAAACCTTAATTCTTTATGGACGATCAACCATCGGCCTGGTTCTATTTAGGGCAATGTTCTGGATGATTTGCGGTGTTTTGAACTAATCATCCCGGACATTTGTGATTTTGTCCCGAACAATCAGGTCAATATTGCATCATCCAAACATCCATTCATGATGATGTTCTGGATGATCTATGATGTTTTAAACTAATCATCTCGGACGATTATAAGAATTACCATTATTTTAGATGTAATGATTGAACTTGAGTTGTGCAATGTAAATCCCATAAGTAATTACTATGCACATCATTACACCTTAAATACTTAGCACATAAATTAGAATATCCAAGCATATATTTATTATCATCAAAATATCTAAAGTAGGTCATGAGGTAGATAATATCAATAATGTCTCCCTTTTTTATGATAACAAACTTATGTTGGGTATAGTTATAATAAAGGTGCAAACTAACCTTTTATCGTTATGTTTAAGCATTAGAAAAATATATATAAAAGTTGAGAAATATTTTTGAATGCTAATTTGCTAAACAAAATAATTCTCCCTCTAAATATATACATGTAAAATGAATTATAACAAACATATATAATTATTTTCCCCCTTTGACCACATCAGAAAGAATAATTAAAATTATAAATGAAATTTAAATGTTAGGATCTAACATCGCAAGGATAGATCTTAGCATGCAAAATCTCTCTTCAGCTAAAGGTTTTGTAAACATATCAGCTATTTAAGAATCTGTGTTTATAATATTTATATTCACTTCCTCTTTATCGGCAAGATCTCTAAGAAAATGGTATCTAATCTCTATGTGCTTAGCTCATGAATGTTGTATAGGATTTTTTATTAAATTTATAGCACTTGTATTATCACATTTAATGTGAATATTTTTAAGTTTAATTCCAAAATCTTCTATTTGTTGCTTTAGCCATAAAACTTGAGCAACATAATTACCTATGGCTATTTACTCTGTTTCAGTAGTGGATAAAGTGGATGCATTTTATTTTCTAGAAGACTAAGAAATAAGTGATGATCTTAAAATTTTATAAGTTTTAGATGTACTTTTTCTATTAACCTTACAACCAGCATAGTCTGCATCAAAATATGCAAATAAATTACATTAAAATAAATTTTTGCGGTACCATAAGCATAACTTATGAGTTCCAATAAAATAACAAAATATTTGCTTAACTACAATTAAGTGTGTTTCTTTAGAATTAGCTTAAAATCTTGCATATAAACATACATCAAATATAATATCAGGTCGACTGATGCAAAAGTGAACCTATCAAAGTCTTATAAAGCTTTTGATCTATTGGTTTTCCTGATTCATCTAAATCAAGTCTAGTTTATAACTTAAAGGAGTTTTACTCAATTTGAATCTCATCATATCAAAATTTTCTAATAATATGTTTATGTAATTGGTTTGACAAATGAATGTGCCAGAATCTAGTTATTTTACTTGAAGTTCTAAGAAAAATGTGAGTTCTCCCATCATACTCATTTCAAATTTCTTTGATATTAATGAGGAAAACTCATGATATAAACTTTCATTTGTACTTCCAAATTATATATCATCCACATAAATTTATATGATAATCAAATCATCTCTAATATTTTTTATAAAAAGAGTTTTATCTATCTTACCTTTTTAAAATTATATTCAAACTTAACCTTATACTAAGAATGTTGAGCCTGTTGTAAACCATATAATGCTTTCTTTAATATATATACATAAATAGGAAAATTAATGCTTTCAAAACCTGGTGGTTGTTCTATAAAAATATCTTGATCAATATATTGATTCAAAAATACACTTTTGACATCCATTTGAAAAAGTTTAAAGTCCTTAAACAAGCAAAAGCAAGGAGTAATCTAATAACTTCTAGTCCTGGTACAGGTGTAAAAGATTCTTCAAAGTATATTCCTTCTATCTATGTGTACCCATGTGCAACTAATCTAGCTTTATTTCTAATAATACTTCCTCAATCATCTAGCTTATTTTTATAAACACATTTCCAATTATATGTTGATCATGAGGTCTTGTGACTAACTCCCAAATATCATTTCTTATAAATTGGTTAAGTGCCTCTTCCATAGTAATTATAAAAAAACTATCTTGTAAAGCTTTGTCTATATTTTTAAGTTCAATTTCTGATATAAATGTAGAATGTTCTACCTCATACTTAATGTTTCTTCTAGTCCTAACACCTTGTGAAGGATCACCAATTATTAATTCTTTAGGATGACTTCTTTTAAATCTTCAATATTTAGGCAATGAATCATTCTCCTTTTCTTCAAAAATTATTTTCTTTATATTTTGAATATCATCATCATTCAAATCATTTTTTATTAAATTTATAGGGTTTTCATCAAAAATTACATGAACGAATTCTTCAATAATTAATTTTCTCTTATTAAAAACTCTAAAAGATTTTCCAAAAATTGAATATCCTAAGAATATGCCATCATCAGACTTACTATGAAATTTACCTATAGGATCCTTATCATTATTTAAAATAAAACACTTAAATCCAAAAATACGTAAATGACTAATCTTAAGCTTCTTTTCAAAAATATTTTATAAGGGGTCTTTTTAAGAACTGCTCTTAAATAAACTATATTTGTAATATAACATACAGTGTTTATTGAAAATTTGTTAGGAATGTTAAGCCTTTATGAACTAGCCTAAGGCTAACCATGAGGGGGGGTGAATTACTGTTTTAAAAATTCTCAAACAAAAATTATGATTTAAACCAAATAATCACCCACATAAAATAAAGTATAGAAATTAAATGCAAAAATGCAATAAGAAAGAACACACTAGATTTTATCGTGGTTCGGTCAACTTAATCTACGTCCACTCCCAAGAGGCTCTCCTTTGAGTATTGCACTAAACTGAGTGACTCACTTTTTTCTCCCATAACAAAGTAGAGAAGCCTGTACAAAACTCCTTTCCACCGACCCCGGTGAGGCAGAGAACCCAACTCCTTTCACTTCCTCCTAAAGCAGGTAAAGAACCCGACTCTTTTTGCTTCCTCCTAAAATAAGTTGAGAACCTCGATCAATCACTAAAGTAGATCTCTCTAGAACCTCCAAGGAACCAGGGATGATGACTATAAAAGATTACTCAGATCCTTATTTGGAGCAACCTTTATGAAACCCTCACAAACTCCCCATCACAAGATCCTCATTCTCTCTTCCAAGATCTCCTTCTCCTCTTGGCATTCTAAGGTCAAGACAATAGCAAAAGATTACATCTTGAGTAAACTAGAAATCTTATACATAAGGGCTTCAAATTTTCCCTAAATTACAATAAACCAATAAAGATCATCCAGGACGGATCATCCTGTATGATCAGTACAAATTTAGCTCAATCAGCCAGGATGATCTAGGGGAGGGTGGACAATTAGATGATCTATTTATTTTGATCATACAAGATGATGGGTACATTATCCTGTATGATTAGTTCAAGACATCAAAAATCATCCATACCATTGCTCTATTCAGCTAGACTTTATGTGCTGGATGATGAAAAAATAATTGATCATCCAAGAAGATTTATAAATTATCATGTACGATTAGTTTAAAATGTCAAATATCATTTAGACCAATACTCTATTTTGCCAGACTTTACATGTTTAGATGATGAAAAAATAATTGATCATCCAAGATGATTCTTGGATCATCTAATACAATTTGTTTAAATCAATACAAATCATCCAGAACATCATTCTATTCATCCAAGAAGAAATTAAGGTTTATTTAACTAGTTGTCCAGGATGATCTTGCAATCATTTAGGATGATATGATCGATCAATCAAATCTTAATTACTTTCTTTAATTAAAGACTAATTTAGACATAATTATAATGCATCATCCAAGATGATGTCCTTTATGATGTCTAAAATAATAACATATCTAAAAAAGTTGATGGTTGATTCTTTCTGATTTGAGCATATCATCCAGGACAATGCTAATATCATACAGGACGATACTAATATTATCTAAGATAATTTGCTAAATTTGGCTAACTTAACTAGGATTCCCTAATTAGGGTTTTTCTTTTTAACTAATCATGCATGACGATTCTAGATTGTCCCAAATGATATGATCAAAAATAGAAAACTTTAAAATAGATAAAATTTTCCTCTCTAAGTGTGTGTGTGCAAGGTTACTTAATATTAGAATCCACTTTGTTATATTTGACTCAAAAAAAGGTAAAAATGCTTGAAGTACATTTACAGACTGACTCAATCCTAATTTACCTAATCTTGAGCTGGCTTGATTTGCAATTGATCTTATAGACCTGAAACTTTAGTAAATAAAGTAATAATAGATAAAATAGAAATGTCAGAAATATATTTTATCATCAAAATTATAATCCGTGAATCCAGATTTGTAACAATCACATCCTTTTTGATAATAGAAAACATTTGGTACAAAGTTCAACTTAAGTAGTTAAACTAGTTCTGACATTAAGATCCACCCACATAGAATTCAACCCTACATTCTCCTTAGCTGCAACAATTACATAGAGCACATTACACTAAAACCATTGTTGATAGTTTAAATGAGATGCCGAAATATAATGTGAAGGAAAATATTGTGGACCAAGCAATATACATTTTATAAAAGTTAATCATATGGTACAAACACTAAACAACAACAATAAAAAAAATAGTGCAACTAAATAAAATAAACACTACCACTACTCCCCTTTGAAATTACAAAAAGGAGGAAAATAAAAAAAAATAGAAACTAATAAACATCATTAAAAAAACAACACAAGCAAATAGTCTATAAGTACGAAGGACCCTGATCGTTAGAAGGAGGTGGTTGTGGTAGATGAAAAAAATTGAAAATAGCAGCGAACTGCTCTTCAAACTAGACCATGTCCTAGTCATGATGCTGCTGCTGCTGCTGGTGTGTCACATATGCATCAAGTCTAGCAACATCCTCCTCATGTTTTTGCTTCTATGTAGCAATGTAAGAGTTACACCGAGCCTCTCGCTGGTCTAACCACTCCACTAGCTGATCCAACTATAAGTTGGCAGATTGGAATAGGTGTAGGATTGGGTGCAGGAGCAGCTTCATCCTCAGCTCCCTCATCCTCCCCATGCTTCGGGTGGAGATGAGTATTATGAATAACATGGAAGAAGCTTTTGGTGTATAAGGAAGGATCAAAATTAGGTGGGGCAGGATATTGAAAATTATATTTGGTTTCCAGAACATAGGTTATGATGTGTCATAAGGCAAGATTAAGCTTTCTTCTATGCCCTAAATCCCTAATACTTATCAGATGCTTAATGTATTGGAAAAGAAGATCAGCAGCATTGATCTCTCTATGGGTCATTATGTAGAAGGTGGTGATTAAAAGGGGAGAAGTGATATGGACACGGTCATAAGCCTTAAGGATTACTAAGGTGCGAATTACATATTAGATTGTCCTAACATCTTTGAATAAGGTCTTGGATGCCCTATTATGATAGGAGACAAGAGTGTTCCTTAGAAGGTAATTTGTAGGAGCCTAATCGTAATCAGGATCTTGAGATAAAGGTGAATCTTGTCTCCAGTAGTGGATAGTTGGAGGAGTTCATGGCAGTCTTGATAGGTAATTTGTACAAGTAGTTTGTTTAGAAAAGATTGAAGGGAAGTGTAAGTGGAGTTGATACTAAGGCTTACAAAAAATTCATAAAGAATTTTAAAATTGAAATGGAAGGCAAGTGCAAGGATGAAGGTGAGGAAGGTGTGAGCAAACATAATAAGGATAGTGTAAGTGAGTATATGAGGGTTGATGGTCTTGGATAGTATGATCCTGGCATTTTAGTAGTGAAGATACGCAGCTTGGTTAACTGCCTCAGTGAAATGTGGCTCGATAAAGGCCCTCGAAGAACTTTTAGTCACTATTCTAGATCATTTTCTACTAGCTATGGACAAGAAAATTAGAGCTTAAGGGAGAAGAATGAAGAAGTGAAGGGTTTGAGGTGAGAAAAATTCTTTGAATCCAATTGTTTAAAAAGAAATGGCCATATCATCTAGGACAATCGCAGAATCGTCTAGGATGATCGCAGAATGATCCAGGATGATTAGACAAAATTATGACGTCTAAAATGATTAGCCAAAAAAGGTGGTTATATTGTCTAGGGCAATTAGAAATTATCCAGGAAGATTGGACATAAGTGAGAGTCATGCCAGACGAACTTGAAAAAGTAGATCACCTAGGATAATTAGGTGGATCATTCAAGATGATTGACAATAATGGATCGTATCAGTCAAATTTAAAACATGTAATGTCTTTGGCCATGTGGATCATCTAGGATGAACAAATGGATCTTTCAGGATGTTCTCAAATAATTGAAATAGAATTTGATCAGAACATCCAAGATGATGTGGATCATCCAGGACGATCTTTGATAATTGAGCAGGATTTAATCAAATCATCTAGGATGATGAGGATTGTCTAGGACTATCTCAAACAGTTAACTTATATCAGCCATAGATGGAAGATGAAGGGTGGTCTAATGATATCATCTGAGATGATAGGAATATTTCTAGGATGATGTGATCAAAATTAAAGATTTTATGGATTGATGGAAGTGATCAGAGAAAGCCCTAAAATAAGAAAAAATAGTAAAAAAATAAAAAATAAGACAATGAAAAAAAGACTATAAAATGATAGAAAAAGGATGAAAAATAAATTTTTTTATAAATGCATGAATATAATAAATTTTTGACGTGTTTTAATTAAAAATTTATACAAAAATGAGTTAATATTGTCAAAATTTGAAATATTGTAGAACAACTGATCCTGTTAATCCCAGCTTAGACTTCTTACTGGGCAAACCAACTTTTCCAAATAAAGATATAACTCAAAAAAAAAAAAGGTAAGAAAAAGTGATTTGTTCAAACCTTATTTTCCAAAAAAAATCTTAAATAATAATGTACCAAAGTAATTAGTTACAATCATGAATTTCGAAATCAAATTTTTAAAAATATCAAGTAATACATGATTTCTTCTAAGATTTAAAGGTTTAAAAAAGAAGGAAGCTAACTTTCTTGTGGGCTCATTTTGTGCCTCTTGTCAATTGGTTGGTGCACTTTACACATTTTTTTAATTTTTGATGCATTTTGTGCATCTTTCTATCTTTTTTTGGCGATCATTGCACATCCTTTTGATTTTTTTTCTTTTTGGACTCATTTTATGTGTGTTTTCATTTTTGCAAGCTAGCTCCCTTTCGAAACTTTTGAATACTCTCATTATGAGAATATCTTCCAAATGTTAGAGAAGAAAAACTCACTCTCTAATATAAGGAAGAGTAAACCACAAAGCAGGATAAAATTCATATAATAAATGCAACGACAAGAATATAAAAGTTTGAAAGTGATTTAATGACTTTAAATATTATTTATATAAGATAGATTACTATAACATGATTAAAATGATTTCAATCACAAGGTCAAATTGTTAATTTGAGATAAACTTTTATTTAGAAAAAAATTGCACCGCTAAAAGAATTTAGAGGAAGGGAAACAATCAATGGTGTTTCATTCTTTAACTTGTTTAGGAATGTCAAACAATGACTACAAATTTTCAAAAATAAAAATAAAGCATAAAATATCATTTCAGCTGTAACAAAAAAGAAAACATTAAAAGAAAAACTAAAACAACAAAAATGAATACACAAAAAATAATAGCAATTAAAAATCAATAATTAAAAATAAAAACAAAAGAAAAGTCAGAAACAAAAGAAAGAACAAAAAATAATAACAAACAATAGATCAAAAAACATAAAATTCAGAATTCAGTAAGCATCAAGTTCATGCATTTTTGTTAATCACATCAAATATGATCCTTAAGATGATGAATGTGTCAAAGGTCAGTGGCTTAATAAAGATGTCAACCAGTTGATTCTAAGTTGTCACATGGTATAACTCAATGTATGATTTGGTAACATGGTCCTTAATAAAGTGATGCATTATGTTAATGTGTGTAGTCCTTAAATTTTTTATAGGATTCTTAGAGATGAAGATGACACTAGTGTTATTACATAGGATTGAAATTGTGCCTACGGATAATCCTAAATCCAAAATTTATTACTTCAACTAAAAGACTTGAGCCACACAACTTCCTAAGGCAATGCACTCAGCTTCAATAGTGGAAAGTGCAACAAAGTTTTATTTTAATTTGACCAGGAGACTAAAGACTATCCTATGAATTAGCAAGTTCCAGAAGTGCTCTTTCTATCCATCCTACACCCTGTAAAATTAGAATCAGAATATCCAATAATATTAAAAGAAGTGTTGTGCCTAGGATATTAGATTCCTAAGTTTTGGGTCCTTAAGAGATGTCTAAGGATTCACTTAACTATAGTCAGGTGGGATTCTTTAAGAACAACTTAAAATCTAGCACACAGATAAACACTAAATACTATATCAGGTCAGCTAGCAGTCAAGTAAAGAAGTGATCCAATCATTCATTTATATATCTTTTGATCAATAGATTTTCTATTTGAGTCCTTATCTAACTGAACACTAGAGCTCATGGGATTATTTATTGGCTTGGCTTTACCTATTTCATATTTCTTCAAGATATCCTTAATGTACTTTGATTGATTAAAAAAGGTTCCATCATCTAATTATCGTATGCTAAATCCTAAAAAGTAGGATAATTCACCCATCATATTTATATAAAATTACTTATTTATTATTTTAGAAAATTATTATATAGCCTTTTATGAGAATATCTAAAAATTGTATCATCAACATAGATATGAATAATTTGTAACTCATCTCCAACTTTTTTTAGACAAGGAGTGATGTCTATACTCTCCTTAACAAACTCCCTTTCTAGTAGGAATGTGCTAATCCTCTCATACTAAGCTTTGGGTGTCTATTTTAATCCATATAAGGCCTTTTTTAATTTGTAGACATGATTTGAAAATTGAAAACTCTCAAAACCTGGATATTACTCTACAAAAGCATCCTCTTTTATTATCTTATTTACGAAGGAACTAATAATATGCATTTGAAAAAGCTTAAATCCTTTATAACAGGAAAAGGCTAGTAGCACTCTAATGGCTTCAATCTAGTTGTAGGGATAAAGTTCTCCTCAAAATCAATCCCTTCTATTTAGTTGTACCCCTTAGCCACCAATCTTTTCTTATTGCTAACCAATATATTAGAATCATTAATTTTATTCTTAAACCTCATTTGGTTCCTACCACACTTTGATTTTTAGGCATTTATACTAACTCACAAACATCATTCCTTGTAAATTGGTTAAGTTCTTCTTGCATAGCTAAGATCCAAAATTCATTAGATAGGGCTTGATTGATATAGGTAGATTCAATCATTGAGATAAAGATAGAGTGATTTACTTCCTTCCTAAGTCCACGCCTAATTCTAACACTTTTAGAATGGTCTAATAAGACCATTTCTTTAGGATGACTTGAAGAATATCTCCAATCTTTAAGCAAAGTGTGTCTTGGTTCTACCCTTCCCTCTAGATTTGTATTTTTTACTCCTTGGGTTATCTTACCTACTTTATCAGTATTTTGAGGTTCTCTCCTTTTCTCCAAATTTTTAACTCATTAGATAATCTCTCTAACTTTATCTTCTTCCTCAACTCTAAACTTTTTAGGATCAGATTCATCAAACACTATATGAGTAGTCTCCTCCACCATCAATGTCCTCTTGTTAAACACCCTAAAGGATTTCCCCACACTTGAATATCCTAAAAACACTCCATCATATTTTGGATCAAATTTTTCTAAGAGTGACTTCCCATTATTAAGAATGAAAACATTACAGTTAAAGATATGGAGGTGGGAAAGGTTGTGTGTCCTACCCTTAATGATCTCCCAAGGTGTCTTATTCAGTTTGGATCTACCATTCATAATATTCAACATATAATAACTTGTATTTATCACTTCTACCCAATAGTATTTTAGAAGTGAATACTTAGCAAGTATGGCTCTAGCAGCTTCAACTAAGATCTAGTTCCTTCATTCAACTATCACATTCTACTGAGGGTTCCTAGGAGCTGAGAAGTTGTGACTAATCCCTTGATCCTCATAAACATCTTCAAATCTCTCATTTTCAAACTCTCAACCATGATCACTATGGATGGTCAAGATCTCACAACCTAGCTTTTCTGAATCCAAGTAGAGAATGATCTAAATTCATCAAAAGAGTCACTCTTATGTGACAAAAATATAATCCAAGTGAACCTCAAGTAATCATCGACAATTAGAAATCCCTAGACTTTTCCCCCTAAGCTGACAGTGCTAATGGGTCCAAATAAATCCATATGAAGGACTTTTAAAGGTCTAGAGGTACTAACGTCCTTAATGGAATGCAAAGTGGATTGGACTTATTTCCCTAGCTGACAAGAATCACAAAGATGGTTCTTAGTGAACTTAAGCTTGGGGAAACCACTAACTAGGTCCTTTTGGATTACTCTCCTAAGGGTTTTCATGCTGGCATAATATAACCTCTTGTGTAATAACCAATACTCATTATTTATAGATTTTAAGCAAAATAAAGCAGCAAATTCAACGTTATTTAAATCAAGCATGCAAATATTATTAATCCTCTTTCTCTATAAAATTATGTTGTTATTCAAGCTAATAATGCATATGTTTACCAAAAGTTTTATAATAAAGTCCTTGTTATAAAGCTGAATGATGCTAAGCTAATTTTGTTTCAAGCCATCTACAAGTAAAATATTTTCAATCAAAGGTTCTTGAATTTTCTAATTATACCTATGCCCATCACTTTCCTGGTGGTGCTGTCTCTAAGAGTAACCTTACCTCCAGCCCTGGCCTCCAGTAAAATGAATTGGTTGGCATCTCCAGTCATGTGTCATAAGTATCCGCTGTCTATGTACCACATACTCTCATGAGGCCTTTTGTGAGAGCAACCCTACAAAATTAAAAAATGTCAGATTTAGTAATACAAATAAGTTTGGATCCCTTCTTATGGAAAGAAGAATGCAATGTATGTGTGTTATGCTGTGAACCAAGCAATTTAAGTCTCCACACCAAATGTGTACTATGATGAATAGTAAAAGTGTGTGAAATGTGTCATAACATGCCACATTAAAATTATCTAACACTAGGAAAAGGGTTTACTAGTCTACTCATGTGGTGATGCTTTCTTAAAGTTATGTGATGCATGATATGATGGTTTATCAATTTCAAATACTTTGCGTTTTTCTTATTTCTTACTCAATATGAGATGACTTCAATGAATCATGTACATCAGATAATTCATTATGCTTTTGTTTAATGCATCAAACTCATCAAGTAATGACATGTGATTGATATCAATAATATAATGATCTTTAGGTAAATTTTATGCTCTTTTTACAAATGTAAAAGTTCTAATTTCAAGCTAGAATGCAATTTCTTAAGTTTTCTATATGATGCATGAATTTTTTCAAAAACTTCAAGTAATTGATCGTAGGTTAGTTCACATACCTCTTCTTAGCCAGACTAACAAAGATAATCGCCCGCCATCAAACACATATTTGTTTTCTCTTCTTTAGCTTCAATCTAAGAGGAGTCAGATATAGAATCCACCCAAAATGCCTTTTGAAACCACTTCTTGTCCTTCCTGAACTTGTTTATCCTCACCCTTCTCCTTGCTTGGCTGAGCCTTAACTGTAGGACAATCAGCTTTAATATGTCTCAGCTTCCTATATTTAAAACAAATCATGTTAAAAGAACTTTTATAATTCTTGCTACTCTTGTTGAAACTCGAGCTTATGAGTTTATGTTTTTTATGATAATAAATATTATGGCTCATATTTTATTATCTAACTGTATTAATAACATATTTTTTTTTTGTGTGTATACTAACTTTTTAGGATTATTATGCACCATTCAAGGCTCAAGATTTAGAATAATAGGTTTTATTCATAATTTTTATTGATATACTTTTGATTTATTGAGTCATGTCCTGTAAGGGTGTATGCTAGCTTGGTAGCCATACACACACACACACTCAGGGGAGTGAGATCTTGTCAAAACTAGAAGTTCAAGTTTTAAACTAATCATACTGAATGATTTTGGATCATCCAGAACGATCCTTTATAATCATGAAAAATAGCCGCCAATGATAATTTAGGCAAGATTTTAAAATTCAATTTTTGTTCTAATTATACCAGACGACCTAGATCATCCTAGGCGATCAATACAAATCATGCCTAAATTGATCATGTGATTAGGAGATTAATTATGGTTAAATATTTCAATCTGATTTTCTTGAACGATCTGTATATCGTACAGGATGATGTTTGCCGACACACTTGATTTTTCTAAATCATCCAAGATGAAATACCATAATTTTTCTTCTAATAGTCTTGGATAATCAACAAGATCATCTTAGATAATCTGTATAAACTTGCACTTATCATCTTTGACTATCTGAATATCATTATGGACTATCAGGTCAAATTCTACACATCGTATTGGATGATCCTACGATCATCCAGAATGATTTTTGGCACTGTAATTGAGTTTTTAGGGTTTTGAAAACCCTATTTTTAAGCACATTGTAAGGGACGATCCTTCCATGGTCCTGGATCATATTTGGCATCGAAATTGAGTTTTTAAAATTTTTAGAAGCGCTCTTTTTAGGTTCATCATATAAGACAAATAATGTGATCATCAGGGATGATTTTTGTCTCCAAGAATAATTTTTAGGGTCTTTTAAACCCTTTTATTTAAGTTTGGTCAAGGCACTTGATAAATATCTTTTGTAGCCATTCAAGCTTCATTCTTTTGAAGAAAACCTGAAAAGTGAACTTAAAAGGAAAAGAGGAAATGGTGGAGTTTGAGAGAGGGAGAAGATTCTTAGAGGGAATTTCAAGGAAGTGTGGAGAGAGTTTCACACAGTCACTCTGGTAAGCTCGCACCTTAGTACCCTCGGATTCAATGTTCATCTTGGAGAAGTTTTGGGAAGAAGAAGATCTCTTTGGTGTCAAAGGGTCTAGCTACTCCGCCGCATAGGGGAAGGTTGAAGTGATTTTGTAAGAGCTTCTCCACCTAGCTGTAGCTGCTAAAGGAGAGTCACAAAATGATTAGTTTAATACTCAGATGGTGCCTCTGAGGAGTGGACATATGTCAAGTTGGACCGAACCACTATAAATTTGGCCGGTGTGTTCTTTCCTTTATTATTTTTGCGCTTTATTTCTTATTATGATTAACTGCTTGGGTGAAATCTCTAAGTAATCTTTTTATGATTGATTTATTTTATTTCTGTTGTAATATTTTTCTTTTATTTAAAGAAGTTGTTAAATATCCAATTCATCCCTCTTCTTGGTTAGCCTCGGGACTAATTCATAAGTGCTTATCATCCCTAATAAATTTTCAAGTGGTATCAGAGCGGGATTCATAAAATTAAGTTTGAAAATTTTTTAAATTTCAATTAATCTAATTTTTATAATCATAATATTATAGAAGGTTATTCAATCACCATATCACCTTTATTTGAAAATATTACTTTTGATTTTTTGAAAATTTGCATGTATAATTTGTGACAATCAATTGATTATCAAATGTGGCATATGATTCTAACTAGTTATTTAGTACCGTCACATGTTTTAGATGGAATTAAAATTGATATTTTTTTTTAATTAATGGAATATGGAAGAATAAATAAATGCTCAATTAAATGCTAAATCTTTAAACTATTTTTTTGTGCTTTAAATTCTGAAAATTATATGTTAGTATCCATGTGCACTACTAGCAAGAAAATTTGGGATAAATTACACATTATATATGAAGGCAATAGTGAGATCAATCAATCCAAGTTGAACTTTTTAATGCATGATTATGAACTATTTTGTATGAAACCGTATGAGATGATCTTAGACATGTATACTCGGTTTATTCAAATTGTGACATCATTACATACTTTAGGTAAAAAAATTTCAAACTTTGAAAAAATCAATAAAATTTTATATTGTCTACTTGATAAGTTTGATGCCAAAGTTATTGTTATTTATGAATCAAAAAATTTGAATGAATATTCTATTGATAATTTGATTAGCTTACTCATTGCCTACGAGCAAAGTTTAGCTCAAAGACTTTTGGATGCAGGTGAAACGATAGTGCTAAAAAGTTGAATGCACAGAAAAAATTAGCTTAGTTGATGACAAAACTGATGACTTAATAAGCAAATTGGAAAGCCCACTAAAACACAAGCATAAGCATTAACAAAAGTGGAATAAAGGGTAGACTTAACTTTTGAATCATCAGACCAGGAGCAAGATGATGTTTAAAGCCTTTTTTGTGTGCTTATTTATTTGTGTATACATTTTTTTTGTTATATTTTTATTTATTTTCTGTGTTTTTATTTAATTTTAGTGTTTTCTTTGGGTTAAATTTTTTCTTCCTTTTTGCTATTGCTTTAAAATTTTAAATTAGTTTTTATACTTATTTTTGTGAAGTTTTCTCTGATCAACACACACATATCACCTTTTTGTTTCGTATTCACTTTAGAAAATAAATTCTTTTTAAAGATCATTTTTTCAAAAAATAAAAAATTTATCTCTTACTTTTTTTTTTGAATTCTTATGTATATTATGGTTGACGCCTCTAAAAATAATCAAAGAAAGTAAACTCATGATTTTGTCTCTCTATCTCTTTTCTTAAAGAGGTTATTTTACTTTTGATTCAAAATCTTCATCATATTATAATTTGAATTTTGAAATTGAACATTTTATCTTCCTACATTTTGTCTATCGCATAGGAATCTTTTGCAAGTTATTGAATCCACCTCGTAATTTTCTCAATCAAGTAGTTCATTTTATTAATAGAATGGATTTGCTTTAATTTTTAAAATTACATAAAGGTAACATATTTGATTGAAAAAAAAGTGTCCAATAATACTAAATTAAAAGATGCACAATAACGCCAAGTTGTGAAAGATACACAAAGTATATCAAAAATTAAAAGATGCACAAAGTGCGCCAAACAACTGACAAGAGGTATAAAATGAGGCCACATGAAGTAAGCTTAACTTTCTTGTATTTCTTAAATATTAAGAAAACCCTTTTATTTATTGATATTTTTTATACTTGAGCTTGAAAATCATGATTCCTGATTCATCAATTTTTGCATTAATCGTCTATTAGACATATTTCATTAAAGAAGTTTTAAAAAAATTAGTGCTTATTTTTCAATTTGGTTCTTGATTTAGATATTGAAATAAAAAGTTTTTGAGCCTTTAAAAGAACTTGAGTTTGGTTAATAATTTTTGGATTTCTAACATTTCTAGATTATGCGTTGTTAATACATTCTTTATTAAGGTTTTGAATAAAATCAAGAGACTATTTCATTTCAAGAATATTTTATTTTTTTCTTCATGAGATCATTGATTGTATTGTTTTTAATCATTTTTTTATTGTTCTGATTATTTGTGTTCCTCCTCTTTTTTATAATATCAAGGGGGGAGTACGTACTGTTATAATTGTATATGTATATATTTTTTTATGAAACCTTTTATATTATTTTATTGTTTTAAATAAAATAACAAAAAATTTATTTCCCCTAATTTTAAATTTTTATTCTAGTAAGGGGGAGATTAGGAGAAAATATTTTCAATTTTGCAAATTCAACTAGTAATATTTGTTATTATCAAAAAGAAGGAGATTGTTGCAACTTGAGCTTATAAGTTTATGTTTTTGATAATAATAAATATTGTGGCTCACATTCGATTATCTACCTATATTTACAATATATTTTTTCTTGTGTGTATACTAACTTTTCAGGATTACGATGCACCATTCAAGGCTCATGATTTGTTAGAATATGTTTTATTTATAATATTCATTGATGTACTTTTTGATTTATTGAGTCATGTCCTGTAAGGGTATATTCTTTCTTGACGGCCATGCACACACATACTCAGAGGAGTGAGATCTAGTCAAAACTAGAAGTTTAAGTTTTGAACTAATCATATTGGACAATTTTGAATCATCCAGGATGATCTTTTATGAACTTGGAAAATAGCTGCTAATGATAATTTAGGCAAGATTTTAAGATTTAATTTTAATTCTAATCATCCCGGATGATCTAGATCATCCTAGACGATCAATATAAATCATGCCTAAATTGATCATGTGATTAGGAGATTAATTATGGTTAAATTTTTTAATTTGATCATCCTTGATGATCTTTATATTGTACAAGATGATATTTATCGACATACTTGATTTTCCTAAATCGTCCAAGATGAAATATCATAATTTTTCTTTTAATTATCCCAGATGATCCACAAGATCATCCTGGATGATCTGTACAAATTTGCACTGGTCGTTTTGGACTATTCTAATATCGTTCAGGACTATCAGGTCAAATTCTGCACATCGTACTAGACAATCCTGTGATCGTCCAGTATGATTTTTGGCACCAGAATTAAGTTTTTAGGGTTTTGAGAAACCCTCTTTTTAAGCACATCATACGGAACGATCCTACGATCATCTTAGATAATATTTGGCATCATAATTAACTTTTTAGGGTTTTCAGAAGCGCTCCTTTTAGGCATATCTCACAGGATGATACTGCGATCATCTTGGAGGATTTTTGCCACCAAGAATAATATTTAGAGTTTTTTAAAGCCCTATATTTAAGCTTTGTCAAGGAACTTGATAAGTGTCTTTGGCAACCATTGAAGCTTCGTTCTTCTAGAGAAAACTTGAAGAGAGAACTTGAAAGGGAGAGAGGAAAGGGTGGAGTTTGAGAGAGGGAGAAGATCCTTAGAGGAGGTTTCAAGAAAGTATGGAGGGGTTTTCATACGGTCACTCTGGTAAGCTCGCACCTTAGTACAATTGAATTTAAGGTTCTTCTTGAGGGAAGTTTTGGGAAGAAGAAGATCTCTTTGGTGTCAAAAGACCCGGCTACTCTATCGCATCGGGGTAGGTGGAAGTAATTTTGTAAGAGCTTCTCCGCCTAACTGTGGGGGCTAAAGGAGAGTCACTAAAGATTTAATACATTACTCGGAGGGTTCTTCTGAGGAGCGAACGTAGGTCAAGTTGGACCAAACCACTAAAAAACTGGTGTGTTCTTTCCTTTATTATTTTTAAGCTTTATTTTTTATTACGATTAACTGCATGGGTGAAATATCTTATTAATCTTTTTATGATTGATTTATTTTATTTTTGTTATAAGATATAAAAAGATTTTTCTTTTATTTAAAGAAGTTTTTAATATCCAATTCGCCCCTCCTCTAATTTAGCCTCGGGACTAGTTCATAAGAGCTTAACATCCCTAACGAACTTTCAACTCTTACCTTTATTCCACTTCTGATGGAATTTTTGCTTTTTCCTTAAAAAGTGTTTGAATTCCCTAGTCATTATGGAAACATCATCACTTTCAAACCCTAAAGAATCAGTATCTATATCATTGGCCTTCAGTGTCATTATTTTCTTCTTCTTTTCATCATCTGCATCAAGTTGTCTTTGGTTCACTCTTTGCTCGTAAGCAATAAGTGATCCATCTAAGTTATCAATAGAATAAATATTCAAATCATTGGATTTAATGATAGAAGTTATCTTCACATCATAAGAAGAATGCAAACATTTCAGAATTTTTTTAACTTATTCATAGTTAGTGAGTTCTCTTTCTAGGGCATGTAGAGAGGTAACAATTTGTGCAAATCTAGTATACATTTTAGAAATCGATTCACTAGATTTTATTCAAAATAATTCATATTCATGAAGCAATATATTCAATCTAAATTGCTTAACTTCAGTTGTGCCTTCATAAGTGATACATAATTTATCTCAAATTTCTTTACAAGTGGTACAAGTTGAGGCACGCATGTAATCTTTAGATTTCAAAGTACAAAAAAATAGTTCAAGCATTTTGTATTAAGTTGTGCTAAATCCCTATCATCAAGAGTCCATTTAGTAAAAGGAAGTTTAATTTTTAAGCCATTAGCTTCACATGATTGTGGAGAATAACCTTCTTTAACATGCATCAGCATGCGAGATCCAATAGATTGTAAAAATATGGACAAGCGAGTTTTCCATAAAATAAAAGGTATAATATCAAACAGTGGTGGTCACGTAATAAAATAACCTTTCGTAGTATTTTGGTTACTAAAGTTAACCATAAATAAAATTCCAAAGTTTTCAAAAATTAGATTTTATAAATCCTGCTTTGATACCACTTAAAAATTTGTTAGGAATGTTAAGCCCTTATGAACTAGCGCAAGGCTAATCAAGAGGGGTGAATTGGTAGTTTTAAAAATTCTTAAGTAAAAATCATAATCTTTTTGAAATATTTTAAAACATTAAATCATACAATCATTCACCAGAAAATAAAGTGCAGAAATTGAAATACAAAAATATAATAAGAAAGAGCACACAAGAATTTTATTATGGTTCGGTCAACTTGACCTATGTCGACTCCCCAGAGCCTCTCCTCCGGATATTATACTAAACTCAGTGACTCTCCTTTTTCTCCCACAATAAGGAAGAAAAGCTTGTATAAAATTTCTTTCCACCAACTCCGGTGAGACAGAGAACTCGACCTCCTAAAGTAGGTAGAGAACCTCAACCTTCTTTTGCTTCCTCCTGAAGTAAGTAGAAAACCTCGATCGATCGCTAAATTAGTACTTTCTAGAACTTCATAGGAACCAGGGATGATGAATGGAGAAGATGACTTTGATCCTTGATTAGAGCAACCTTTGTGAACTCCTCACAAACTCCCCCTCACAAGTTCCTCTCTCTCTCTTTCTCTCCCAATCTCTCTCTCTCCTCTTGTCTTTCTCATGTTAGGACAATAGCAAAAAATCACTTATTGAGTAAACAAGAGATCGTATATATAGAAGGGCTTCAAATTTTCCTTAAATTGCAACTAACAACAAATATTGTCCTGGACAATCGACTGATGATTGGTATAAATTCAACTCAATTAGCTAGGACGATCTGGCGGGAGGCTAAATGATTAGAAGATTTGTTTATTCAGATCATCCTGGATGATGGGTAAATCATCCTATATAATTAGTTCAAAACATCAAATATTGTCCAGACCATCGCTCTGTTCATCAAGACTTTACATTTTTGGATGATGAATAAATAACTTATCATCCCGGGTGATTCTTAGATCAGCCTGTATGATTAGTTTAAAATGCTAAATATTATCCAGAACTTCACTTTGTTTGGCTAGGCTTTCCATGTTGGATGATGAAAAAATAACTTATTATCCATGATATTGCTTGGATCATCTTGTATGATTAGTTCAAAATAATACTTATCGTTTAGCACATCATTCTGTTTGTTCAGGACCATTAAAGAAGAAACTAAGGCTTGTTTAACTGATCATTCAGGAAGATATGATCGATCAATCAAACCTTAATTGCATTCTTTAATCATCATACTAGTTTAGGCATAATTGTAATGCATCATCCACAATGATGTATTGTACATGTCTAAAAATAATAACATGCCTAAAAGAGTTGGCAGCTAATTCTTTCTGATTTAAGTATATCATCCAAGATGATGCTAATATCATCCAAAATGATTTGCTTAATTCAGCTTCCTTAACCAGGATGCCCTATTTAGGGTTTCTATTTTTAACTGATTGTCTAGGATAATTTTGGATCATTTCGGATAATATGATCAAAAATAGAAAACTCTAAAATAGACAAAAAAATTTCCCCTGAGTGTGTGTGTACAAGGTTACTTATCATCATGATCCACTTTGTTACATTTGACTCAAGAAAAGATAAAAACATTTTAAGTACACTTACTGATTGACTTTGTCCTAATTTATCCAATCTTGAGCTAGTTTGATTTGTAATTGACCTTATGGACCTGAAATATTAGCAGGTAGGGCAATAATAGAAAAATAGAAATGCTAGAAATATTTGGTATCATCAATATTATAATCAATGAATCTATGTTTGCAACACTATTTTCAAAGCATGCTCCCTACTATCTAAATCAGTTGCAAGAGTATCTAAGTCCTTATATGCATTTTTAGCTCAACATATAGACTTTTCAAGGAATCACGCTCATTTTTTAAATCAAGATTCTTTGTATTCAATGGGTTAAATTCATCCAACAAACTTATATGATTGATATAAAGTTTAGAATGATCTTTAATCAAAATTTCATACTCTTTTTATAAGTTCAAAAAATTTTGTTTTAGGCTAGCATGTGATTTTTTAAGCATTTTATAAAATGAATGAATTTTCTCAAAAACATCAAGCAATTGATTATATGTTAATTCACATACCTTTTCATGGTCATAATGAACAAGATGATCATCCTCCATTAAGCACAAGTTTGTTATCTCCTCTTGATCTTTAGTTTTAGAGGAGTCAGATGCAAAATCCACCTAAAAAGCCTTTTGGGTTCTTAACTTGCCCTTCTTAAACTTGGGTTTCTCCTTACCCTTCTCCTTGCTTGGGTTGACTCAAGTGTAGGGCAATCAAATTTTATATGTCTCAACTTCCTGCATTCAAAACAAATTACATCAAAAAAACTATTAGAATTCTTACTATTCTTATCTTATTCCATTTTTAATGGAACTTTTTCTTCTTTATTAAAAAGCTTTTAAATTTTCTTATAATTAAGGCAATATCATCATTCTAAGAATATAAAGTTTCAGTGTTAGAATTAACATCCTTTAAGGCTAAAATTTTATCCTTCTTTTTCTCCCCTACATCAAGTTGTCTATGGTTCACTCCTTACTTGCATGTAATGAGTGATCCAAGTAAGTTATCTATAGAATAAACATTCAAATCCTTGGATTCAGTTATAGCAAAAATCTTAGCATCAAGGAAGAAGGTTAATATCTCAAAATTTTGTTAACTTTTTCATAGTTTGTTAGCTCTCTTTTTTTAAGGCATACAAGGAGGTGACTATTTATGTAAACCTTGTATACAATTTAGATATTGACTCACTAGGTTTCATAATAAAAAGTTTGAAGTCAAGAAGTAAATTATTTAACCTAGATTGCTTAACTTCACTTGTGCCTTCATAAGTAATACATAATCTATCTAAATTTTCTTTACTAGTTGAACATGTTAAAACATGTATGTAATCTTCAAATTTTAGTGCACAATAAAGTAGTTTAAACATTTTGCATTAAGTTTTTCTAGATCTCTATCATCAAAAGTCCATTTAGAAAAAGAAAGTTCAGTTTTTATGTCATTAATTTTACATGTTGGTGTAGAAAAACCTTCTTTTAGAGGCATCCACATGTGATAATCTATAGATTGCAAAAAAGGTGGGCATGCAAGTTTTCCAAAAATAGACGGTAAATCATCAGATAAGGGTGGTTGAGTAATGGAATACCCTTTCGTCGTATTTAGGTTACTAAAGTTAGCCATGGATCATTAATTCAAAGTTTTCTAAAACTTGATATTTTGAATCTCTCTCTGATACCAATTGATAGTTCGTTAGGGTTTTTAAGCCCTTATAAACTAGTCCAAGGCTAACCAAGAGGGGAGTTGAATTTGTGTTTTAAAAAATTTAACTTAAACAATAAGAAAAATCTTTTTGAGATTTTTGATATTTTAAAACAAACTACTTTTATCCTGAGGCGGAAGTAGAACATTTTTATAGAAATAAAACTATTATATTTAAAATGCATAAATAATCAAGAGTAAATAATATGGAAATTGAGTGTAGGAATTAAAATAGAAAGAACACATAAGATTTTTAAAGTGGTTTGGTCAACCTAACCTACATTCACTCCCTTAAGCTTTCCTTCCATATATTACACTAAAACTATAATGTCTCTCCTTTTGCTCTCACAGCAAGGCGGAGATGCCCTTATAAAATCTTTTCACCGAGCCCAATAAGGTAGAGAACCTAGACTCCTTTAGCTTTCTCCTAAAGTAGCCAGAGAATCCCAACTTCTTTTGCTTCCTCCTATTGTAGACAGAGAACCTTGATCTAGTGTTGATTAAAGACCTCCCTAGAGCCACTAAGGAGCTAAGGATGATGATTAGAGAAGATAACTTGAATCTTTTCTTGGAGAAACCTTTGTGAAACACCTCATAAACTCCCCATCATAAGATTCTCTCTCTCTCTTTCTCTCTCTCACGCACTCTCTCTCTCTCTCTCTCTCTCTCTCTCTCTCTCTCTCTCTCTCTCTCTCTCTCTCTCTCTCTCTCTCTCTCCCAATCTCTCATTTTCCTTCTCTAAGCTCTCTTAGGTTAGGACAATAGTAAAAGATTCTATCAACAATAATTAAGAGTGCTTGAATAGAAGGCCTTAAAAATGACCTAATTTTTAACTTGCCATCAAAGATCATCCAAGACAATCTGTCGATCATCCTGTATGATTAGTTTAAATCATCCCTTCAAGCCAAGAAGATGTGGGTTTCCTATATGATTAAAACATATAGTTTATTTTGATCTTCTAGTCTGATTTGTACATCATCATGTATAATTAGTTCAAAATCAAACATTATCGTCCAGCAGATAGTTTGGGATGTTCAGGAGATAAATCTAGATGACATGTAGAAATATAACTGATCATTCAGGACAATGTTGAGAAAATCTTGTATGATTAGTTTAAAATCATACATTATCATCCAATAGATAGTTCAGGACGTTCAGAAGATTTAGGAGAAAACTAAATTTTTTTCTTATAG
Organism: Dendrobium huoshanense; assembly: GCA_016618105.1. NCBI lineage: Eukaryota > Viridiplantae > Streptophyta > Magnoliopsida > Asparagales > Orchidaceae > Dendrobium > Dendrobium huoshanense. Next base: position 17,339,015 of record CM028351.1, on the reverse strand, counting down.
ATCGTTCAGTATGATTCTACGATCGTCTTGACCAATATGATTGATCAATCTAACATTAATTACTCTCCTAATAACTTGATCAATTTAGTCATGATCGACACAAATTATCCAGGATGATAAGGATCATCATGTATGATTAGTGCAAATTTGAGAGTTTTAAAATCTTATTAAATAAATTTGACATCCAATCAATGGGAGTATTGTCCAGGATAATTTGCTTAATCAGGTTTGCATGATCCAGATGCCCTAATTAGGGTTATGAGCTCAACAGATCATCTAGGATGATCCAAAATCATCTTATACAATTTAGTCAAAAAAGTTAATTTTCTCTATGTCCCTTTACTCACTCCCTTTAGTATGAGTGTGCAAGGTTACTTAGCTTCAGGATCCACCATATTATAATTGACTCAAGAAAAGGTAGAAAATGCATTTAAATTAAAATTATAGACTTGACTCAGTCCTAGTCTATTTGATCTTGAGCTAGCTTGAGAGTGAGCTTGTAGACCTAAAATGTTATTATTCAATAGAGAAAATAAATATGCAATGAACTTTAACTATTAAGAGATAGCATAATAATCAAAAATAATAATTGAAACTTTGTGAGGGTTGTTAAGCCCTTATGAACTAGTCCTGAGGCTAACCAAGAGGGGGTGAATTGGATATTTAAAACTTCTTTAATAAAAACAAAAATATTTTTATATCTTGCAGCAGAAATGAATTAAATCAATAATAAAAAGATTAACTAGAGATTTCATCCATGTGGTTAAATTGTAGTAAAAATAAAGTGTGGAAAATAATAAGAAAGAACACACCAGATTTATAGAGGTTCGGTCCAACCAGACCTATGTCCACTCCACTGAGCCACCCTCTGAGTATTGCACTAAATCTTTAGTTACTCTCCTTTAGCCCCCACAGCTAGGCGAATAAGCCCTTACAAAATCACTTCCATCTTACCAGGTGCGGCTGAGTAGTCGGGTCCTTCAACACCAAAGAGTTATTCTTCTTTCTAAAACTTCCATCAAGATGTACCTTGAATTTGATGGTACTAAGGTGTAAGCTTGCCAGAGGAATCATGTGAAATCTCCTCCACACTCTCTTGAAACCCCTTCTAAGGATCTTCTCCATCTCAAACTCTACCATTTCCTCTCTCTCCCTTTCAAGTTCTCTCTTCATGTTTTCTCCAGAAGAATGAAGACACCATGGCTATTAAAGGCACTTACCAAGTGCATTAATAAAGCATAAATAGAGGGCTTTAAAAAACCCTACTATGATTAGAAGCATAATTATGATATTTCTTCTTGGAAAATTTAGGAAAATCAAATATGTCGGCAAACATCATTGAGTATGACATATAGATCATCCTATACAATCAGATTGAATAATTTAACCATAATTAGTTCCCTAATAACATGATTAATTTAGGCAAGATTGGCATTAATTATCCAAGATGATCTAGATAATTTTGGGATGATTAGAATAAAATTTGAATCTTGAATCCTTGCCTAAATTATCATTGGCGACTATTTTTTTAAGATCATAAAGGTTCATCCTGGATGATCAAAATTGCCCAATATGATTAGTTCAATGAGCTGATCATCTTGGGTAATCAAAATCATCCACTAGGATTAGTTCAAAACTTGAACTTCTTGTTTTGACTAGATCTCACTCCCCTGAGTGTGTATAGGCATGAACACTAAGCTAGCAAACACTTTTACATGACTTGACTCAAGAAATCAAAATTACATCAATGAATATTACAGACTCTTTATAGCAACATTATTCTACCAAATCTTGAGCTATGATTCTTCGTTGGAAGGGTTATGGTGTTCCTAAAATATTAGTATACACACAAGTAAGTTTATAATAAAAATACTAGTAGACATAAAGATATGAGCCATAATATTTATTATCATCAAAAATATTAACTTGTAAGCTCGAGTCGTAACAATAATGTATGTTATCATCAAAATTACAAGACTTGAGCCCAGATTTGTAACAATTTCTTGAATGCATTTTCTAATTTAACATGTGATATTTTCAAAAAATCATACTCAGTAGATAATTCAGAATGCATCTTATTTAAAATATCATATTCATCTAACAAACCTGTGATTACTATCCAAAGTGGAAAGATTTTTCCTTAGGCATTCATTTTCTTTCTCTATGAAAAGTCATATTTAAGGTTGGCATGTGATCTTTTAAGCTTCCTATATGTAGTATAATTTTTTTTTGAAACTATAAATAATTAATCATAGGTAAGCTTACATATCTCTTCTTGATCAGATTTGTTAAGATGGTCATCTATCATTAAGCATAAGTTAGTTACCTCCTCTTCTACTTTAGCTTTAGAAGAGTATAATGCTGAGTCTATGCAAAAAGCTTTTTGAGTCCTTTACTTACCCTTATGGAATTTAGGATTTTCTTCACCCTTCTTATTGCTTGGGTAAACTTTAAAAGTTGGGTAATCAAACATCAGGTGTCCTTGCTTCCTAAATTCGAAGTATATAACATCAAAAGAAATTTTAGAATTTATACCATTCTTACCTTTATTCCTTTGCTGATGACATTTTTCGCATTTTCTTTAAAAAGCTCTTGAATTTCCTAGTCATCATTATAATATCGTCATCATCTCATCAAGAAGAGTCATTGTCAGAATCATTTGCCTTTAAGGCTACAATTTTCTCTTTTCTCTTTGCATCTGCATCAAGTTGCCTTTGACTCACTCCTTACTCATAGGCAATGAGTGGCCCAAGTAAGTTATAAATGGAATAAATATTTAGATCTATAGATTTAGTAATGATAGTAATTTTTGCGTCATAGGAAGAAGGTAAACAATGAAGAATTTTATTAACTTTCTCATAATTTGTAAGCTCTCTTCCGTAAGGCATGTAGGAAAGTACCAATCTGAGTAAACCTAGTATATATAATAGATTCATAAGGTTTTATGTAAAAAAAATCATAATCATGAAGAACAACATTTAACCTAAATTGTTTCACTTCCTTTGTTTATGTTATGCAGAGTTTATCCTAAATCTCCTTACCAATAGTATAAGTGGAAACATGTATGTTATCTTCAAATTTTAATGCATAGAAAAAAAAGTTTCAAGTATTCAGCATTTAGTTGGGCTAAATCTCCATCATTTATACTCCATTCAAAATATGGTATTTAAATTTTAATGCCAATTACTAAACATGAAGGTGCAGAATATCTTTCCTAAACTAACATCCACATGCGATAATCAATTGATTATAAAAAGGTGGACATGTGAATTATCTAAAAATTTGAAAGAAATATTATTAAAAAAGAGGTGGTCGAGTGATTGAATATCCATCCGTAGTATTACAATTACCTAATTTAGCCATATATCTTTTTTCAAAAGTTTTATAAAACTTAATTTAAGAATCCCACTTTGATACCAATTGAAAGTTCGAGCGGGTTATTAAACCTTTATGAAATAGCTCAAGGCTAACAAAGAGAGGGGGTGATTTGATTATCTTAAAATTTTATTAAGATAAAAAGAACATTTTTTAAATTTTTTTTAATATTTAAAAAATAATAATTTTATCCCGTAATATAGAAGCAAAACTAATTTCATAATAACTAAAATTAGATATTTAAAACACAAAATAAAACACAAAAAATATAAAAATTAAATGTTGTAAAGAAAATAGAAAGAACACGCTAGAATTATATTGGTTCTATTAACTTGACCTACTTCCATTCCTCAAAAACCTCTTTTCTAAGTATTGTACTAAAAGTAGTATCTCTCCTTTTTCCCCCATAGTAAGGCAGAGAAGACCTTACAAAATCTTTCCACAAACCCGATAAGACAGAGTACCTTAAATCCTTTTACTCCTTCCTAGAGTATACAAACAAACTGGAAATCCTTTTACTCCCTCCTGGAGTAGGAAGAAAACCTTGGAATCATTTTACTCCCGCCTAAAATTGGCAGATAATCTCAGACTTGATGCCGATGAATGTCCCCCTAGAGCCACCAAGGAACTAAGGAAGAAGCCTGAAGAATATGGTGGAAACCTTGCTTGGAGTAACCTTTGTGAATCTCTCACAACTCCCCCTCATAAGGATCTCTCTCTCAAAGCTCTCCTCTCTTCTTTTTCTAAGCTCTCTCTTAGGTCAACCTAATAACAAAAGATTTTTAATAAGAGTATTAGAAATTCTTAAATAGTGGGCTTTAAAAAAATAAATTTTAAAAGATACATCTTCTATTAATACAGGACAATACATGTATCGTACAGTACCTTCAGTGTAATTCAAATTCGTCCAAAAAGATCATTTTGATGAAGTGCTCAACTTTTATAAAATTTCTTGTAGTATGATTAAAACATTATATGGTACTAGCTGTAGAAATTCCTTTTGTTTGTTTAGAATAATCCTTAGGATGGCAAACTTCGTACACTATCGATCGTTTCGAATTGTAGACATCATACAATACGATCAATACAAAAATTATAGATTTTGTTTAATATGATATCTGAAAGTTCATGTAGGTTGTTAGACCTTATAGAACGATCCAAAGGCTAACCAAGCACTACAAGAAAATCACTCATTACTTGCGATTTATTCTGGCAGTCAGCATAAGCTTTTCGGCAGTTTTGTTAAAAAAATGATGGCTTTCAGCGGTTCACAAACTACTGGTAAAAATCACTTAGGAAACTATTTTCGGTGGTCTTTCTCTATTGGTTTAGATCACCGGTGGTTAATATCACCAGTGGTTTTCCAGCGATCATAACGCTAGTGACCGCCGGTTAATTACCGGCGGCCTACCGGCTGTTTAACTGCCAGTTTAGTCAAATTTTCCTGGCGGCCAAACCATCGGCATGTCATTGGTAACTTACCAGCGGTCATAATCAAAGGAATTACCAGTGGTTCCACCGCCAGTGTATCACCGGAGAACCGTCGGAAATCGTCGGTAAGCAGCTGGAAACTACCCGCGATAATAGTAATCTTCCGATAACTTATATTAGCGGTCTGGTATCGAAGTTTATGGTGGCTAAACTGTTGGTTGGCCATTGAAAACCTGTAGCATTAAAAAAAATTAACAGCCTCCCCTCTATTTTATTAATTTTTATCCTAAACTATAAACCTGCATAGAAAAAAAAATAATTTTCACAAATATGGGCAACACACCACTATAATCAATTACAATAATGATCATAAATATATTCATCAAAACAAATCAACTCATAATAAGTTCATAACCAAATAATAAGTTAATCCAAATAAGTTCATCTTAAGTTTACACATAAATTCATCAAACCAAATAAGTTTACAATAAGTTCATCATAAGTTCATCAAATAAAAAAGAGTACTAATCCTCCTCCATGTCCTTATTGTCTGGTAATGCATGTGGCTACTCTTGCTCTTTCTGCCTGCATCTCATTTTGAACCTTTCTCATCTCTCTCATCAGTACTGCAACCCTCTGGCTTACACTTTCTTTAGCTCCACTAGGATCTTAAAATACTGAGGTGGATGAACTACCCTCATAAGCATAGCCTTGCGAACCCAAGCCATATACCCTCCCCCTTTACCTTCCTCCAAAAACATCTGATCATGTATGTCACACAAAATATTAGGTCAATCCTATAGATGATCCCTCACCAGTGGACTGATGACATTTTCGAGCACGTACAAAATTATCCTGTGAGAATAAATCTATAAAATATATTGATATTAGAATGAGTTTTATTATAATAAATTTTTATTCCCAAACTTAAAAAAATTATACTCACATGAGCCTTTTTAGCCTTTTCATCAATCCACTGATTGTTAGCTTGATATTGGTGAGTTCTCATATGCAACTCCAGTGGTGTCGGTTCCCAACCAAAAAACTCTTTCTAAAAATAGAAGATATATTTATAATAATATAAATATATTTATTAAACTAATTTAAAGCTTTTATCAATCATTATCTATGTTTCGTATGAGGAACCAATCCACTAATATGAAGAAAGCTTCTTAAACCCCAAAAGTCAGGATCTCTGTTCTGCTTATTTTGCTCTCTTATTTTTGTGAACTTTGGGCTCGGCCAAGCTCTACTCAAATCTTCCTATATGCCCTCTCCAATCCATATTAGATGTTGCATGAACTTTCTAATGTCCGTGAACATGTCCATAAGATGGGTCGATCCTCACCTCTCAAAATTTGTTCTGATCATTGTGTTATGATCAGGCAACCACCTAAATTCTTTCTATAAAAAAATATAGGCATAACAAAAAATATTAATATACATTAACTCAAATATTTTAATTTAAGTATATCTGAAATTCTCCAAAACACATATCCCTAATTTCCTTTGGAATCTTCTTCCATGATACATAAGGAGCATCATATTTATTTCCTATGATATCTCAAATCTTATGAGTAGGTGGCCTTGAAGGATTGAAGCTACAGATTAATTTTCTTGTCAATAATATATAATATATCAAAATATAAGAAACTTAACAATGTAAACCAAACTTACATATCGCCCTTAGGCTCAATGTATTAATTCCTATCTGCTACAGCTCCATGATCCCCAACACCAACCTCTGCTGGTCTAGATGGTCCACCATGTTTTGGTTACACCGAATATGGGTAATAATATGGGTGGGTGGGGGTAAGGAGGGTAAGGGACGATGGATGGACCAATTTCTGATGATGGTGGAGAGTAATATTAATAGAATGGAGCTGCATGTGCCTGATCTGGAGAGGGAAATCAAGGACTCATCAATGGAAGAGGGAAGTATCCAAGAAAGGGTGGTGGTACAATAGCAGGTCGATCTAACTGACTCTAACCTTCCTCATTAGGGGACTACTACTGACTCCTAGGTGGTGGTGGTGATGGTATAACTAGTGGAACTGATATCTGTGCCTCACTTTCATTATTTTATCAAGGTCTATTAGGATTAACACTTAACGTTTTTTTAGAAAACTTAGAAACAAAGGATCTATAAGGAGGATGGTCACCTGAAGTCATCTGTATTAAAAGAAGCAACTAGTAAAGCATTGTAATATATAAAAAATAAAAAATAAAGAATACACAAAAATGAATTACAAAAATAAAGAATTACAAAATATAAAATAATGGTTAACATTTTCATTGCTCAGAATACAAAAAGTACAATTCTATAAGTATAAAAACTATTTAGAAATATTATAAAAACTATAATTCTATAATTCTAAATTATAAAAACTATATTCTAAATTACAAAAACTATTCAGAATTAGAAATATTTTCATTGCTCTCTAGGGTATCTTCATTTTCATCCTCATTCTCACTTGATGAGCCAGTTAAACTATTTAGATCATCTAACTACATTTCAATTCTAGGGGTTATAGTTGGCATCTCCTCAATTTCAACCGGCCTATAACTTGACAACTCATCCACTTGATGTGCAATTTCTATAATGTATTATTGATCAATTATCCTCCATACTTTTATTTTTATGATAGCTAGCCAATCTTGTTTATACCTACGACCACTAGGATATTTGTTGAAATAAACTTGAATAACTTGACTTGCTAACACAAATGGATCAAATTTCTCATATCATCTACTATATTTTATATCCACTAAACCATACATAGGATGAATCTTTGTGCCTTTATTCTATACTGGATCATACTATTTACAGTTAAACAAGCATACAAAGTTCTCATCTTTACCTGGGTTCTCTAGGTCAAAAACCTCATTTAGAATACTTTAATAATTACACTCATCTTCTTTATGAGTATTCCCTCTAATACATACTCCATAATTTTTAGTTTTTCTTTATTCACTTCACGACTTGATATAAATCTGAACCCATTCACTATATATATTAGTCAGGTCCTTACTTTTAGCATTACACCCCATGCTAGTGCTTACAAACCTTTATCAAAATAATTATTATTAGGGTTATGTATTTAAAAAAAATTTAAATATTAGTGCTTTTGGTATTAAATAAGATATAATTCAAATAAAAATTTTAAAATTTATGAGCTCATATAAGATATAAACCAAGCTAGAAATTCATTTGCAACAACTTGCTCAATATCTGTAGAATCTGTTAGAGGCGAATTGCTTACAAAATACCTGGTGATAAATCATTCAAATAATTCTTTAGTATTTTAAATAAACATTACTCATTATGCATATTATGGAAGAACTTACTCTAAGATTGGTTCAACTTTTTCACAGTTCAGTAACACATATAAATTCATTATTTTGATTTCTAAATCATTGAGAAATCTTTTAACACATTTGCCACTAGGCTTTCCATGACTTTTAAATACTGATAGTATAGCCTGCGATTGTTCTTCTACATCAAAGTCCATATTACAACCAATCTTTATTCTTGTACGTCTTACATGGGGCTCAAAGTAGTCGGACTAGAAGTGAGTGATTTCTTGAGATAAATATGCTTCATATATCTATCCTTCTAATCGTGTTTTATTCTTAATATATTTCTTCAACTTATTCAAATATATATTAAACAATTATAATTATCAAGTTAATAAATATATATTCTCAACTTATTCAAAAATATTAAAGACTTAATAAAAAAATGTTTTACCTCTCGAAATAATACATCCAATGATATTATATAGGTCCACCAACTCTAGCTTTTTAAGGTAGATGAACTGGAAGATGTTTCATAGAATCAAAAAAATCTCGGGGGAAATTTTTTTTATAACTTGTAGAGGATAATTGGTATGTTCTTCTCGCTCATCCGTAAAGCATCTTCATTTAGTTTAGATGAATATAGATCTTTGAAGAAAATGCTATGCTCAGTCAATAAATTTGATATGTAATCTGATATCATAAATACTAAGATCAGAAGAATAACCTCCATAATTATGTAACAATTATGACTTTTTAGTCCAAATAATCTCACATATTTTAAGTCAACATATTGGCTTATGTTTGATACATAACCATCAGATATTTTTAAACCTTTAAACCACTAACATATTGATCTTTTTTTTCTAACGTGCAAGAGTAAGATGCTTTGGGCTTCATTATTTTGCCATCGGTGGTTTTTACTAACTCCATTTTTTTTTTCGATAGTACTTTCTAATGTCTATCATTTCTTTGACATTATATTTACTCTTACCTTTAACATCCGTAATTGTATTAAAAATGTTATCCATAAAAGTTTTCTCAATGTGTATAACATCCAGATTATGTCTTATCAAATTATTTAATTTCTCCAATATGGTAATGTGTATAAAATATTTTTTTAATCCAATTATGATGAACACCATATCCCGGATATCTAGACTCTGATAACATTAAAAAATCAATAATTATTGGAAAGTCAGAAAGTCACTGTAGTACATCATTATCACTTAATCTTGGTGGAGGTGGTGACCTCTCAACTCTGTTTTTAACAAATGCTTCCTTATTCCTCTAAAATTGATGATCAACAAATAGGAATATACAATGACAATCAAAGCAATTATTTTTTTTCCTCCATATTTTACTATGAAAGCTTTAGTATTATCCATGCAGTAAGGGTAAGCTAATTTTTCTATTGTGCTCAAACTAGACAACAAAACATAAATTGGAAAATTTCCAATAGTCCAAGTAATGCATCTTGAAGGAGAAAATTTTATTTTGTTAATATATCATATATGAGAACAACTTCTTCCAATAATAATTTAAGAACTTTAATTAATGGTTGCAAAAAAAATTATCAATTTTTGCTTTTAGATTATGTAATCCAGGTATTATAAGTGTTAAGAACATGTACAGAGTAGTCATACATATCTCTGATGGAAGGTTATATGGTGTTGTATAACTGGCCAACAAGAGTACGGTGTAGGTACTTAACTATATGGGATAAAACTATCGGCATATAATCTTAATCTTATGTTGCAGGATTCAACAGCAAATGAAGCTTGCACTAGATTAAAATGTTTCCATGCTTCAGTATCTGATGAATGAGAAAGAACATCATTATTTACTAATTTCTCCTTATGTCATCTCATATGGCCTATTGAACTCATTAATTCATAGAGTCGTTGAAGTCTTGGAATGATCAGTAAATAAAATAAACTGGAATATAGAACATTTTTTTTTTGACGATGTTGTTTTTTTGAGTTTGGCTTAAACTGAGGCGCATTGCTGCTGCGCCAATAAACTTCTGTTGCATCTTCCTTGTAGTATAACATACATCCATTGATATAGTAATCAATTTTTGTAGTAGTGAGACCCAATGTGGATACTAATTTCTTCGTTCGGTACAAATTTGAGGGAATTAAATTGTTCGTCGGATTAGTTTTCTTGAGAAGACCAATGAAGTCATTGAAACAATCACGAGGAATATTATATTTAATTTTAATACTTAGCATCCTCACTGCAATCGACAATTCCAAATGAGTTTTACAACAGTCCCAAATTGGTTTTAAGCTGCATGTAGTAACTCAAAGAATTTTTTAGTTTCTACATTTGGTGTCTCTTCCACACTAGTCCTTAAATTATGACCTGCTATATCAAAAATATATTCTTCATACGATCTAGTCATTTGATCTTCATCAAATGTTTCAAAAGCTATGGATGGTCCGGCATGAGTATCTCTGTGTGGCTCGTACTCTCAATGTGAGGTCCAAATTCAGTAGTCTGGAAGAAATCTCATATGATATAAATCAAGCTTCATATCATCGGGCGTGAGGAATGCTTAATTTTTATGCTTCAAATATGGACATATAAACATTTTATCGAACTTAAAAGAACACAGTTTAGATGCAACTTGAATGAAAGTCTCAACTCTCTATATAAATTCATCAGTCAATCCTCTTCGACCCAATAACAATTTATTATACATCAAATATCTCTCTTCTTAGATAGTCATTTTAATATTGAAGCAAACATCCCCCTACATAGTTATGAAATTAATTATTAGAAGATATGCACCCTGAAAAAGTGTACGTGGTATACTTTCGAACAAGTGTAATTTACTTAAATTAAAGAATGGGATGATATTATAAGGACCAAAAAGAGATGATTCTCATGGTAAAAGCTTAGGATGTATTTTTATAGATACTTGTGGGGTAGGATGTCATATGAGATGATATTATGAGTACCAAAAAGAGACATGTTGCACTATGAGGCATTTGTATTAGGAAAAAGTGCCTTAGTCTAATACAATGTAATTATATATATATTATTGTTGAGTCTAGTAATTAGGTTGTTATGCCTAAGTTAATGTCCCAAGGCTACCAAGAGGGGGGTGAATTGATAGTTTAAAAATTTTAAACCCTCTTAGAAGATTAAGTTGAACCGAAAAGAAAATTTTTCTTTTAAAGATTTTTCTAGAAAATATTTTTCAACCACAGAGTTGTTAACAATTAAAATAAAATGTGGAAACAAAAAAAGCTGTAAATAATATCAGATTTATAGTGGTTCGGTCTATAACCAGACCTACATCCACTCCTCAGAGGCACCCTTTGAGTATTGCACTAAAACCAATAGTGACTCTCCTTTTGCACCCACAACAAGGCGGAGAAGCCTTTACAACACACTCTTTTCACCACTACCCGGTGCGGCAGAGAACCGTCGTCCTTTTACACAATCCCTAGTGCTGGCAGAGAACCGTCGTCCTTTTACACAATCCTCAGTGTGTGCAGAGAACCCTACGACTGTTCACACTCTCCAAGTGTAAGCAGAGAATCCTTCGGCTGTTCACACTCTCCAAGTGTAGGTAGAGAACCCTTCGGCTGTTCACACTCTCCAAGTGTCGGCAGAGAACCGGATCTCCTTGACTAATCTTCTCACAAGATTCTAGAAGGAAGAAAGAAAAGAATGAAGTAATCCAAATTCACAAGTAGAGACTCTTACCTTTGAAATCCAAGTGAAGCCTTCTCGCTCCAGTGGTAGGAATCCTCCCTTGAATGCTCTCTTCCACTCTCTCCTTGGCTATTCTCTCAAGAGGCACGAATATCAAATGATAAAAAGATTGGGTGGCAGTCTAATTTGGACTATTTATATAAAAGACAAGAAAAACCGCCCAAAAACTGCAAGTTTTTAATTCTGTACGCAGTGGATCGTCCTGTACGATCGTAGATCATCCTGGATGATTTTACTTAAACGATCTGAAACGACCCTATTTGAATATGTGTACGAAATATCTTCGTACAGCTGATCGTTCTGTATGAATTAGGTTCGTCCAGTATAAACAGTTATTACAAGGTCAGTTCTAGAAACTGTTGAAAACTGTTATAAGTTGGTTGATCGTTTGGACAAAAATTTGTTCGTCTGGACAAATTTTTTACAGAAAACAGATCATCCTGGATGATTCTTGACTTCGTCTGGACGAAAATTTTCCAGAGGACCAATCGCCATGGACGATAATTCATTTTCGTCTGGACGAAAATTTTCCAGAGACCCGATCATCCTGGACGATTCTTAATTTCATCTGGACGAAATTTTTCCAGAGAACTAGTCGCCACGGACGATAATAAAATTTGTCTGGACGTAAATTTTACAGTGAACCAATCATCCTGGACGATAATTAATTTCGTCCTGGACGAATAGGACTTTGAAAAAAAATTTCAAGCAAGTTCCTATTTGTTCCATGTGCTCTATAAAAGATAACTGTCTGATCGTCCCGTACGATCGAATATCATCCCGTACGATCAGTATAAAATTTTTATGATCTCCTTATGTGTGTGTGTATGTTTTTATTCACTCAATTACAATCATTCTCTTTCAAATTTAATTCAAAGAAAAATTCAAGTTTCAAATTAACAAAGTATCTCATGTTGAATTTGATCTGAAGTTTTCGTAGTCTGGAGTCTGATTTTCCTGAAATGTTAGTACACACAAGAGCAAATACAAATATTCTAAAATTATTAGGAGATAACTACACATTTGAACAATAATGTTTGGAATCATCAAAACTATACAAGTTGCACAAATGTAAAGCATTCAAATAGCAACTATTCTAACAATCTCCCCCTTTTTGATGATGGCAAAACAATTATTGTTTGTATGGTTTTAAAAAATCTCCTATCTCCTAAACTCCCCCTGAATTAATGAATACATGAAAATAAGGAGGCATTTTGAAGCAAAGAACAATATTTTTGTTTTTCAAAAATTTTTAACACAAACAATCACAAAAGCAAAATGCAAACAGAATAATCAAAACAAAAACAAATCAATACCAACACAATAATTCCAACATAATAATTTCTCCCCCTTTTTGACAACAACAAATAGTGAAGAAGAAATAGACGAGAAATGTAAGTAATTATATGAAATTCATTTGAAAATTTAATCTAAATAGTGTTTGACATAAGGTATGCAATTTTAAACTAAAAACATTAGGTTAATTATAGAAATTCATAAAATTTAAGAAGTGATATAACATTGTACGTAAGAAGAATTTTTCAAAATATGATTCAATTTAGACATTCAAATATAAAAAATTATTACAAGAGAGATGTAAAAAAAAATTTATATTTCAAAGTTCAATGGAATATAAATGAACATAAGATCAATTTGAATTAAGAGATTGAAAGAATTTGGAAAGAAGAGAATTACCACATGTGGCGCTTTGCGCATCTTTTTCAAATTTTTAGGCACATTTTTGTGCATATTTTGACATTGGGCTAATTTTGTGCCTCTTTTTCACAATGCAAATCTTTGCGCATTCCTTCTAATTTTTGTACTTTTTATATAATTTTCAAGAGTAATTGAGACCAATTCTTTCCAAAATCAATAATCTAAAATTTCAAATATTTCTAAGTGCATAAATATCACTTGAGCATAGAAATACGAAATAAGAAAACATCTAAATTGCAATAATAATATTAACTTTTATGTAGTCTAAATGAATAGACATGAATTTAAAAGTTCTAATTACAACAAGTTATAAACAACTTTTAAATTTAGAAAGACTAGATTTTCTAATATAGATAATCTCAAATTATAATCTAATTTAAGCACTATGAGGATTAAATAACACTAATGAAATTTATAAAAATTAACCACATTCCAAAAAGCAAATCAAATTTGAAACAAGTACAACATCCATTGATATTAATGAAAGGATTACACATTTCATAATATCTAAAAAACAAGTAAGAAAATACACTGAACTTAAAAAAAAAAAACATAAAAACAAGCACATAACATAAAAACTGACACAACAAACATCTCTACTGTTCTAGAGGAGGAGGAGGAGGAATGCCGCCAAAAAGGTTGAAGTAGGAGGCCATCAACATTATATTGGTATTAATTTCATGTACTTCATCTCTAATGTTATCAATGTCTTGTTGCTGCTGCTTAAGTTGAGCATCAAATTGATCAAACCTTTGATCAACGTAAGTCTCTAATCTATCAAATCTTTCAATCAGATTCTGATAATCTGACTGAGGTGCAGATGTTTCCTCTCCTTCTTCTTCCTCTTCTGAAGCACTGGCATGTGCTTTTCATTTTTCCTCCTTGAAAAGCAATCTGAAGGAAGCATCATTATAGTATATTGGCTCATCGTATTCTTCATCAGGATGCACTAAGTTGTATTTCTTTTCCAAAATGTATGTTACTAAGCGCCCTAATGAGATGTTCCTTTTTCTCTTCTGTTCTGCATGTCCTATTTCTGAAAGCTCATATATATGATCTATGATAAGTTGGGCTTCGTCAATAGGTTGACATTCTATAATCAAAAAGGTTAGAACAGAAAGGAGAGGGGTAATATTAATCCTATCACCAGCTTTAGGAATGATTGAAGATCGAAGGATATGCTGGATGATTTGGGCATTTTTTGTCATACTGGAGACTCTAGCGACATGATAGTCAAGACCATTTTCTCTAATTACCCTATTGACATGATACCATTTGAAAGAGGTTTATGACATTAGGGTGTGAGCTTTATATCCCTCAGTTCTTAAGTTCAAAAAGGCACCAAGGTCGTGCTTAATGATTTCAACTTTTTGCTTGAAGACATAAGAACTTATGGAGGAGTGGTCTGAATTAAAACTCATGTTTGCTAGGAAATAGTGATATGTTTGCTTGTTGTAGAAGTGGGAGAGAGAAAGTATGAATTGAAATTGGGTTGAGGCAAAAAGGTGCATTACCTTAAAATTTAACTCGCTTTGGATTAAAATGCGAGAAGGAGTTATTTTGGCGGATGCAAAATGAGGAAATGATTCCTCATTCGCCTTAGACAGGAAGTTTTCTGAGGCATTCCTATTGGGTTTCTTTACCAACACCTTTTGTCTCTTGCTTGAGGAGGCCATTGTCGATTTGAAGTAGAAAGGGATTGAAAGTGAAGTCTGGAAGTGTGATTGTTAAGTTAGAAAGCCTTCATATTTAAAGAAAAACGATACGTTCGTCCTGGACGAAAATCTTCGTCCTGGACAAAAATCATCGTTCATCTGGATGAAAATATTTCGTACAGACGATCAAATTCGTCCTTAATGTAACGGCTTTTTGTAATCAACACAATTTACGATGCGTCCCTTTGTACAGGCTTTTTGACTTGACCGATCGTACCGACAAAATTATTTCATACAAACGATCAAAAAGTAACTCGTTTTAATGTCTCTTGAAAATCATCCCCTACAATGAACCGACATCTGTTCGTCTGGACAAACCAAAAATTTGTACAGATGAAATCCATATTAAAAACTGTCTTATCCACTCAACCGCTGCATTTAATCGTCCCGACGTTTGAGAAAAAAAAAATTTTGTCCTGGACGATCGTCAGATCGTACAGACGATCTAATTAAAAACTGCTCTCAAAACGGTTAAAATTCGCGCAAACTTTTCTTTCACACATCGTCCAGTACGAAATAAAATTTGTCCCGGACGATTTCCTCCAATTTTTTGAATTTTGATTTTTAAATTAAGAAAAATCAAACTAAACATACAGAAACACAGAAATCATAAAATAAAACCATAGACCTAAAAACAAATTTATTCAAAACACACAAAATTTCTCAATATCAAAAACAAGACAAAACAAATATTAATGTTGCAAAAGACATTTTGATTAGGCATTCAAATCAATAACACCAAGCCTTGTTCTTAAAGTACTGAAGGTATCAAAGGCTAAAGGTTTTGTAAAAATGTCTGCAAGTTGATTTTCAGTTGAAACATGTGTGAGTTTAATTTCTCCCTTGGATACATGATCCCTTATGAAATGATGCCTTATATTAATATGTTTGGTTCTAGAATGTTGAATAGGATTTTTGGAAATGCAAATAGCACTAGTATTGTCATAATAAATTGGAATAGTGCCTATAGTTAATCCTAAATCAATCAACTGTTGTTTTAACCAAAATACTTGTGCCACACAACTTCCTAATGCAATGTATTCTGCTTCTGCAGTAGATAGTGCCACTGAATTTTGTTTTCTACTATACCATGAAACTAATGAATTTCCAATGAATTGACATGTTCCAGAAGTGCTTTTCCTATCCACTCTATAGCCTGCAAAGTCAGAATCTGAGTAACCAATAATTTCAAATGAAAAGCTAAACTTAGGATACCAAATCCCTAAGTTTTGAGTTCCTAGTAAATATCTTAAAATCCTTTTCACTGCTGTCAAATGTGATTCTTTTGAATCTGATTGAAATCTAGCACATAAGAAAACACTGAACATAATATCTAGTCGGCTAACAATCAAGTAAAGTAAAGATCCAATTATCCCTCTAAATTTCTTTTGATCAATAGATTTTCCCTTAAGGTCCTTATCCAACTGAACTGAGGAACTCATTGGTGTACTAACATGTTTAGCATTGTCCATTTCATATTTTTTTGAGGATATCCTTAATATATTTAGTTTGACTAAAAAATGTACCTTCCTCAAGTTGTTTAATGCTAAATCCTAGAAAGTAATTTAAATCTCCCATTAAACTCATTTCAAATTCACTACTCATTATTTTAGAAAAATCATCACAAAGATTTTTATTTGAAGATCCAAAGATGATGTCATCCACATAAATTTGAACAATAAGTATATCCTTTCCAATTTTTATTAAAAAGAGAGTTGTATCCACACTTCTTTTTTCAAAAGATCTTTCAAGTAGGAAGGTGCTCAACCTCTCATACCAAGCCCTAGGTGTCTGTTTCAATCCATATAATGCCTTTTTTAACTTGAAAACATGATTTGGAAATTTAGAATTTTCAAAACCTGGAGGTTGTTCTACAAAAACATCTTCTTCAATAATCCCATTCAAAAAGGCACTCTTTACATCCATTTGAAATAATTTAAAACCTTTAAAACAGGCAAAGGCAAGTAAAACCCTAATTGCTTCAAGTCTAGCTACAAGGGCAAAAGTCTCCTCAAAATCAATTCCTTCAATTTGATTATACCCCTTAGCAACTAATCTAGCCTTATTTCTAATGACTACTCCTGAGTCATTCATTTTATTTTTAAAAACTCAATTGGTTCCAACAACACTTTGATCTTTTGGTCTTGTAGTTAATTCCCAAATTTTATTTCTTACAAATTGATTTAACTCTTCATGCATAGACAATATCCAAAATTCAACAGAAAGTGCTTGATCAATATTAGTGGGTTCAATAGTTGAAATAAAGGCTGAATGATTGACTTCCTTGTTTAATCCATGCCTAGTTCTAACACCCTCACTTGGTTCACCTATAATCAATTCCTTTGGGTGGTTTTTAGAAAATCTCAAATATCTAGGCAAAGGGTTTTCTCTTTCCAAATTTTCTTCCACATTTTCTTCCAGATTTAATCTATCAATCTTTTGGGAGTTTTCTTTAATTTCTTCTTCAACAATATTTGGCTCTTCCAAATTTTCACTTTCATCAAATACAACATGTGTGGTTTCTTCAATGACTAAAGTTCTATTGTTGAATACCCTATAAGAATTTCCAACACTTGAATATCTAACAAAAATTCCTTTATCTGAGTTTGGATCAAATTTTCCTAAGGCAGATTTTCCATTATTATGTATGAACACTTTGCAACCAAATACATGCAAATGAGACAAATTAGGTGTTCTACCTTTTAGCAACTCATAGGGTGTTTTATTCAAATTTGATCTCACATTCACCCTATTCAGAACATAACATGCAGTCCTAACCGCCTCAGCCAAAAAATATCTAGGAAGTGAGTATTCTGCTAACATTGCTCGGGCGGCTTCTATTAATGTTCTGTTTTTCCTTTCAACTACCCCATTTTGTTGAGGGGTTCTAGGTGCAAAAAAATTATGATTAATGCCCTTTTCTTTTATAGAAATTTTCAAATCTTTCATTTTCAAATTCTCCTCCATGATCACTTGGTAAAGAAATTATTTCACATCCTAGTTTTCTTTGAATCCAAGTTGAAAAATTTCTGAATTCCTCAAATGATTCACTCTTATGAAAAAGAAATCTAACCCAGGTGAATCTTGAGAAATCATCCACTATAACAAATCCGTATACCTTCCCTCCTAGACTTATAGTGCCTACAGGTCCAAAAAGATCCATGTGTAGAATTTCTAAAGGTTTACTGGTCCTAAGATCTTTATTGGACTTAAAAGAGGACAACACTTGTTTTCCTAATTGACATGCATCACAAAGGTGGTCCTTAGTAAAGTCTAGTTTTGGTATACCTCTCACTAAGTTCTTTTTGGTAATTCTTCTAAGATTTTTCATACTAGAATGACAAAGTCTCCTATGCCAAAGCCATGATTCATCAGAAACAGTTTTCAAACAAAAAGCAGTAGGAGATTGAATACAATTTAAATCTAGCATATAGACATTGTTTACCCTTTTTCCATTTAAAACAATTTTCCCATTTAGGCTTATTATGCAGTTAGTAGGTAAAATTTTTATATTGTAGCCCTTATCACATAGCTGACTTATGCTTAACAGATTATGTTTTAAGCCTTCAACTAATAACACATTGTCTATGAAAAAGTTTTTCAAATTTCCAATCATACCTGATCCAACCACTTTCTTTGTGGTATTATCTCCAAGTGTAACCTTGCCTCCATTCCTGGCTTCCAGCGTTATGAATTGAGCAGTATCTCCAGTCATATGCTTTGAACATCCGCTGTCCAGGTACCATATACTCTCACGAGGTCTTGTGTGAGAGTATACCTGCAAAATTCTCAAATGTTAGACCTGTGAACCCAAACAAGTTTGGGTTCACCTTTATGAAATTTATAATCATATGCATATATGATATGTCTTGATTTATGCATCTTAGTTCTCCACACCAAATTAATTTTCATCTTTAAAGTGCAGGTGTGAGATATATGTCCCAAAAATCTACAATTATTACATTTAATATTAGGAAAAATATTCCTATGTTTTCTTTCATATGATTATCTTCTAAGGGATTTCATGAATTTAGGATAATATTTAGGATTTGTAAAATCTTCAAGTTTAGGGGGGTTCCTATTATCCTCGAGAGCTCTTATTGTGAGTTTGTAAAATGAATTCATATCTTCCAAGATTCGATTGGTATAATTGATTCTATGTCTTGCTCTCAGATTCATCCTTAAAATTCTTAAATTTTTTATCAAGTTCAGCATAGGATGATTATAAATTCTCAAAATTTTTATTCAAGTCATCATATTCATCAAGTAGTTTCATGTGGTTGTTATCTATTAAAGCATGATCTTTCCTAAGGATTTCGTGTTCCTTATTAAGCTCTTCCAATTCTAAACCTAAACTAGCATGCATCTTTTTCATTTTCCTATATGCATCATGCATGTGTTCAGAAACTTCAAACAATTCATCATAGGTTAAATCACATACCTCTTCTTGATCTGATTGTTCAACATTATCTGCCATCAATCAAAGGTTGGTGACTTCTTCTTTTTTTTCAGTCTCAGATGAGTCTAAAGCTGAGTCCGCCCAGAAAGCTCTTTGAAACTTCTTCTTACCCTTCATTACCATTGGTTTCTCCTCTACCTTCTCCTTGCTAGGAGTGGCTTTGAGTTTTGGACAATCAGTCTTTATATGACCTGGTTTCCTCCATTCATAATAAATCACTTCATTAGAAACCTTGTCATTTCTGTTATACTTACCTCTATTCCATTGCTGGCGTCTCTTCTGCTTTCTCTTTAAAAAGCTTCTGAATTATCTAGTCATCAATGCAATATCATCTTCATCCTCAGGTTGTGAGTTTTCACTTTCTGACTCTTCCACATTTAGTGCAATAATCTTGTCCTTTCGTGGTTCACCTGCACCAATCTTTCTTTAACTTACTCCTTGCTCATAAGCAATGAGTGAACCAAGACGATTGTCAATGGAATAAATGTTCAGATCTTTAGACTCTGTAATTGCAGTAACTTTAGAATCATAAGCAGTAGGTAAACAATGAAGAATCTTATTGACCATTTCAGCATTAGATAATTCCCTACCAAGTGCATGCAAAGAAGTGACAATTTGAGTGAATCTTGTGTACATGTCTGAAATAGATTCATTAGGTTTCATGCAAAATAATTCATAGTCATGTAATAAGATATTGAGTCTTGATTGCTTAACCTCATTTGTCTTTTCATAAGTTATACAAAGTCTATCCCATATGTCCTTTCCGCTTTTGCAAGTGGAAACTCGTATATAGTCTTCAGATTTTAAAGCACAAAAGAAACTATTTAAACATTTGGCATTTAATTGTGCTAAGTCACGTTCTTCAATAGTCCAATCTACATAGGGTGTTTCTACCCTAACTCCATCAACTAATCTAGTTGGTTTTGTGTAACCTTCCTGGACTAGCATCCACATGCGATAATAAAGTGACTGTAAGAAAGTAGACATGCGTGTTTTCCAAAATTCAAAAGGAATATTGTCAAACAGTGGAGGTCTAGTGATAGAGTAACCCTCAGGTGTGTTTCGGTTTCCAAATGTAGCCATCTACGTTAATCAAAAAGTAGTTCAAACTTATAATTTTGAAACGGAGCTCTGATACCACTTGTCTAGTCTAGTAATTAGGTTGTTATGCCTAAGTTAATGTCCCAAGGCTACCAAGAGGGGGGGGGGGTGAATTGGTAGTTTAAAAATTTTAAACCCTCTTAGAAGATTAAGTTGAACCGAAATGAAAATTTTTCTTTTTAAGATTTTTCTAGAAAATATTTTTCAACCACAGAGTTGTTAACAATTAAAATAAAATGCGGAAACAAAAAAAGCTGTAAATGACACCAGATTTATAGTGGTTCGGTCTATAACCAGACCTACATCCACTCCTCAGAGGCACCCTCTGAGTATTGTACTAAAACCAATAGTGACTCTCCTTTTGCACCCACAGCAAAGCGGAGAAGCCTTTACAACACACTCTTTTCATCACTACCCGGTGCGGCAGAGAACCGTCATCCTTTTACACAATCCCAGAGCTAACAGAGAACCTTCGTCCTTTTACACAATCCCAGTGTGGGCAGAGAACCCTACGACTGTTCACACTCTCCAAGTGTAGGAAGAGAACCCTTCGGCTGTTCATACTCTCCAAGTGTAGGTAGAGAACCCTTCGGCTGTTCACACTCTCCAAGTGTCGGCAGAGAACCGGATCTCCTTGACTGATCTTCTCACAAGATTCTAGAAGGAAGAAAGAAAAGAGTGAAGTAATCCAAATTCACAAGTAGAGACTCTTACCTTTGAAATGCAAGTGAAGCCTTCTCGCTCCAGTGGTAGGAATCCTCCCTTGAATGCTCTCTTCCACTCTCTCCTTGGCTATTCTCTCAAGAGGCACGAAGATCAAATGACAAAAAGATTGGGTGGCAGTGTAATTTAGACTATTTATATAAAAGACAAGAAAAACCGCCCAAAAACTGTAAGTTTTCAATTCTGTACGCAGTGGATCGTCCTGTACGATCGTAGATCGTCCTGGACGATTTTACTTAAACGATCTGAAACAACCCTATTTGAATATGTGTACGAAATGTCTTCGTACAGCTGATCGTCCTGTACGAATTAGGTTCGTTCAGTACGAACAGTTATTACAAGGTCAGTTCTAGAAACTGCTGAAAACTGTTCTAAGTCGGTTAATCGTTTGGACGAAAATTTGTTCGTCTGGACGAAATTTTTACAGAGAACAGATCGTCCTGGATGATTCTTGACTTCGTCTGGACAAAAATTTTCCATAGGACCAATCGCCATGGACGATAATTCATTTTCATCTGGACAAAAATTTTCCAGAGACCCGATCGTCCTGGACGATTTTTAATTTCGTCTGGACGAAATTTTTCCAGAGAACCAGTCGCCACGGACGATAATAACATTTGTCTGGACAAAAATTTTACAGTGAACCAATCGTCCTGGACGATAATTAATTTCATCCTTGACGAATAGGACTTAGAAAAAAAAATTTCAAGCAAGTTCCTATTCATTCCATGTGCTCTATAGAAGATAACTGTCTGATCGTCCCGTACAATCGGATATCATCTCGTACGATCAGTATAAAATTTTTATGATCTCCTTATGTGTGTGTGTGTATGTTTTTATTCACTCAATTACAATCATTCCCTTTCAAATTTAATTCAAAGAAAAATGCAAGTTTCAAATTAACAAAGTATCTCATATTGAATTTGATCTGAAGTTTTCGTAGTCTGGAGTCTAATTTTCCTGAAATGTTAGTACACAGAAGAGCAAATACAAATATTCTAAAATTGTTAGGAGATAACTACACATTTGAACAATAATGTTTGGAATCATCAAAACTATACAAGTTGCACAAATGTAAAGCATTCAAATAGCAATTATTCTAACAATTATCACTGAGGTAGTTGGCTTATGAAGTGAGGAAATGGATTTTCTTTTCATTTTAGAGTTAAGAAATAGTTAAATAATGATTGCTTTAATTATTCTTATTTAGGAAATAAATATCAACTATTTAATGTATTATACAGAATTGAAACAGTTTAAATAAATTTATTGCTAATTTATATCTTCACATGCTAATATAAACTTTTAAACAGATTAATTATAGAATAATCTTCTTTGGTGAGTATGAGTGTTGTGGCCCTAGGGCAAACAACATAATGTGGCCTAAATAAGCTAAGAATTTGGATTGTTCTGAGGTAGTTCGATTCATGGACATCTCTTTCATTAATGGGAATGAGTGGGTTCTGCCACCTCATAGTAGAGATGGGCGTAATCCATGTGATAATCAAAATTATGGGGAGCTTGTTATGGATTATTGAGGATTTATTATCAGAAAGGTACAGGTGAATTGATAGCTTGTAAATGATATATATATATATATATATATATATATATATATATATATATATATATATATATATATATATATATATATATATATATATATATATATATATATATATATATATATATATATACATATATATATATATATATATGTGGGTTACATGTAGTGTTCTGACATGAAATTAATTTATCCATTTGCTTGTACAAGTGGAGGGTTACGTTAGGTAGTCGATAGCCAGCGTAAAACTTATCAATTAATAATGATATAAATCCTTTAAGAAATTGTGTTAATGCTAGGGCATCCCCTAGAAGCAACGCGCTGTATGGCCTGAATACAGTGATAAGTTTGCAAGGGCCGCTGCACCAACACTCGGGTGTAGTGTTAAATAGGCAAGGGTTCCCATATCAAGGACAGATATGAGAAAAGAAGCTAGTCCATGAAACTAAGATTAGGATAGGAACTTGGAATATAGGTTCCTTTCTAGGAAAATTATTGGAATTAATTGATATTATGATTCATAGGAAGATAAATATTTTGTGCATTCAGGAAACTAAATGGATTGGAGAGAAGGCTAAGGAAATTGATAGTTTAGGATTTAAACTTTTGTATTTGGGTAGGAGTCATAGTAGAAATGGTGTAATTGTTATTATAGATAAGAGTTTGAAGGATAACATTATAAAAATTAATAGGATTGGAGATAGAATTATAGCTTTAAAGATTGTTGTTGATGATAAGATTGTTAATATTATAAGGGCTTATGCTCCTCAAGTAGGTTTGGATATGAGTTATAAATTAAATTTTTTGAATGACTTAGAAGAATTATTATAAAAATATCTCTAAAAGAAAGAGTTTTATTGGAGGAGATTTAAATGGACATATTGGTAGAGAGGTAGATGATTTTAAAAACATTCATGGTGGTTATGGTTTTGGAATAACAAATGAAGGTGGCAAGACCATATTAGATTTTTATTTAACTATGATTTTTTAATTGCTAATACCATCTTTAAGAAAAGGAATGAGCATCTCATCAGTTATAAAAATGGATATAGTACAACACAGATTTATTATTTTCTTATAAGAAAATTAGATTGTTTAGATTACAAAGATTATAAAGTTATTCCTAGTGAAAATTTATGTATCCAACATCGATTATTAGTTTTGTACTTTAAAATAAAGGGACAGATAATAAAAAATAAAATAGAATGATATTCTAGGATAAGATGGGGCATTTAAATAATATTAACAAAAATATTTTTGAGAGTAAGATTTTAGATCTTAAGATTTTATCTGTGCATGAGGATGCTAATGTTATGTGGAAAAAAGTGGCTAGTGATATTAAAAATATTGCAAAAGAAGTACTTGGAGTATCAAAGGGAAAAGCTCCTAATAGTAAAAATAGTTGGTGGTGGAATCCAAATGTGCAAGAGAAGATTAAGAATAAGAAGATTTGTTACAAATATTAGTTTAATTTTTAAAATTCTGATAATTAGAAAACATATAAAGAGGCTCTTAAGGAATCTAAGAAAGCAATATGTGATGCAAAAACCTTAGCTTTTAGTACTTTATATAATAGATTAGATGATAAGTAGGGAAAAAGGTATATGTATAAATTAGCCAAGCAAAGAGATAGGAGTAGAAAGGATTTAGTTCAAGTTAAGTGTATTAAGGATGAAGATCAAAAAATACTTTTCTTAGAAAATAATATTTAACAAAGGTGGATGAGATATTTTTCTAAACGTTTTAATAAAAATTATGAAAATAAGATTGACTATAGTGACCTTAGCATCCTAAATGAAAATAAAGATTTTTATTTTATCGACGTATTAATAAAACAGAAGTTAGAGAGTCTTTAAAGAAAATTAAGGGTGAAAATGCTGTTGAACCTGATAATATTCCAATAGAGGTGTGGAAATTCTTAGGAGATGAAGGAATTTCTTGGCTTACTAAATATTTTAATACTATTTTGAAGACTAAAAATATGTCAGATGAGTGGAGAATGAGTTTGATAATTCCTATTTTTAAGAATAAAGGTGATGCACAAGATTGTGCGAATAATAGAGGAATTAAGTTAATGTGTCATACTTTAAAACTATGGGAGCGAGTTATGGAGCATAGTTTGCGACGTGATACTAATGTTTCTCAAAATCAATTTGGATTCATGCCGGGTAGGTTGACTATGGAAGTCATGCATTAATTAAGAGGTTTGATGGAGAAATATAGAGAAAATAAGAAGGATCTACATATGATATTTATTGATTTAGAAAAAACATATGATAAAGTTCCAAGATAAGTACTATGGAGAGTTCTTGAAAAGAAAGGAGTTAATAATGCTTATATTCAAATCATTAAAGATATGTATTCAAGAGCTATTACTTGTGTTCAAACACAAGGTGGTTTAACCAAGTATTTCCCTATTTCGGTTGGGTTACATCAAGGATCAGCCTTAAGCCCATATCTTTTGCTTCAGTCATCGATGTTCTCACTAGACATTTGTAAGAGGATGTACCTTGGTGTATGCTTTTTGCAGATGATATTCTTCTTGTTGATAAGACTATAGAGGGAGTTGAAAATAAACTTGAATTATGGAGGTCAACATTAGAGACTAAAGGTTTTCGCTTGAGCAGATTTAAAATGGAATATATAGAGTGTAAATTTAGTAGTAATAGACCTAATGAGGGGATTGTGACTTTGGACGATCATGTCATTAATAAGAGTACACGTTTTAGATATCTTGGATCTATTGTTCAGAGTGATGGTGAAATAGATGGGGATATTATCAAAAAAATTCAAGTTGGATGGTTGAATTGGAGGAATGCATCGGGCTTGTTGTGTGATAGAAAAGTACCCTTCAAACTTAAGGGAAAATTCTATAAGATGGTAGCGAGGCCTGCAATGCTTTATGGTGTTGAATGTTGGCCATTAAAAGAGAAGCATAATACTAAGTTAAGTGTGGCAGAGTTGGGGATTCTCTGGTGGATGAGTGGCTTTACCCTTAGAGATAGGATACAAAATGAGCATATATGTGAAAAGGTTGGAGTAGCTCCAGTAGAAAATAAGATTAGAAAGAGTCGCCTTAGATAGTTTGGCCACATAAAACGACGGCCTTCCAATGACCCGGTTAGGAGAGTACAGGTATTAGATTTGACTTACGTTAAGAAAGGTAGAGTTAGACCTAAAAAGACTTGGTTAGAAAATATTAGGAATGACATTTCTTTATTAGATTTAAATGAGAATTTGACCTTTAATAGGACACAATGGAGAAAGAGGATTCATGTAGCTGACCCCATGTAGTGGGATAAAGGCTTGATGTTATTGTTGTTGTTGTATTCGCTTGTATTTGATCAAATTTATAACAATATATATTATGCTCTGACCTTCTAATTTATTACATGCTGTATTGCACAAGATCGATACCAGCCCGAGCTAAGGTTGCGCCTGGTGAGAGCACCCCCATTGATTATGAGTAAAATCATATTAGCCACTAATGATTGACACTTATCTTCTTGATGTCCCAATATCCATAACTATTAACAAAATGACTAACATAACCACCCATTATTACCTAATTTCTTATGTTTTCCATTGATTATCACTCAATGTTTATCAATAACTATTGTCCACTATACACCAACATTAAATGTATATCCTCTTGGTTGCTTTATCTAATTCTACAATAGAAGAGAAATCAAGTCGGTCATCCATTATAGCCTAACACCTACTAATTAATGTATAACATTATTAACCACCAATAGTTGATACTTATCTTCCTGCCAATTTTATCAAAAGAATGATTAAGTTAACCAACTTATATCATCTACTATTTGTTAATCTTATCAATCATTCCTTAAAATCTATCCATGAAAAGCATTTAGCAACCAATAAACATTAATGTATAATGCATATATTTTCAATAACCTAGTTTCCAATAATATCAAGAAATAACCAAGTTGGTTGAATACCTTCACCTTAACGGCACTCAGAGGTCAATTTTGCGCAGGAGGGGGAGCGGGGCGAGATCTTCGGCCTTTCTTTGATGCCGGAGAGGGGGCGAGATCTTCAGCCAGAGGGACCTTGTTGACAGTTGGAGGGAGTGTCTCAATAGAGAGAGGGCGGAGGAGACGGGGGTGAGTGTCGCGCAAGAGAGAGAGGAGCAGGTGAGCAAATGAAATGGAAGGCTTGGGACGACTTATTTTAGGGCATTTTCTGGTGGCTTTCCGGCAGTTACGACCGCCGAAAATAATTTACTTAACACCAGCGGTTTAAATCGTCGCTAAAGCACCGATAAGAACTAATGCCGGTATACTAACTGGCAGTTATTTGACTGCCGCTAAGTCTGACGGCATTAAATTAAATAACCGCTTGTTAGACCGACGGTAAATACCAACAGTTTGACCGCCGGTTAAGCCACCGTTAATATTGCCGGTTACATAACCTCCGACCAAGACTGCTGGTAATTGATGAATTTCCTGTAGTGAAGAGGGGGGTGAATTGGTTAATTTAAAAAAAAAAATCTTGGATTTTTTAAAATCTTCTTAGACCTTTTAGAAAATTAAAACACTAATCCTGAAATAGGCAATTATTTATAGAAATGATTATTACAGGAGATTTTTTCAACCAATAAAATTTTAAATACAAAAAAAATGTTAAAAAAATTAAAAATAAAAAAATACCAAATTTTATAGTGGTCCGGTCCAACTTGATCTACATCTACTCCTTGGAGACTCCTCCAGATATTGCACTAACTAATAGCGACTCTCCTTTTGCCCCCACAGCAAGGTGGACAAGCCCTTACAAGCTCTCCTAGTGTGGTAGAGAACCATCGCCTTTTACACTCTCCAAGTGATGACAGCATACTCTCACATCCATTTTTACTCTCTTGGTGAAGGTAGAGTACCTTCATTAAGACAAAGAGAACCTCATGTTAGGAAGCCTTATGAATCTTTCACAACTCCTCTTCACTAGATCTATCACTCTTCACACTCAAAATTTCTCCAAAATATTACTCTTAATGGTCACTCTCAAGAGAAAATTGCAGCAAAGGAATATTGAGATGATTTTTAGGACTCTTTATATAAAAAACACATTAAAAATCATCTAAAAACTAAAATTTTTAGGAGAACCATCATACATTCGTAATGTATGATTATGGATCGCACACTATAATTAGTTCACAAAACCAAGGCTTCATTTGGTACGAATAAGGACGAACTAAATTTTGTACACTATCAATCATCTATATGAATGAAGATCGTACTGTAAGAATTATTCAAAAAATAAAGGTATTTGTTGGTACGATTTGGAATGAACCTAACTTTGTACTCTGTCAGTCATATGTACGAATAAAGATTGTATTGTATGAATAGTTCAAAAAATAAATATGTTTGTATGGTACTATCTGGTATGAACCTAATTTCTTCCTCTATCAATTGTCTATACGAATGAAGATTGTACAATATGAATTGTTCAAAAAATAAATGTGTTCGTTTGGTATGATCTAGTACGATTCTAATTTCGTGCTCTATCAATTATCTGTACGAATACATATTATACTGTATGAATAGTTCAAAAAATAAATGTGCATGTTCGATATGACTTAGTAAGAACCTAATTTTATACTCTATAAGTCATCTGTACGACTTGACATCAGACAATATGAACAATTAAAAAAATTCAAGCCATGATTTGATTAATTGTATTATGGAGGAAAACTATGTCAAATCGTATTGTACGATTAGATATTGTACAATATGATTAGTCTTAAAAAATCAATTTAAATTATATATCTCTCCCCCTGTATGTGTGTGCACGGTCGAAGTTAGCCATCGCCCCTAAGCGGGATGTCCAATGTCTCCCAATCTTCACCAATAAGGTTGATTGGCTACCAAGGCCAATATTGTACTTCCTTGGCAATACCCTCGTCTCTTGGACAGTTAAGAAGCAAAATTCAATTGCTAGATCATCAACAAAAGCTAAGTATAGAGCGCTTTCGACTACTTCCTGCGATATTATTTGGGTTAGAATGTTAGATGCCTATTGGCTGAAGTTCAGGTTTCCTCTATTTAACCAACTATGTTTTATTATGATAATGCTTCTGCACTTGCCTTGGCCAATAACCAAATATTTCATGCGTGAACTAAGCACGTAGAAATTTATTTTCACTTCATTCGGGATTGCATTCGATCATATCATTTTACTATGCATCACATCTACTCACAAGATCGACCTATTCAACAAGTCTCTCAATGCTACTCGGTATTCTCAACTCTGTAACAAGATAACAATATAGCCAGCTATTGTTACCTTGAGGGGGGTTGATAAGGAGATCTGATATGTTAGTTTTTCTATGCATAAGATGACTCAATTATTCGATTTGGTGCTCCATTACTTCTGCAATATTCCTGTATTGTTTTCTTTTACATCGTTTGATCTCTATTGTTTAGATCAACACGGTTAGTTTTGAACTAATTTCTCTATATATTCATACACTCTATAATTGTCGATTGCAAGGACGATGAACAATAACAGTTTACCTCTTCTTCTCTAATGCTTTATCATTTCTCTGTTTTTCTCTTTTTTTGAGTCTCTTCTCAAGTTCCTGCTGCTGCCGCAAATTGCTTCAACAAATCTCCTATAAATGTGGGGCACCATTTTCATCTTCAACACGGACATGGGCGAGGGTGAGATGAGTTTTTATTAGCAGTTAGCTTATCCACAGTTAATGAATTGCCAAAGCAATCAGCAATTTTTGAACTACACTCAGGAGTCTAGCACCCAATATGGCAAAATGAAAATGATAAGATGAAAACAGTTATAGAGGCTACTAAAATCGAGTATTCTGCCAAAGAGGCCCACAATAAATATTTACATGATTAGCACAATTGCAATAACAGACGAGCAAGTTTTCTAAGAAGCTTTTTCTTTTCAATTAAAATAGATGAGATAAAATAGACAATCCCAGCTATAATTGAAAAATGCTTAATTCAATTTTTTCCACATATCATTCTTAGAAGAATGAGCTTCCAAGATCTTCAGCATCTCCTAAAGCTCTTTCCTAAGCAATATTCCCCTCATCTTCATCATGGTAGTAAGGGGACAGTTTACCATCCTTTGGTAGAAGACTCTGCTTTCTTTCTTCACGAACTTCGACCAGCATCTTAACTACCCTCCTCATTGAGGGTCTGTTGATGGGTAGATTGCTTGTGCAGTGAAGGTCGATGTCAAGAACTTTAGAAATCTCCGCTCTGGAGCTGATATCGAGCTTGGAATCAATTACACTGTCCTCCCCATTTTGTTGGATGTTGCTCCACACCCATTTCACCAAGTCCTTCTCCCCGAACTCCGGCCCCACCGGTGGCTTTCCAGTTATCAGCTCCAGAATAACAACAGCAATGCTATATATGTCACTTTTTTCATTCACGCGAAGGGTGTATGCATATTCTGCAGCAGTAAAAAAATATTAACAACCCAATCAAAATAACTATCCTTTTATAAAGCAGCTTCATTGATAAAGATTTAATTCATATATATATATATATATATATATATATAAAGAGAGAGAGAGAGAGAGAGAGAAAGAGAGAGAGAGAGAGAGAGAGAGAGAGAAGGTAAGCATTAAATTTTAGCTTATCCGAATTCTAAAAATTTATTATCAACCAATCACTTAATGACTTAGACTACATAATTTGCAAAACATTGAAATGATTGACAATAAAGGCTAAAGTTCTTATAAATTATTAGTAAGCAAAAAACAATGAATAAACTATTGTTAGACAAAAATTATTATATTAGTATTCTCTCCATCTATCATTAAATTAAATTTGATGAATCATTTTTTTGTGCTTTAAATATTTGTCCAATATTATCTCAATCATGGAGTGTGCATTTATATAAGTGTTAAGTGTGTGTGATGTTCTTAGTTCATTATTCTCGTTCATTTACAAATGATGATTTAGTTTTAGGGTGAAAGATAGTTGGTGCAAACTCGTGATTGAGATATTATTAGAAAAATATTTAACGTAACCAATAGTACAAAAAAAGTCCACGTGATTGAAAAATTATTCGAAATTGTGCTTATTGAAATCTTGGCTAAAGAACAAGGAAATGGAACAAGGATGGCTTTGGTTTCCCTGCAGATTCATTATGATGACCAAAAATTCAAAACTTAGACAAAAGTTCGTAGTAACTGAGATGGCTAAGGCTTCGTTTGGGATGATTTTCTTGTTTCTTCTTAAAGCAGTTTTTTAGTTCAATTATTTAAATTTTTATGCTAAAAAACCGCTTTAAGAAGCAACAAAAAAGTCATCTCAAATCAAGCCTAAGACAACCACACAACAATCATTAATTACTATGAAGAATAGAAAAGTTTTCTTGAGCTATGTTTCTTTGACAAAATTTTTGTGTATGCTGAACTTGAAATATATATGCAATATTAAGTAGGAGAAACTAAAATAAATATCCAATAAAAATTGTAATTGTCACAATACAAGATCGGAATTCCGAATTGCAACAAGGAGTTTACATAGGTAAGAGACAATTGTATGAAGAAAAGGAAGTCTCTGTCATCTCAGTGGATGGGTTCCAATTAGGGAAATGTTGAGGAAGTTAATAGCGTTGAGTCAGCAAATAATTACGTCCGGTGTCCGGATTCGTCCGGACATCAATCCAAAAGCAACACGTTACCAAAATTCACCAGGACCCAGTGTATTCGGGTGATGTGGCGTGTCTGAATTGGAAGTCCGGATGCCCAGTGACCGGACGTAATAATTCGCTGTTGAGTGGAGGGTTAGCAGTTAGGATAAGGTTGGTGCTTGTTGTGGCAATATGGGCACGGGTTGTGGTATCTTGAGTCGTAGGTTTAGGCTATTAAGACATCCTAGCTTGTGCTGCAGGCACACCCGAGTTCCGGTGTTTCATGATAACATATCGACTTTTGCAATAAGTAACAAGATTGAGGTTGGGTAAAGGTTTAGAGGGGTGTATAAAAGATCCGTTGATTTTTTATCCGTAGTTAGCTTATTCATAGTTTTTATCTGATATGAATGCTCTATTTTTATATTTATCATATTTTTATTATATTTTAATACATAAAAATTGCATTTGATATTGACCAAATTTTTAAATATTTTTTTTAAAGAAATATGATTGCTAACCATATATGGATTTCTTCTACAACTTAATTTAAAAAAAAATTAAGAAAGTTAAAAGATAAAGTTGTATACATTTTATGACTAGTTATTTTTTATAATTGAAAACAAATTTTAATTAAGTGTTAGAAAAAAAATTCCAAAAAAATGAAAATTTTGATTTACAATTAAAGAATCAAGCTAATTAAACGAGTCGAGCTTGATGTAGTATCCTGTGAGAGATAAGCACTAGCAAGCAAGAAGAACTCAATGGGATAATGAAGGCAACTTCTCTGTATCTATATGAAAAACTATCAAAATACCGTCTCTTCTTCCTTCTATTCCTATAAGTAATTGTAGAAAATAAACATATGATAATTAAACTTAAAAAGGACAAGCATGACAGAACTAACTCCAGCGCTAACAAACTAAAAGAGGAATACTAGAAAGTGGAACCAAAGCAGGACATGCGCACATATCTGTCGGTCTGGTATACCCCAGCTCCTCTGTTTAATGATTCTCCGCATCATACGCCCCTTGCACAAAAAGAGTTGGAGCAGTTGCTTGAATTTCAACATTGATTGAACTATCATCAGGAGGATGATAAGGATAGAGGTCAGACACATTAAATGTACTGGAAGTGTTAAAATCAGCTAGAAGTTGGACAATATATGCATTGTCATTGATACGGCTGGTTATCGGGAAAGGTTCGAATTTCCTCTTGCTGAGCTTCGAGTAAGTGCCTGTAGGAAACCTTTCCTTTCTCATTCGAACCCACACAAGATCCCCAGGTTCAAATATTTTCTTCTTCTTGTGAGCATCGGCGGCCATCTTATATTTGTCATTGGAACTTTGCAGCTTCAGACGAACTTTTGAAAGCATCTCAGTGAATTGATCAACCCATTCTGAAGCGATTTTGCTCTTACATTTCGTATTCAATGCAACATCAACACAAGTGTTGGGCATTTTTGTATATACAATAATAAAGGGACACATACCCGTAGATCTATTTGGCATCGAGTTGAATGCAAACTCAGCTTGGTCGAGGACTTCATCCCAAATTTTCTGTTGATCTTGTACTAGACAGCGAAGTAGATTTCCCAATGTTCGATTCACTACTTCGGTTTGCCCGTCAGTTTGCGGGTGATAAGCAGAACTTAGCTGAAGTTGTGTGCTTAGCCTCTTCCATAATTCCCGCCAAAAATGTCTCAGAAATTTCACATCTCTGTTGGATGTAAGGCTTCATGGCACTCCGTGTAGCCTCACAATCTCCTGAAAGAAAAGTTTAGCAATGTTCAAGGCATCAGATGTCTTCTTGCACGCCACAAAATGCGCCATTTTCGAAAATCGATCCACAACTACCATTATGGAATCATTCCCACGTCTTGTATGCGGTAGCCCAAGCACAAAATCTAGGCTTAGATCTTCCCAAATCGAATCCGGCACCAATAATGGTTGATACAGACCGGTATTTTGTCCTCTTCCCTTGTATGTTTGGCAGACAGAGCACCTCTCAACATACCTTTTACGTCTCTCCTCATATGTGGCCAATAAAACTTAGCTTGCATTTTCTTCAACGTGTTGTCACGCCCCACATGAGCTACGAGACCCCCATTGTGTATTTTTTATATGAGCAATTGATGCCACGAGGATTCGGGAATGCAGAGCAAGTTGTTTTTAAACAGAAAATTATGCCTTATAGAATATTCATCCACTGGCTCTTTGCTAATACAACTAAGCCAAGCTGCAGCAAAGTCTTTATCTGTCGTATATAAATCACAGAGATTAGTTAATCCCACAAACTCGGTTTGCAACTATGTGATCAAAGCAAATCTGCGGCTCAAGGCATCTGCTACACGATTTTGGGCTCCGCTTTTGTGCTTAAGCACAATGTGAACTTCTGTAGGAACAGTATCCACCTCGCATGCATGCAGTTAATGTTTTTGGGGAATTTATCTACTGCAAGGCTTTGTGATCACTACACAACACAAAGTCTTGATGTAGTAAGTAGCGCTCCCACTGCTTTAATGCTCTTACGACTGCATATAATTCTTGTTCATACACCGACCAGCGTTGTCTTGAAGGGCATAATTTTTCACTAAAAAATTCTATGGGCTGGTTGTCCTGTGCCAGAACAGCCACAATTCTCACCGTGGAGGCATCGATTTCAACCGAGAAAGGCTTGTCGAAGTTTGGTAGGATGAGGACAGGTGCAGTGGATAATGCGTTTTTAATGGTTTCAAAACTTTTCTGATGCTCATCCTTCCATTGAAATTGTTTGAGTTTCAAAATATCAGTGATTGGAGCTAGAATAATGCTAAAACCTTTTATAAATCTCCTATAGAAATTGGCTAGGCCATGAAAACTCCTTATATCTGAGAAAGTTTTTGGAGTTGGCCAATCAACTATTATCGCCACTTTCCTTGGATCAGTGGATACTCCATCAGCGGAGATCGTGAATCCCAAAAACAGCACTGTGTTTGTTGCAAACTCACACTTGGGGATGTTTAAATACAGTTTGTTCTTCCTTAAGACTTCAAAGATGGCCTTCAAATGCTGTAAATGATCTTCCAAGCTGCAACTGAAGACTAGCACATCATCAAAATAGGCCACACATCACTTATTGAGGAAAGGTTTCAAGACTTCATTCACGAGCCTCATGAACGTTGCGGGAGCATTGCAAAGGCCGAATGGCATCACATTCCATTCGTAAAGTCCTTTTCATGTTTTAAATGTCGTCTTCCATTCATCACCTTGTCTGATCCGAATTTGATGGTAGCCGCTCCGTAAGTACAGTTTAGAGAATATTTGAGAACCCGCTAATTTTTCCAGCATCTCTTCGAAACGCGGCATAGTGAACCTGAACTTCACAATTATTTTGTTAATTGCTCGGCTGTCTACACACATCCTCCAACTACCATCTTTCTTCGGCAATTAATAAAGCTGGAACGGCACACGGACTCAAGCTATGCTGAATCAGTTGTTTTCCCAGCAACTCATCCATAATTTGCTGCAACATTTAGTGTTCAATCGGGCTCAATCTATAGTGTGGCAGGTTAGGTAGTGTGGCTCCGGGCACTAAGTCAATTTGATGATATATAGTTCGGATTGGCAGCAATTCATTCGGAAACTTATCAGGTCCCAAATCTGAGAATTGTTGAAGTAAAGCCTCCACGATCTCTGGTGCAGCTACAGGCGGTGAGGGACTTTCCTGTTCTTTTACAATTAACGCCAGAATTTCGATAGACTCCTTCCAAGCATGAATCAATTGATTCCCTATCACAGTGAACATAACAATTTTGTCATTAGTCACTAAAGAGTTACATTCTTGAGTGTTGGGTAGCAACCTAAGCTTCTTTCCCTTCCATTCAAATGCATAAGTGTTTGCTCTGAAATCATGTGTTGCTCCCACGTTGAATTGCCACAGTCGCCCAAGGATGATATGAAAAACATCCATATCAACTACGTCACAGATTACTTCGCTCGCATAATGTTTCCCAATATAAAATGATACTCGGCACATATCAGTGACGGTCATCTCCATACCTTTCTTCACCCAACCAATTTTGTATGGGTTAGGATTTTTCATGGCTTTGAGCTGTAAAGACTGAACCACGGCCTTGGATATTACATTTTCTGTGCAGCCGCTATCAACCAGTAAATCACAAACCTTCCCACCAATGGTGCATCATGTCCTGAACACCGCATTCCGCTGTGATTTAGTCGCTTGACGGGGAGCTAATAACAGCTTCTGGATTACACAAACAAGTGGTTCACCTTTGTCACCTCCCACATCTTCATGAGCAAAGTTGACTTCCCCTCCACCATCTTCTAATCCATCTTCATCCTCATCCTCAATCAGCTAAATTTGAGTTCATCCTCATCCTCAATCAGCCAAGCTTGATAAGTCAAATACTTAACTAGATTGACTCATTTATACCCCTAATGCAACCAGCAATTTTTGAACTATTCTCAGGATTCTAGCACCCAATATGGCAAAATGAAAAGTTGATAAGATGAAAGCAGTTATACAGGGTACTAAAATTGAGTATTCTGCCAAAGAGGTTCACAATAAATCTTTACATGATTAGCACAATTGCAATAACAGACGAGCAAGTTTTCTAAGAAGTTTTTTCTTTTCAATTAAAATAGAAGAGACAAAAAAGAACATTCTCAGCTATCATTGAGAAAATGCTTAATTCAACTTTTTCCACATATCATTCTTAGAAGCATAAGCTTCCAAGATCTTCAGCATCTCCTAACGCTCTTCCTTAAGCAATATTCCCCTCATCTTCATCATGGTAGTAAGGGGACAATTTACCATCCTTTGGTAGAAGACTCGGCTTGCTTTCTTCACGAACTTCAACCAGCATCTTAACTACCCTCCGCATTGAGGGTCTGTTGATGGGTAGATTGCTTGTGCAGTGAAGGCCGATGTGAAGAACTTTAGAAATCTCCGCTCTGGAGCTGATATCGAGCTTGGAATCAATTACACTGTCCTCCCCATTTTGTTGGATGTTGCTGCACACCCATTTCACCAAGTCCTTCTCCCCGAACTCCGGCCCCACCGGTGGCTTTCCAGTTATCAGCTCCAGAATAACAACACCAAAGCTATATATGTCACTTTTTTCATTCACGCGAAGGGTGTATGCATATTCTGCAGCAGTAAAAAAATATTAATAGCCCAATCAAAAAAACTCTCTTTTTATATTTAACGGAATGGTAGCAGCTTCTTTGATAAAGTTTTAATATATATATATATATATATATAAAGAGAGAGAGAAGGTAAGCATTAAATTTTAGCTTATCCGAATTCTCAAATTTATTATCAACCAATTACTTAAGATTTAGAGTACATAATTTGCAAAATTTTGAAATGATTGACAATAAAGGCTAAAGTTCTTATATATTATTAGTAAGCAATAAATAATGAATAAACCACTGTTAGACAAATAATATTATATTAGTATTCCCCCCATCTATCATTAAAATTTGATGTGTCATTATATAGCACTTTACATATTAGTCCAATATTATCTCAATCATGGGAGAAATTATTATGTGGAGTTCGGAAATAGAACGTCATCCGAAGACCAACCAGAATGCGTCATGTCATCAATACCGAGCCGTGGTACCGAGCAATACCGAGCCGCGGTACCGAACAAGAGGTGATATGGCGTATTCTGGTTGGTCTCCGAATGACGGTCAGCATCCACACAGAATAATTAATCAAATCATGGAGTATACATGTATATAAGTGTGAAGTGTGTATGAAGTTCATTTACAAATGATGATTTAGTTTTAGAGTGAAAGATTTAGGGTGCAAACTCCGTGATTGAGATATTATTACAAAAATATTTAATGTAATTAATAGTAGAGAAAACTCCAACTGATTGAAAAATTATTAGAAATTGTACTTATTGAATTTATGTTTAAAAGGAAAAGAACTAGAATTCTTGGCTAAAGAACACGAAGATGGAACATGGATAACTTTGGTTTCCCTGCAGATTTATTCTGATGACCAAAAATTCAGAACTTGACAAAAGTTCATAGGCAACAAATATTACTATGATAGATAGAAGAGTTTTTTATAGAAAATTAGCAAACAATAAAAT
Source organism: Dendrobium huoshanense (assembly GCA_016618105.1). Lineage (NCBI taxonomy): Eukaryota > Viridiplantae > Streptophyta > Magnoliopsida > Asparagales > Orchidaceae > Dendrobium > Dendrobium huoshanense. The sequence goes on along the minus strand of CM028351.1, from coordinate 17,301,165 downwards.
GAAAGAATGATTAGAAACTTTAACAAGCTCGTTAGTACCACACACCTGGAGCTATGTATCCACATGATCCAGCAATAACAGACATGGACTGAGGTCCCTTTCCAATAGCATCGACAACTTTTGCAACGCCAAAATCTGAAAGTTTTGCCCCGAAATCTCCATCTAAAAGAATGTTATTGGATTTAACATCTCTGTGAACAATAGGTGGAACACAGTCATGGTGCAGATAGCAGAGCCCCTCTGCCGCATCCAAGGCAATCTTAAACCTCGTTGGCCAATCCAAAAGGCTCGCTTTGCTGCTATGCAGTAAGTCCCCTAAGCTCCCATTCGGCATGTACTCATAAACCAGAAGCTTGCAATCTCTATGACTGCAAGAACACCAAAGCTTTACAATATTCTTGTGTCGAATCTTCCCCAAAGTCGCCACCTCTGATTCAAATGCGTCATAAGCAGCTTCGTGATGGTTTGCACCATCATTCTTTAAAGAATTTGATTTCCATAGTTTTTTCACGGCCAGAGCCTCGTTGTTACTAAGAACCAGCTTGTAAACTTTCCCGGATGCCCCGCTGCCAATAACGTTATCCTCATCCAATGAATCCAATATCTCGTATTCACTGAAGCCAAGCTTGTGGAATGAAGTCAGAGTCCACTTAGATTTATCCATCATTTTCTTTCCTCTCTTGATGTTCCAGTACTTCCAGTAAAACAAAGTGATACCAACAATGAGTACCAAAGCAGCAAATATAAAGATTGCTCGAAGAAGCCAGAAGAACTTGCTGCGGCCATGGCTGTTGCCAGCCGAGCTCGGGCATAGCCCATTGAAATCCCGGCACAAGCCGGGATTGTCAAGGAAGCTACTTCTGTAGGCATCGTTGTGGAACATTGGCGGGATGGGACCTGAGAGCTGATTATTGGATAGATTGAACTGGTTTAACTTCAAGTTCTGCAGTTGCATGGGGATCTCTCCTGAAAGGACGTTCCCTGATAGGTCAAGGTAGTTCAGCACAGGGAGATTCCCCAGTTCTAAGGGAATTCTGCCGGTGAAATCATTGTCTGCAAGGTTTAGCTTGGTGAGCTTCCCCCAAGACTGAATTCCGGTGAGCAGCTCTCCGGAGAGAGAGTTGTTGTGGAGATCTAGTTGTCCGAGTTCGGGCAATGATCCAAGTGACACCGGCAATGGACCTGTTAACCGGTTATCGGAGGCGGAGAATTCATAAAGCTTAGAAAGTGAACCGATTTCCGCCGGGATGTTTCCGCTAAACTGGTTCCCGGCGATCAGCAACGTGGAAAGATTGGTAGCTCCAGCTATGTTAGAGGGTATCTCGCCAGAAAAGGAGTTGTCCGTGAGTTCCAGAATCCAGACGTGAGGAAGCCCCCACATGCCTGCGGGCACCACGCCAGAGAGCCTATTGTTTGCTAACCGAACACGGGAGAGACTCCGGCAATGGCCAAGACCTTCCGGCAAGCTGCCGGAAAGATAATTGTTGATGAGAAGAATCTCCTGCAGCTTGCCGCCATCGCAGATTCCTTTCGAGATCTCACCAGTGAGGAGGTTTTCAGATAGATCCAGGAACATTAGCGGCGAGTTGGTGCCGAGGTCGGCGGGAAGAGAACCCGAGATATTATTCGAAAATACACGAAGTTCCAAAAGCTTTCCAGCCTTGCCGGCGGTGACAGGAAGATATCCGGCGAAAGAGTTTTGGTAAAGGTGGAGGCTTTCAAGTAGCGGAATAGAGAAGACATCGTCGGGAATCGAACCGGAAAGGAGGTTCATGGCAGCATCGAAGCGTCTTAGGGCGGTGAGATTTGAGAGTCCAAGAGGTAAATTGCCGGAGAGTGTGTTGTTATACAGCTCTATCTGGACGACTGAAGCGAGACCAGGAAAAGTGTCGGGTATGTTACCCGTGAGAAAGTTGCTGGAAAGGTCGAGGTTAATGAGCTTCTTAAGGCGGCCGAGGGTTGAAGGAATAGAACCAATGAGGCCGCAGCCAGCAAGCCAAATGGTTTCGATATTGCTAAGGTTTGCTAGAGAGGAAGGGATTAAGCCGGGGGCGAAGGGGTTGTAAGCAAGATTGAGTTCCTGGAGGGTGGAAATGTTACCAAGGAATGCAGGAATAGTTTCATTGAGGAGGTTAGCGGTAAGGGAGAGGATTTGCAGAGAAGGGAAAAGGGCGAATGAGACGGGTATGGCTCCAGTGAAGTTGTTGGCGCTGACATCGAGGTAGCGGAGCAAAGACAGAGAAGCTAGCGAATCGGGGAGGGAACCGACGAGGAGGTTCTGAGAAAGGTCAAGGTGGGTGAGTGAGCGGCAGGGGAGAAGGGAGGAGTTTAGAAGGGTGGAGTTGATGTAATTGAGAGACAAGTTAACGACGGACAGATTGGGAAGGCGGCAGATGGCAGCAGGGAACGGCCCGGCGAGGTCGAGGGCATTGAGATCTACATTAATTACGGAAGGGTTTCCCCCGGTGCCGGAAATGGTGGAGCAGGTGATGCCGGTCCAGTTGCAGGGGGTGGAATCGTTAGAATTCCAGTTGGCGAGAGCGTTGTTCGGGTCCTCGAGACCGAGCTTAACCTGAATTAGATCATGACCTTCCTGATTCAGGGCGAGCACAATTGTCCGTAGAAGCAGCAAGGCAAGAGCAGCAACGAGGTGGAGCATCTGCATCTTCAGTCTCTGTTTCTCTCTGTGCGCGCTCGCACTTATGATTCTCTTCAAGCTGCTTCTTCCTCTTAGAGTGTGAAAGAATAGAGTAAGAACAGACAAGGGAACCGCTTGATGGGTTTGGCCATTTGGAGCGGTTGATGGAGAAAGCTAGAGCGGTTTCTAAACTCCAGTTGGAGGGAAATGAGGCAGAAGCAGGTACTGCGGGAAAAGTTGAATACTTACGGGGAACTGGATTACAGGATTACGAGGAGAAGTATAATTAAGAGAGGTAAATGAATGGGGAGACGGTTACTGGTTTCGATCGTGGGCGAACCGTCGACAATGCCGGATGATTAACTTTTTTTTGACTTTTGTATTATCGTTTTCTGGACATTGATAATCGTTGGAAATGCTTCGCTTTTAAATTTTTTGCAGTTTAGAACATTTTATTTTAAGTAAGAATAGTATATATTACAGTTTGTATTGATATGAATTTAATATAATCATATTTTTTATTAAATATTAACAAATTTATCAATATAAAGATAATGATTGGGAACTAAATAAAAAATTAAAATTTTGAATTAAATTACGGTGAAGTCCTAATCACTTAATTGTCCGGACGCAAAATTTAAAAGACTATTCTTCTCAGGGGGTATCTTTTGCAATCATATGCCAAAAAAGAATCAGGAGTCCCGAAAGTCATACAAAAACGTTTTATAATGTTCACATATTTTAATATTACAAGTTTTTCAGTCCGTTTTGCATGTATGATTTAATTTATTCTTGGATCAGGCTCCCAAGAAATAATCTAAAAATAAGAATAATGAAAATAATTTATATATTATTGATATATTCCCCAAAAAACTGTTTTGATCAAGCACGAATCTCAAGGCAAAACCGAGCCGAAAACTTCAAAAATTAAATCTGGTAGCTTCCGAACTCTGATTTCAACGAGCTTATAGTCAAACTGAGCGTCTCGGAAATAGGAACCCAATGACACCAAATTCAACTCAATCCGAGCCCAAATGAGCCAAAATAAAGTACCTAAAGCGCTGTTGGAAATCTCGTACCACAATTTGAGTTACCAAACGGTCTCCGATTTTAACGAGCTTATAGTCGAATCGAACGGCTCGACGAGACGAATCCAACGAGCTCAATATCATCGAATTCCGACATCACTAAGTCCTTCAAATGTCTGACAAACGGTGCATGATCAAGGGATTCAATATCAGTCGTCCATTCGACCACTCCCTATTTGCCCCTGATCTCACACCTATTTACGAGCTATGCCACTCACAAAAAAACTATAAATAGACCCCTCATTTCTCATAAGAGGGACTTAAGAAAGAAGAGGAGAAGAAGAAGAGAAGATGAAGAAGAGAAGATGAAGAGAAGGAGAAGGAGAATTAGTTCCTCCTCGACCACTGCCGGAGCTCTTCCCGCTGCCTGAATAACGCCGGAATTCTGCGGGATACTCGGGTGACACCGAAACTCTGCACAACTTTGTAACTGAATTTCAATTCAGAAGAAACTCATTGTAATCTAATCGTCCTAACTTATGGGACGAATCAGCCTCTTGTATCTCAAACTACACTAGTGGAACTTTTCGACTGGGCGTGGCCCTGTAGTTTTTCCACTTTTTTGGTTTTCCACGTAAAAATTCTGGTGTTCTTTTACTGTTTGTGTGTGCTAGATATTCGTGCAACGCTCAGTTGAAAATTTTCTAACTCTATCGCCGCGTATATTCTAGCCCGCAATAGTTTGGCGCCGTCTGTGTGAAACACTATCCCACTACTTCAGTATTGCTACGATATTCAACAGGCACAGCAGTCGTATCGTTGGAGCTTCTCGCTCCAAATCCTATTAGTCTAGAAATCAATCTATTAATCATAGACACCCGATGTCTGCCTCTTTTCATCCTAGGGAGCAGAATGCTACCGGAGAAGGAACCTCGGGACCTTCTTTAGAAGAGAGAATCCAAAAGATGGAAGCATCTTAGAATGAGATCCTTCAACTACTGCGAGAAAATTGGCAACCAACACTAGCACAACGAAAGGAAGTTCTTCTCCCTCAGGATCCACCACGGGTTGAAGATGTTCAATTCAAACATCTCCAAACATATATTCATCTTCCTCCACCAAGAAGACATCTGCAGTCACAACAGGATAACAAACTTTTTGATACAACAAGTTCTACACAGCATTCGCTCTCAACTCGGCAGCCTCGCGTTCTCCTAAATCTCCCAAAAAACTTAGCCCAACCACACATTGCAGAACTCCCTCACAATGCCCTGCGTCATGAACTTCGAAGGTTGGTACAGGAAGAGTTCACCCAAGGGGATGTGAGGCAAACTCTCTAACAAAGGGACTTCTATGAGTCATCACCTCTAACTGAATCCATTCTTCAGCATCCCATTCCGGTTGGATTCAAAGTACCCAGCATCGAGTCTTACGATGGAACGTCCGATCCGTATGAGCATATCAACTACTATAGAACCATCATGCATATTCAACGAGCCTTAGATGCACTCCTCTGTCAGGTCTTTCTTGCAAACCTTAAAGGATAGGCTCGAACGTGGTTTCATTCGCTTCCGTCCGGGACGATCCCCTCATTTGTCAAATTGGTCAAAGCTTTCGTTGAACAGTTCGTAACCAATCGAAGAATAGTTAAAGACTCTTCCCACTATCCAGGATCCGTCAGAATGAAGGAGAATTGTTAAAGAAGTAATTTCAGCGATTTTTCACTGAAGCTCGACAAATTACAGGAGTAGATCCTAAACTCTTGAGAGGAGTCTTTCTTGGAGGCCTTCGCCATGGCCCCTTTTACTCGGCACTCATGTAAGACACCGTTCCTTCATATGCCGATTTGATTCATTGTGTAGAAGCTCAAATCTCTGCAAATGAAGCCATAAACACTCATAGAAATAGTTTAAGCAAAGTAATGGGAAGCGCATTGGTGCACCAAGGACGGATAATTCATCCTCACAGTGAAAGAAGTAAGGGAAGAACAATCTACCTCCTAGACCTCCATTTCCACAACAAGAACCTCGATAGGAGGAGTACACTTCACTCAATATATCTCGAGAAAATGTATTAATGGCTGTCCGAGATCAAGATACAGTGAAATGGTCGCATCCTTTGAAGCCGAACACAAGAAATCAAGATCAGTACTGCCACTTTCTTCGTAGTCGTGGCCACACTACCAAAACTTGTAGACAACTCAAGGAGGAGATTGAAAGGCTTATCCGTCAAGGCTATCTTCGACAGTTTATTCGAGATTCACCTACTCGAGAAGAAACTCGTCCCGCTGGGGGGCAAAATTAATAGAGGCCACCAGTGAATAATCTAAATTGCAGTTGGTGAAATTGCGACAATCGCTGGAGGCCCCTTGTTATCTGACCAAGTCTTTTTGGCTGTAAATAAAAATCCAACTCCAAATAAGGCTCGTATAGATCACTCTATCACCTTTGACAATTCTGATCTAGAGGCAGTAAAAACCCCTCATTAAGATTCGCTTGTTATCAATTAAGGCATAGGTGACCCATGTTACAATGTCAAAAGAATTCTTGTTGACAATGGAAGCTCCGTAAATGTCCTATTCTATTCCACTTTTCTCAACTTGGGTCTCTCAAGAGAAAAGCTTCAACCTACTGCAGGTCCTTTGTATGGATTTGATAATCGACCTGTATGAGCAGAAGGGATAATCAGTCTCCCAGTTTTACTTGGAGACTATCCCCAACAGTCTACACACTCCATTTAGTTCATCATTGTAAAGTCAGAATCAACTTACAATGCTATATTTGGGAGGCTATTTCAGTCAATTTTTTGGATTATTTCCTTTATCCCTCACCTTAAGTTGAAGTTTCATACCCCAACAGGAGTTAGTGTGGTATTCAGAGATCAACAAATAGCACAAACATGCTATCTCAGGCAGGTCAACTCACACCTAATAGTTACTTTGAGCATCGAGAATTTTGATCTTAGGAGCGAGGATATCCCTCAGAGAGCTTCCCCTGTAGAAGACTTTACTGTTGTACCTATCTCTAAAAAACATTCTTCGAGGAAGGTGAAGATTGGATCACTTCTCTCAAATGACGAGAAGAAAAAATTCACATATTTTCTACAAGAAAATCAGGATATTTTCATGTGGAGTCTGGTAGATATGCCCGGAATTAACCCCAAAGTTATTGTACACTCCCTCAAAATCAATTCGGTATGCAAACCTATCATCCAAAAGAAATGAAATTTTGCACCAAATTGTCAGCAAGTAATCGAACAAGAAGTGGATAAACTCTTGGAAGTCGGGCTCATACGAGAGGTGCACTATCCTATTTGGCTGGCAAATGTTATCATGGTGCGGAAGGGGAGTGGAGCGTCGAGAATATGTATAGATTATACAGATCTTAATAAAGCCTACACGAAAGATATATTTCTGCTTCCTTGTATAGACCAGTTAGTCGATACCACCTTTGGACATCAGATGTTGAGTTTTATGGACGTCTACTTCGGCTATAATTAAATAAAGATGAATCCTGCTGACAGTCATGTTATGTGATTTTGACGGGACGTTTATTTACATAGGACTAGCAAGAAGTGAAAGCGAAACTGATGTGAAGGCTAGCATAAAATTCAAAAAATAATTCCGAATTAAAAGAGACGTGAGAGTAAGGAGGAAGGTGAGGGTAGTGTGAGTAAATAGATAAAGGACAAGATAGAAAAGAATGTGCAGGTTGAAAGTCCGGGAAACAGTGATCCCGACAATCTTGTACCTCATATAGGCGGCTTGATCAGCCGCCTCAGTAAAGCAAGGATCCAAATTTTCCATCCAAATTTTCCCTTGAGCAACTCCAAGAAGGCATGCGAGACCTCTTTCCTCCTTCCATGATCAAGAACAACATGGAAATATGAAGTACAAGACGGATGGAAGAAAGGTGTGTGAGAAAAAAATGTTTGGAAGCCTCAAATTTTAAAGAATCGGCCCGATCATCCAAGACGATCGCAGAATCATCCAAGAAGATTGGTTGCAATAATTACGTTCAAGATGATTGGTCAAAAATTCGATAATATCATCCAGGACAATCAGATATCATTCGGGATGATAAGATACAGGCGATCGTCCCGAGGAGATATTCTGGATGACTGTTTAAAAAGTAAATAGTTCGGGACGATTAGGTGGATCGTCCAGGATGATGCACAATAATGGATCATACCGACCAAATTTAAAATGTTTAAAATATTATCACATGTATTATCTAGGACAAATAGGTGGATCATCTTGGATGATCACTAATAATTGATCGTACCGGCCAAAATTAAAGGGTTTAAACGCATTGTCATGTTTATCATCCAAGACAAATAGGTGGATCGTACAGGACGATTACCAATAATTGAGCAAAAAGTAAGAACATCATCCAGGATGAAGAGGATCGTCCAGGACGATCACAAATGATTGAAGTAGAAGACGATCAGATCGTCTAGAATGATCAGAAACAAAAATTTCATATCAGTCGTTAGATGGAATTTTAATAGTGAATTAAATCGATCATCCAGAACAATATGTATATCATCCGGGATGATGTGATAAAAAGTTTAAAATCAGATGATAGATGTAGTTAATTAGAGAAGGTCCAAAAATATAAAAAATCAACTAAAAAAGAAAAAAAGTAAAATACGAAAAAGACACAAAAAATATCAAAATGAATGAAAAACAAAGGTTTTTATTATTCATTTATTTTTAAAATCAAAGCTTGAATATGATAAATTCTCCATGTGAATGAACTAAAAATTTATAAGAATCAATGAGTTAATATCGTCGAAATCCAAAAAATGGTAGAACAATCGATCATGTTAGCCCTACCTTAGATTTCTCCAAGGCAAACTTTTTTTAAAAACAAAGACCTAAATTAGAAAAAATAATTGGATAAGAAAAAGAGATTTTTTTTAAAACTTGGTTCCAAAAAAATATTTTATAGAATAATATATCAAAGTAATTAATTATGTTCATGAATTTTGAAATCAAGCATTTAAAAAATATCAAGTGATATTTGAATTCTTCTAAGATTTAAAAAATTTTGAAAGAGAAGCTTGCTTTTGGTGGGCTCATTTTATGCATCTTGTTAATTTGATTGGCGCTCTTCATGCATCTTATGATTTTGGCATCATTCGCCACTTTTTTATTTATTTTTTGGAAGCTAGATTTCTTTTTCAAAATTCTTAAATTTTTTCAGTTATGATTATATCTTCAAGATATTATAAAAAAACTATCTATCTAATATAAGGAAAAAATAAATCATAAAATAGAATCAAAAGTTATATGATAAATACAACGACAAGATTACAAAAAATTTGAAGGTAATATATAGACTTTAAACATTATATTTTTAAGTAAGATTACTGTAGCAAGATTGAAAAGCTCTCAATTTTAAAATCCAGTTATCAATTTGAGATAGACTTTTGTTTAGAAAAGAAAATTACACCACTGAAAGAAGTTAGATAAAAGGAAACAATCAACGATATTTCACCCTTTTACTAATTTAGAGATGTTAAATATTTACTATAATTTTTTTTTTAAAAAAATAAGGCATAAGATATCAATTCAGTAGTGATTAAAAGAAAAATAAAAACAATGAAGGAAATTGAAATAAACCAGGAAAACTACAAAAAGTAATAAAAAATAGAAAAAAAATAAAAAATCAGTAAGAATCAAGTTAATGAATTTATGTCAATCACACCTTATTTGGTCCTTAAAATGCTGAAAGTGTCGAAGGCAGTGGTTTAGTAAAGATGTCAGCTAGTTGATTCTCAGTTGTCACATGGTGTAACTCAATATCTCATTTGGTCACATGATCTCTAATAAAGTGATGTCTTATGTCTATGTGCTTGGCCCTTGAATGTTAGCTAGGATTATTAGAAATGCATATAGCACTAATGTTTTCACAAAAGATCGAAATTGTGCCTACAGGTAATCCTAAATCCAAAACTTGTTATTTCAACTAAAGGACTTAGGCCACACAACTTCCTAAAGCAATGTACTCAGCTTCAGTAGTGGAAAGTGCAACAGAGTTTTTCTTTCTACTATACCAAGAGACTAAAGACTGCCATATGAATTGGCAAGTCACAGAAGTGCTCTTTCTATCCACCTTACAACCTATAAAATCAAAATCAAAATATTCAATAATTATAAAAGAAGTGTTATGCTTAGGATATCAGATTCCTAAGTTTTGAGTCCCTAAGAGATATTTAAGAATTCTCTTAACTGCAGCTTGAAACACCAAACAAAATTAGTACTTCTATTTAGGATTAATTTTTAAATATACTAATTCACCATCCCCCCTCTTGGTGCATATTGTACTTTCAAACTTCTCCAATCTTATGGAGGTTACTACGCACAAACTCTAGGGTTGGAAAGAAATAGATCTTATTTTTGTTGGTAGATCTCAATTCTTACTCGTCACTATTTGGTATACTATTGCCTATTGGATTCATGGATCCTTTATGCCAAAAACCATTATCAAGCAAATAGAAAACATTAATGCTAAATTTTTGTATTTTGGCGATACAAATGTTAAAAAGCTCCACCTTATCTCATAGAAGAACATATGAAAGCCTAAATCACATGGTGGGCTAGGTCTCCCCTCTATATAATCCATTAAATATTGCTACAATTATAAATTTACTGGTAGGACTTATAACAGATCCACCCCCCACTCAAAGTAGCTTTTATATAAATACACTTCTACACGGAGGTTGCCACCTTCAATTGCCACGTCCTTTTTGAAAAACTTCTTTAAGGATGCCTCAATTGCCAATGATAATTTTTATTTTAAAGTTTTATAATCCACATCTATTTCTATATATTTGGATCATTGGTTCAATGGGAAAATGTTGAATGAGGTGAATGAGATGCATATTTTATTAACCTCTTCCCCACCAATGCCAGGATTTTTGTAGTACTCCAGGACCACAGATGAATATTGCCTTCAGATCTTTCTATTACTTTTCATGAGACTCTTAACGCCATTCCTATCCAGTTTTATCAACTATATGCCTACTTTGCGATAATTGCAAAGGCGGAGATCTCGTTTCCTTCTAGGATTCTTTTATATGCATAATGTTTCTATACATTGGCATCATTTTGTATGGCACAAACGACATGCTCTATATTTTAATTCTAATTGTTGGATGGCTTTAATGGGTGAACTTAAGACCACTTATGCACTTCTTATGAGGGGGATTTCTCTTGAACCAACTTGTGCTTTATGCCACACTTGCAATGAGACTATTACTCATATATTGTTTGAGTGTAACTACTCTTTCTTTATTATTGCCAGTCTGATCCCTGACATGAGAAGGCACCTTCTTTGACCAAATATTCTTCACGTATTTGGTTGAATCCTTAAGTTGTAATCTTTTGTTAAAAATGCCAAGCCATTTTATTATTTAATAAACATGCTGCTCGGTTTACCACATTTGGGGAGTGAGAAATGATAGAAAATTCGAGAATTCTCAAGCTTCCTCATCTCCTATCAGCCAAAAGATTAATAGTGCTATTTTTTTACCAAAGTAGTGAAATAGAAAATTGGATGTGTATTGTTGTACATTGTTTAATTAATGAGGTACCCTCTTGTATGCTTTACTTGTTCATTGATTTTACACGCTTTGTTAGACTTCAATAACAGAATTCTGCATGCCATTTGGGCTGTTTGGCTTTAGTGATATGTTTTTTGTTGAAAAGGATGATTGGATTGCACCATAGCTCTCCTTGGATTGCAGTTTTAAGCAACATTCTAGTACGTCATGGCATTCTCCTGCAACCAGGGGAAAGGAAGCCTTCATATTGCAATTCAACTTATTGAGCCCACCCTTCCTGCTTGCCGGATTGACATCGCTTTTTGTGATTTTGCAGATTTTTTTATGTGTAGGATTGGTTACAGTTACACATGGTTTTTTTATGTGTATTTTGTTTTACACGTATTTTTGAGCTTGGACTCATCTTTTTTATTTCCTTTTCCTATCTTCTTTCCTGGTAGGTTTTCCCTTTCTTCTTTACACTTGTAACTAGTTCTACTTTAAATGAAAATGGGCTATGCCCTCAAATTTCCCAAAAAAAAAAATGTTGATTTATATATTATATTCGGAAGAAAAGGAATGAAAAGATGTATGTGACAAATTTTGGTTACCTATCGATTATTTGCATCAAAATCAAGAAAGCAATAGTTCTTAAAATCTCTAAGTGGAAGAAGTTTGATTAAATTAAACACTTTATCAATTGATCCAACTATATTAAATTTGCTTTTACTGCTCATCTTGCTCCCTACTGTCCAAGGGAGATTTCAATCTGCGCTGTTACTCTGGTTTGCTTATGTTCGACGAGGACATTTGGGAAATTCCTTTATTTGCAGTGGAGGGCTTGGGTAGATGTTGATTAATGTTGGTGATCAACCACGGTGGCCTGGACAGTCCTTGTGGCAACTGGCAACCACGGCTTTTTTTATTTAATAATGGATTCATGATTTCTAGTCTTTCTCCTTTTGTTCATTATTTGTTCTGCATTTTTGTTTCTTGCGTTCGCCTTGCTCCCACTAATCTGTTGATGGGTTTTATATGGTGTTCTATTTTGTCAGCATTGAGTTTTTAGAGCTATTTTGGGTGAGCATTGCTCATTTTATTGCAGCTCTTATCATCTTTGAGTCAATGAATACCTGAGTTATATATATATATATATATATATATATATATCTTTTGGTTGTATTTATGCATTATAATTAATAATAATAATAATTGGCGATTCCCTCGTGACTGGTTTAGAGGGAAGAGGAGCTTTTTGCCCTGAGAAATGGGATTTGAAAAAAAAATTTCAAAAAAAAAAAAATTGAAAGAAAAGATGCGGGTTGAGATTCGGCTATCAATTTCCAAAAAAATAAAAAAAAATCTCACACTAAACTGCACCGAATTATTGAAAGAAGTTGACGAGTCTCTGCAGTTTCGCTGTTTCTCGTCCTTCCCGTATTAGAAGAATGACACCATGACAGCTGAAGCCTGAAAGTGAAGTGAAATGAAAAGGATTCGGTCATGTGATTTTTTTATTTTCTATTTTCATTAAAGTTGAGGGTTATGTCAAGCAACATCACATATAAAAAGTATAATATAATATATATATTTATAATTTTAATTTAAGTTTTATATCAATTAGTGTTCCGTTAATAGAGTTTAACTGATCTTACCAAACAATCAATGGACACGAGGAAGGAAGAGGCTCTACAAGGTCATGGTTTGTCCAATCTGACAGAGGCAGTAACTACAAGACGTGACATGAATGAGAAGTAGCTATAGGAGATTAGAACGATGAAATGGGTGACGACCAACATGTTGAGAGCAATGACATTGACAACATTTAAAAGGCTTCATGATCACAATAAGCGTTCAAAGGCTGTAATGAAAATAAATAAAAAAAATGCAAATTTCTAAACACAATAATGATATTGTCAGAATTACAAAAAAGAAAAAAAAAATTCAAAAGTTGATAATTTATAGTGATGCAAAGGAAAATAAAAACCTAGTTGCAACTGTTACATAAAATATCTTTTCATTTCCCATCAAAAAAGAAAAATAAAATATGAAGTCAACTGAAAAATACATTTCTACATAGCATATGGACAAATAGAGGCAACAAAAAGGTATTATAAACATCTAAATCCTCAAACGTCCATTGGCTCGAGCATGTTCTTACTAAAGTTCCCATAGATCGAAAACAACCAATGGAGAGGTGCAACTCACAATACAATCATAGCAAAAATTAAAACAGACCTCTAGAAGCAAAGGAAGAACACACAATATTAATATAACAACCTATTGGGTTCAATGATTCTCGAAAGCCAGTAAGAAGCAAACTATCTTCCAAAACAAGCAAAACAATTAAATTTATCAAAAAGGAAAAAAAGTGGCAATATTATATTAGGTAACTCATTTTTAACAATCTATTTTCTACTTCTAAATTGGATCGCTAAAATAAATTTCCCTTTAAAATGTTTATGCTAGAGAAACCATCCTCAAATGTAATCATATTGTGTTCATACAATAAGTAATATGTAATAATCTAAATAGCAAGGGCGTATAATCCTTTTATTATATTAAAAGAAATGGGGTCATTATGATCAAAAATTGAGAAGTTGTACGCTCCGAATGAATGAAAGCCCCTCTAGGATTGCATAGTTTCTATAAATTAAGTGGGATCAAAAACTCAAAAGGCATTCAGAGTGAGTCTCACCATGAAGTCGATAAAGGCCACATGTTAATTGGAAGATCACAGTTAGTTAGAGCATCTTTAGTTTATAAGCTATAAATTTTGATTTTGAAAGTAAAAGTGCCATATTTTATAACACATCCTTCTAAGTCGAAAGTATTTTATCCAAGTGATCATTGACATATTTAAGTGAATAAGAGAATGAGAGAGCTTATATATAAAGCTATCCATGTTACCAAAATAGTAATTGCTACTAGTTCTAAATATGATAGTGTCAACAAGTTTGTGAAGGCAACTACTATTATCACTAACATGAAGTTGAGATAAAGCCAAATATCCTCAAGAACAATATCCTTAATAGAAGATGTTAATTTTAATGAAAACTAGATATGATCAATCAACAAAACCATCTTAAGATTGAAGAACCTAAGAGCTGAGGGTAAAAAATAATTAGAGTTTGTTATTAATCTTGGCCTTCAAATTCAATGAACTAGATGTATGAATAGCAATACCATGAAGTAATTACTACAAGCAGCATGTAGTAAGGGAAGGCTTTTCCATAGAGAATTATGTATATGGACTGCTTGGTTGGATGTTAAATTGGTTTAAAGTAAAGTGAATGCAGGGGTACGTTCTGAGAAATGTGACATTTGGTTGGTTGAAAAAGAAATACAAAGTATCATAAATATAGTGTAAAATAATTTAACACATTTTTGAGAAAAACGGTTCTTGCCTAATTTTGAGCAAGATTGGTTTTCACTGTAAGCAAGCTCGACAACAACAAGCACCGCAAGTAGCCATCCATCGTGGGCTGATGACCACCACCTCCGCCGCCGACCACCACCCACTGCTGACGACAACCAATTGCCTGCAACCGCCACAGCCGGCCGCAACAACCAGTTACCACCATCTTTAAACTTTACACAACATTCATTTTACTTCAAACCAAATAAAAAACATCATTCATCTGAATTTTGTTTGCACTCATCCAAATAACTACAAAATATTTATTTTTCACTGCAATTTTTTACACTTCATTCATTTTTTAGCCAACCAAACAATTCTATAATGAACTACCAATAAGCAAGAAGCGAGATTGAGTTGTAAATTATATTAATTAACATTACTTTCCATTATAAATTTGATTTATCGAGTAAGGGTGAGCCCAAACTACATTTCTACTTAGGAAGTGTCGTAGTTTTGCAAAAGATAGTTAGTAGCTTATTATAAGCAAGAATTTATAAAACAGACTAGTGATTCTTTTGATGATGCATCTAGGTAATGAAATATAAGAAAACTAATAGGTGAGGTTACTCCATATGGTAGCATAAGTGGAATCTAGCTAGCACTAGTAAGAAGTTTACCTTTCAACTTAGCCAAAAGTCCAATCAAGTCGTGGCATTCCGACAATTTGTTGACTTAAATCTAAACGAGGACAAAATAGCATCCAAAATATTTCCATGAAAATATTGCAAATTAAGACTTAATAGATTCACAAACTAAGTTAAAATATCCATGGTAAATAATTTTGAGAAATAGATAGATGATATAATATTCTTGACACTAAGGTTAGAAGCAAAATAAAATGTATTTAATTAGTCCTTAAGGTATCTAATAGAATGAGGATCAACCTTTCAAACTATTGAAAGATTATCACAACACATAAGATGAGAAATAAATTTTTTTTTATTAGTAATAGCCATAAACATGTTATTTGTGTAATTTATCTCTATTATTCTAGAAACAATAAGTATAAAATTGTAACTAGTAAAACTAGGATTTCTGTGAATGGGGAGCTAAATTCCTTGTGCCTCTTTCTTTGTAAGATTTCTATTTTATTCCATATGGGATTAAAGGATAAATGAAAAAGGATTCTTTATATATCTTTTTAATTTTTGATGAGAGTGATACTAGCGGATTGCTTAATGCACTTGATGTTAATTCTCATAATAGAGAGATTAATCTCAACTATCTAAAAAACTTCTTGGATATGTTACTGAAAGTAATGTCATTGTTTTCAATATTCAGGATATTCCTATTATATATGTAGAGATATTATACTCTAAGAATTTAATATAAGAAAATCTATAAGTAAATGAAGAAATCTTCTACCTCTTTTCATGATGTATTAATATAAGTTAATCTTCATTGTTGTAAAGTTTTGCCACCATGGAGTTCTGCTAGGAATAAAAGAAAACATGTCACGAATAATGTTAAATCTTTATTGCATTCTTAGTCTATACCATCTCAAGAAAAAGCTAATCCTAAAATACCCATGGTTGATTATAATGTATCGTGAACAAAATTAATTTGATTATTGTACCACTGATTTTCTCTTTAATGTTTCTTTAGACAAATTTATAAAATTAGTGTTAATTATTTTAAAAGATAAATTAATACCATATCATCGACTTGAGAAAAGAATCATTTATTTTCTTATTAAAATTGTGTAGGGACTGCAAAAAATTCAACTATAATTTCAAATGCAAAATTAACAAAGATTAGCTTTAGTCATTTTTTAGCCCGATCTTAGTGAACTTAGATAGAGTTTATTATATACTAGGAGCTTGAGTTTCTATAGAGGCAAGCCTCTATAGTCAAATACATCTTTTAATAGAAAACTTTTGATTAAAGTGGAGATTAGGCTCATTTTGATTTTAAAATATAAGTGAGTTGCCTTTTATATATTTTTAAAAAATATCATTAACTCATTCAAAAATATATTTAAATTTTATAAAATATCTTGCATTCTTTTTTCTTAATCTAAAAAGGAATTTGAGCTGTGCAAATTCCTCTCGGCTTATGCTTGCTTGAAATGCGTTGCGGGCTAATAACCTAATACACAAACAATCTTCTTAGATATAGTGTACAAGAAGATCAGCTCAATCCTGAGCGATCAAAGGATTAGATCAGACTCTAAATTAATAACTCAAGATGAGAAATTTTAACTTTATGTTCAACTGATGCTAATGAGATGACTCACTAAAAATTTTACATTTTATATTATTTATATTACCTAACTAAATCTTTTAACTATCAAATTTCTTCGAAATTTTGGTAGAATAATGACCGTATATCAATAAGAAAAGTGCGCGTAGCATCATTTAAGCACAACTAGGACCCCTTTACCTTACCCTTGATGGGTGCAAAAGTAATAAGCTCTAGCGTACATAGAAGAAATAAAAATATAGATTTATACAATGCTTTAAAAACCGGACCGAACCGGCCGGTCCGACCGGTTCAACCGTGAACCGGTCCAAAGGCCGGTTCGGTTTAACCTGAAAACCGGCTTAACTTCAAACCAGCCGGTTTTGTCCAAAACCGCCGGTTCAACCTGTGAACCGGTCACGGTTCTCTTGAACCGGCCGGTTCAAGTTTTATTTTTAATATTTAAATTTTAAATAACTTATTTTGAAATATTAATTAAAAAAATATTTGTAATTAAATTTCAAATTTAAAATGCTTTAAAATTTGAAATGCTTTATTTTAAATTAAAAAATTTCAAACAAGCATTTCATGAAGGGAAAGTCTAGCACTACTACTTTTTAGCTCAAAAGCCAATATATAGTAAAAGCTTCACCAAGTTAAAGTCTCCCAAGTGATGTGGGACTAAAAAATCTAAAGCTCCTATGTCTTTCTTCTCAACTTTTAAGTTTGCAACATACACTATTCATTTTAAAATAAATTTTTTAAATAATATTTTTATGATGAAATAATATTTATTTTTAATTAATAATATTAAATAAATTATATTCATCATTTATTTTTTTATGTATCATAAATATTAATTAATTTATTTATTATTTATAATAAATGATTTAATTTAACCTCAATAATTTATAAATGTAAAATAATAATATGAATCTAATATATAAATTATAAATATATAACACAAATTAAGGATTATTTATATTAAACTTATTAATTCATTTGTAAGTTAATTTTTTGTTAAATTTAAATTAAATTTAAAAATTGAATATGTTTAAATTTAAAATTATATAAGATATTAGTAATATGTGAATTAAATTTATTTTTTAATTAAAAAGTTA
The DNA here is from genome assembly GCA_016618105.1 of Dendrobium huoshanense. Taxonomy (NCBI): domain Eukaryota; kingdom Viridiplantae; phylum Streptophyta; class Magnoliopsida; order Asparagales; family Orchidaceae; genus Dendrobium; species Dendrobium huoshanense. Next base: position 17,283,228 of record CM028351.1, on the reverse strand, counting down.
TATTATTATATGATTTTTATATCATCTAAATTGTATTTATTACGTCATCCGGTTCGACCCCGGTTCGACCGGTTGAACCGGTCGAACCGTGAACCGCTCTCTCTACCGGTTCGTTGCTCGGTCCGGTTTTCACAACCTTGGATTTATATATGTATGAATAGGTAAAGGGGTTGGTATCAACAATACCCAATGCTACATTGTCCTAGAACTAGTATACATATTCCTACAAAGTTCAGATTATGCACACTAAGAAAAAATTAATATGCAATACATATGTTAGGAGAAATAAAATTTCAATCATAATATTTGTTATTTTCAAAATCATAAGCTAGCGATCCAAAATTGCAACATCATCCACCAGATAAATCTGAATCCAACAAATCCATTTAATCTATCTAAGAAGTTGACATTGATATTTTATTACAAATTTTATAAAATATAAATAATGTTTTTATTTTCAGTTTTAATTATGAGCTTTAGATTATAACGAAGCAAAAGCATTTATAAATAAATATATATATATATATATATATATATATATATATATATATATATATATATATATATATATATATATATATTTCTTTTCACTCACTTTTTTTTTAATTACTTGTTATATCTGATAAATTTTAAGTAAGTTTATAAATATAAAATAAATTTTAATTTTAATTTTGTGCAACCACGACAGCTCTAACAGATTTTTTTTTTCAAAAAAGAAAAGTTATGTAATTGTGCACAGCCAAATTGGGCCTTTTGAAAAATAAAAATTTAACGTAGGTTTCTTAAGGGTGTCAATTTCGAGTCATGGGTCGAGTTCGGGTTGAACCCGGAACTGATTCGGGTTTAAACGGGTCGACCCTAACCCAACCCGGGTAGACAAACGGGTCAGAAATCTGAACCCGGACTCGACCCTGTGGGTTGCCGGGTTGACTCTACCCGACACGATACCCGAAACGCTCGGACGCGGTCGGGCTAGAGAGGGCGCACGCGGGAGGCGGTGCGTGGGGGCAGCCGAGGGCGCGTGGCGCAGGCACTGCAACTTCGCGAGCAGTGCGTGGGCAGGCGGGGGCGGTGCGCGGGCAGGCTGGGCAGAGGCACAGGCAGGCGGGGCAGCTTCAAGGGACAACGGGGGCAGTTCAAATTAAACGGGTTCACGGGTTGACCCGTCAACCCGCCGGGTCAACCCGAAATTGACCCGTTTTTCGAACGGGTTGAATCTGGGAACCCGAACTTGACCAGTTTTGAAATCGGGTCGGGTCCAACCCGAATTTTCTGGGTGGGGTCCGGGTCGAATTTTCGTGTCGTGTCAAATATTGACACCCATAGGTTTCAGAAACATATGGCTAAATAATTTGAACTAAGACTTGATATTTTAAAAATTACTACACTTACTTTTACGTGGACATTTAAAAATGTATTTAATTCGTACATAAACAATTGGACGTTGGTATAGATAAACTATAACAAATTAGAAAACTTTTATTCAATTTAAAAATAGCTGTAGTTTTAAAATACAAAATCGAAGTCGTACCTAATATTTATAAATTTTAAAAACAAATTTACTCACAACTTTATCAAATCTCTTTTATGCTATTATGTTTTAAAGAGTATGTTGATAAAGTTTTGAGTTTGCGGTATTTTGTTCGAAATTCCTTGTCTTTTCTGACAATAATGGTGATAGAAATATGTCGGTCCTCTTAAATAGATTAACCTAACTTGCTTGCAAGTGGGGCAAACCACAACCTCACTAATAGAGGTGGTTGCGAGAGTTGCAAGGTGGTTAAATAATGGGTAATATGTGGTCCGAACGACAACTGCTGACAATAATATTTACTAACGGTTGGGATTAAACATTTATTTATTATTGGCATAAGTTTATTTTTTTCAATATTTACTGAAATGTTAGAAAAGCCTCTCAAACTATAGCTTTGTTATGTTGTGATATTATGCAAACTCATGTAATGGAGATTGGTTATTGGACCATAGGTTGGTAGAAATAATAAATTTGCGTGGTCATGCTCTGTATGGGCAAGAGACACATTGACCATATATGTGACCCTTAAGATCGAGCTTCATGATGGGAGCACATTAGGTACCTATGAATTACCAATATGGGCATGTATGAGAATACAATTAGTTCCATAATTTACTTGCTCCATGGAAAAAGACGAGCCATTTTATGGCAATGAAAAATTTTTATTTTAACCGAATCATATAAAGAGAGTGTAAATAAAAGTTACTACCATGTCTTTATTATTGCCTCTAATGTTGAGCTTCAAATATTCTTCATTTTGAAATAAATTTATTGTGTTGCACCATCTTGAGCTAAATTGTAGTAGGGGTGGGCGCCAAATGTAACAATATTCATTCCTTAAAGGCCAACTGATGTGGGTGATAAAATGCTAAAAAGGTGTTTCTCTAAAAATGTATGTTGGTGGCCCCAACATGCAAGAAAATAACACAGGTTTATTAAAGAAAGCTTGCTTATCATCCCAAATTTAAACAAGGTGGCAAAACCTACACTGTTGAATTGATGAAATTGTGTTGAGCAAGGTTGTAACTATGGGGGAGTGCTTAGAGAGGTAGATTCCTTCATTGAGCTCTAATGACAAGCCCATCGTGTCAGTCAAGGCACAAGAGGTGAGTTTTAGTCTTCCAGGAAAGTGTAGCACCTAAGGAGAGATGTATTGATCTTGGTGCACCAAGAGTGAACATCTTCTTGTGAATGTTTTGGACACTTGTCAAGCAAGTTTGAGGCATTGGTGTTTACTTTCAAAGTGTCTGACTTGTACACAAGGATTGCATATTTGTATGATAGGCTGTTAGATTCATTTAAGCATTTTATTTAAATAATTCTCTATTCTTAATTATTATCTCTATACCATAGGAGTAACTAATGGTGATAACAATTGAAGGCTAGTGTATATCATTCAATATAGAGGCTTAGTTGGTGACCAAATATATTAAAATCTTTGAGGTTAAGCATATTGAGGAGCTAGCATTATCATTCCCAATTAAGGAATTTCTAGTAGCTTGTCCTACAATGTCCTTGTTGACTACAAAAATAACACATGTTTATTTTAAGAAAGCTTGCTTATCAACCCAAATTTAAACAAGGTGGAAAAACCTACATTGTTGAATTGATGAAATTGTGTTGAGCAAGGTTGTGGCTATGGGGGAGAGCTTAGAGAGGTAGATTCTTTCAACGATCTCTAATGACAAGCCCATCATGTGAGTCAAGGCACAATGGGTGTCAAGCTTGCAGGAAAGTGTAGCACCAAAGGAGAGAAGTATTGATCATGGTGCACCAAGAGTGCACATCTTCTTGTGAATGTTTTGAACAATTGTCAAGCAAGTTTGAGGCATTGCGGTTTACTTTCAAAGTGTCTTACTTGTACACAAGGATTGCATTTTTGTATGATAGGTTGTTAGATTCATTTAAGTCTTTTATTTAAATAATTCTTTATTCTTAATTCTTCCCTCTATACCATAGGAGTAACTATTGGTATAACAATGGTAGGCTAGTGTATATCATTCAATGTAGAGGCTTAGCTGGTGACCAAATATATGACAATCCTTGAGGGCGGGCATGTTGAGGAGCTAGCATTATCATTCCAAATTAATGAATTAGTAGCTTGTTCTATAATGTCCTTGATGATTACAAACATCACTAAGTCATTTGGTAACCTATGTGTTGAAAGCTTCCACCCAACGAGTGCTTAACTGGGTGTACTCACTTTAGCAAGCCCAAAATGTTGGGGAGAATGCTCAGCATCATCCAAACAATGCCCAAAGAGGAGTTGAAGCTTTAGAGAGGCTGGGCGATAAGGTCTCCATATTGCGGAGAGAGGTGTTTGTTTTATATGTTGTTGTGATAGTTAATTGTAGAATTTTAGAGTTGATGAGCATGAAGTAATACATTTTAGGGGTCTTTGTCCATATATACTGAATAAATAAAAGTGTTACGGCTCATGAGTTTTTGTTAGAACTATTTTATAGGATATTTTTTGAGGATGTGTAGGCTTGCTAAGTTTTGTGAAAAGGTATTGTAATGTAACGCAAAAACATGTTATGAGTAATATAGTTTCTATTTTTTTAACACCCTGTGGAGAGTGGTAAATTTTATATATTTACTCTATTTTCTAGTTTATCTTCTTAACAAAATTATGTAAACTTACGTATGGTGAATATTTTCTTTTTCCTTTGTGTTTTCTATTGAAGGAAAGTTGGTTCCACAAGCTTAGGAGGCTATATAAGCTTCCAAAATGAATAGGTAAAGGGTTCATGTTTTAAATAAATTCAATGGTCAAAGAAGGTCAAACTAGGTAAACCATGGTCAACCACGGACTCAAGGGAGGTAGAATCATTCTAATTATGTTTAGGAACAAGTTTAAAGAATTCCAAATGCTTCCAAGAGAGTTTACATCAAGATGCCACGTTTAGTGGCATGGTTATAAATATTTAGATTTTTGTAAGTTTTAAAATAGACTTTAAGTTTATGGGTTAAGAGGTTATTAAAGTTTCAAAATTCCTAATTAATATTTGAATGATCAAACATAATTCCAAAGGCTTTACCTAGGGTTTTATTCAAATTTAAAATCTCACTATAAAAGGGAAAATTCCAAAGGGATTTAGAGTACATATTTGAACTGCATATTACATACTGGCTTTATATAGGACATTGATTATAGAATTGAAAGTGATTGAATGATTTAAATTTATGTGAATTAGAATGATTTGAATGGGGATGATTGTAAAGCATTGACCTTATACAAAAAGGAGGTCAACAATGTGCAGGATGTTACTTTGGGTTACCCATGCCATTAAAATTCTTAAACAAAGGTTTCACAAATCTTTTAGGATATGGGACCTATTAATATTCATCTTTGTATGGTCTACCCCATAAAATAGATGAAGTGCCCTTGAGACCATGCTTTTGCCTCCTTAACTTATAACTCTACCATTTTATTTATAACATCATATTCGACTAACTTTCTTTCTAGATTTAGTGATTTATTTTCATATTTTTCTTCTTTATTGGCTTCATTTTTTTATTATTTATTTGTATAGACTAAACCAAAGATGATTCTACCTATTCATTCGATGAAGGAGACACTTTGTTCTGCATGGCAGCATTGAGATTTGATCATCTCATTTATAGAAGATGATTACCCAATCTAAAATTTACTATAAACATGGATTTCATCTTTAATTTTTTTTGAGTGAAAAGATACTTCGGAAAGGTCAGACAAGAAAGATAGATGGTTTAGTAGTTCCAGGAATGCCTACAAACCCACATCAATTATAACTTATACTATAGGTTTCTTAGCAGGAACTACTTCAGGCTTTGGTGCAACAAACTATGATCCATTTATTATTATTTCTGGGTTATCAAATCTGAATCCAAAGTTGATGATTTTACCTTAAATATATGAAGACTGACTAAAGAAAATATTTAAACAATCAGACAAGTTGAAGATTACTTTGCAAGACAATTTTTAATATCAAACCATAATTCTATATCAATTTCTAAACTTAACGATTATAGACTAGATGTTTAGATCAGGACATTGTTTTGAATTGAATTTACCAACTCTCCAAATTTAGCTTAAATGGTTGAAACTAGATTTTAAATTTAAGATAATAATGATTTAAAATTTAGAGCCAGCCCTAATAACCACATCAAGCTGCATGATGGTATGTAAATATAATGTTCTACTCATAACTAGGACATTAATTGAAGATGGAATTTAGATTGAGATTTAATTGATTGAAAGTTGGATTTTAAATTTTAAATTTTTATTTCTTGATTCAAAACTTTTAAATTTAGGGGTTAAAATGATCTATCAAAATGGCATTTTAAAAGGTGATGATTTATTTAAGGAAACATTTAAATTTAAAGGAAATTTAAAATTATAATGTTGATCACTACCACACTAGGGTGAAATGATTAAATGTAACTGTAGGAGTATGGAAGCTTAAACCACTATGATAGCTTGTGTTACTATTTTTAGTCTAGTCACTGCTAAAGATGGAAAGTAGATTCAAATCCCTAACAAACTTGCTAGAAAAATCCATACGATGATGCCAAAATAGTTTATATTTAAAACTTCTATGTTTACACATGATTTAGTGATCAACTAAAGATGTAGAGTAAGATGATCCCTAGTGGTTTTCCTAGAAAAATCTATAGATAAATAAATTGATGCACAGACTAATTTTACTTTATATTTCTCTAATCAATTTTTTATAACAAATAACATATTTTCTTAACACTGTAGTTGCCAGGTCCCAAGTACTGGATGAGAAAAGTGGAGGGTTGCATTAGGTAGTCGATAACCAGCGTAAAAATTGTCGAATAATCTTGACATGAATCCTTTAAACAATTGTGTTAATGATAGTGCATCCCCTAAAAGCCACACAATGTATGTTCTGAATACTATGACAAGTGTGCAAGGGCCACAACACCAGTGCTTGGGTGTAGTGTTAAATATGCAAGGGTTCCCATATCAAGGATGAATGAGGGCAAAGAAGCTAGTCCATGAAACTAAAATTAGGATAAGAACTTGGAATATAGGCTCCCTTACAGGATAATTAATGGAATTAATATATATTATGATTCATAGAAAGATAAATATTATATACATTCAAAAAACTAAATGGGTTGGAGAGAAAGCTAAGCACATTACTAGTTTAGGATATAAAATTTTGTATTTGGGTAGGAGTCATATTGGAAATGGTATAGGTGTGATTATAGATAAGAGTTTGAAGTATAATGTTATACAAATTAATAGAATTAGAGATAGAATTACATCTTTAAAGATTGTTGTTGATGCTATGATTGTTAGTATTATAAGTTCTTATGCTCCTCAAGTAGGTTTCAATATGAGTTCAAAATTAAAATTTTGGAATGACTTAGAAGAATTAATACAAAAGATACCTCTTAAAGAAGAGTTTTTATTGGAGGAGATTTAAATGGACATATTGGTAGAGAGGTAGATGATTTTAAAAGCCTCCATCGTGGCCATAGATTAGGAACGAAAAATGAATGTGGCAAGACTATATTAGATTTTTTTTTAGCTTATAATTTCTTAATAACTAATACCTTATTTAAGAAAGAGATGAGCATTTTAGCACTTATAAAATAGATATAGTAAAATACGAATTGATTATTTTCTTATAAGAAAATTAGATCGTTTAAATTGCAAAGATTGTAAAGTTATTCCAAGTGAAAATATATATACCCAATATCGATTATTAGTTTTGAACTTTAAGATAAAGGGAAAAAATAAAAAAAAATAAAGTAAAATGATTTTCTAGGATTAGATGGGGGCAGTTAAAGAATATTAATAAAAATATTTTTGAGAGTAATATTTTAGATCTTAAGATTCTGTCTGTGCTTGAGGATGCCAATATTATGTGAGAAAAAGTGGCTTGTGACATTAAGAATATTTCAAAAGATGTGCTTGGAGTTTTGAAGGGAAAAGCTCCTAATACTAAAAATAGTTAGTGATGGAATCCAAATGTGAAAGAAAAGATAAAAAATAGGAAGATTTGTTATAAAAAGTAGTTTAGATGTAAAAATTCTGATAATTGGGAAAGCTATAAAGAGGCTTGTAAGGAATTTAAGAAGGCTATTTGTGATGCAAAGAGCTTAGCTTTTAATGATTTATATAATAGATTAGATACTAAGGAGAAAGAAAGATATATGTATAAGTTAGCCAAACAAAGATATAGGAGTAGTAAGGATTTAGTTCAAGTGAAGTGTATTAATGATGAAGATCAAAAAGTACTTTTCTTAGAAGATGGTATTCAACAAAGGTGGATGGGTATTTTGCTAAACTTTTTAATGAAGAATGTGAAAATACTATTGAATTTAGTGACTTTATCACCCTAAATGAAAATAAAGATTTTTGTTTTTATTGAAATATAAGTAAAATCGATGTTAGAGAGGCTTTGAAGAAAATGAAGCGTGGAAAAGCTATTCGACCTGATGATATTCCAATAGATATGTGGAAATGCTTAGGAGACGAAGGAATTTCTTGGTTTACTAAACTTTTTAGTATTATTTGAAGACTAAAACGATACCATATCAATTGATAATGAGCGTGTTGATTCCAATTTTTAAGAATAAAGGTGATACAGAGGAGTGTCTGAATTATTGAATAATTAAGTTAATGTGTCACACTTTAAAACTATGGGAGTGAGTTATGGAGCATTGGTTGTGGTGTGATACTAATGTTTCTCAAAATCAATTTGGATTCATATCGGGTAGGTGTACAATGGAAGCCATACATTTATTGAGAGGTTTGATGGATAAATATAGAGAGAATAACGAGGATCTACATATAATATTTATTGATTTAAAGAAAGCATATGATAAAGTTCCAAGAGAAGTGCTATGGGGAGTTCTTGAAAAGAAAGGAGTTAATAATTCTTATATTCAAATCATTAAAGATATTTATGCAGGAGCTATTACTTGTGTTCAAACATAAGGTGGTTTGACTAAGTATTTTCCTATTTCGGTTGGATTACGTCAAGGATCATACTTAAGTCCATATCTTTTTTGCTTTAGTCATGGATGTTCTCACTAGACATTTGAAAGAGGATATACCATGGTGTATGCTTTTTGTTGATGATATTCTTTTTGTTGATAAGACTAGAGAGAGAGTTGAAGGTAAACTTGAATTATGGAGGTCAACTTTAGAGTCTAAAGGTTTTCACTTTTTTTTTGAGAAGATGCGCATAGCAATATTATTAAAGAAAAATCAAAGAGTTCTAAACAAAGTAAAGATTATCACATTCCTCCTTCAACACTTTATAGAAGAAAGGAGGAACGTTATTGATAATCAAATTATCCCAAGTAAAATCACCAAACCTAGCATGGTTAGCACAACAATCGGCTAACTTATTACATTTTGTATTCACAAATTGAAAAATAACTTGATTGAAATTTCTAAGAAAGAAAAAATCAAGAAATTTATGGTTGTTAGCTACAATTGAACCATCCTTAAAGATCTTTTGGATATGCTTCATCACATTGTAATTATCTCCTTCAATTATGATTCCTTTAGCTTCATACATCCATTCTTGAATCACCTTCTTTAGAGCCATCAAAGCTTCCATCTCAAGAGCTGAGATATCCCAATGTGTTCTTTTAAAACCAAAGGCAAACAAAAATCTACCTTTGCTATATCTAATTACACCACCGATTCTAGCATTATAATCTTTACCAAGAGAAGCATCCACATTGAGTTTGATCCATTCGGTTGAAGGGGGTTTCCAAGTGATTGGAAACAACAATTGCTGATTAGAAACCCAGTTTACCGAAATAAGATCATGACTGAAAGATAAAGAAGCAAAGCTGATTGTGTTGGCTGCAATTGCAGTTATACTATCTTCTTTCTCCCCATGCACTAGTTTACTCCTACTCTTCCATGAGAAAAAAATAGCGAAGCAATACAAATTGGCCATGAAAGGATTGAAATTAGAAATTCCAGAAAGCTATTTTTGACAATTCTCCATATTTGAAAAAAATGGGATATCATATCCCCATTTTTTTATGGTGTTAATGACTTTATTAATGAAAAAACATTGAACTGCTAATTGATTGGCGTCCTCAATAGCACAACATCCTCTTGGCCAGCCATTGTAATTGATAATTCTTCAATACATTAAAAATTCATTAGTAGGAATAGCTTTGTGGATTAATCTCCACCAAAAAATCCTTACTCTTGGTCTCAATTTCAAGTTCTTTAACCATCTCCAACTAACATCCTCATCTTCGTTTGTGTTGCTTTGATCAGAAATCAAAGCTGCTAGTGAATTCCCCAGAATTCTTGTATAAGATTTCCACCTCATCTCCATGAATTCCAACATTTATAGGGACCAAAGAAATCAATTCAGCTAACTCCTTACCAAACGCTTCATACATTTTTTGGATATTCCAGATACCTCCATGTAAAAAGAACTTCAAACAACATTGGTCTTCATGGAAGTTAGAGACAAAAGTAGGCCATTTGTCTATACACTTATCAAGGATCCAAATATCCTTAGTAGTGTTGATGCTCTCACCATCAAATACCTTCCATATGATAATTTGTTGAAGAAGTTTGCCTCCACTGTTAATGATTTTCCAAGTAGGAGAACTCCCAACCTTTGTTTTAGAATAACTGAAATTTCTTCCATACTTAGCAATTTGGATTCTATTCAACAAAGAAGAAGGATTAGATAACATACTACAAGCAAATTTGGCTCTCCAAGAACCAACTTTGTCTGCTGCTGACATGACACCTAAAATTGAATATATGAAGTGTAATTTTAGTTGCAATAGACCTAGTGAGGGGATTGTGACTGTGGGTGATCAAGTCATTAATAAGAGTACACATTTTAGATATCTTGGATATTTTGTTCAGAGTGGTGGTGAAATTGATGGGGGATATTATAAGCATAATTAAAGTTGGATAATTAAAGTGGATGAATGCATTAGACTTATTGTGTGATAGAAAAGTCCCCCTTAAACTTAAGGGAAAATTCTATAAGATGGTGGTGAGACCTGCAATGTTTTATGGTGCCGAATGTTGGCCATTAAAAGAGAAGCATAATACTAAGTTAAGTGTTGCAGAGATGAGAATGCTCAGGGGGATGAGCTCCTTGACCCTAAAAGATAGGATACGAAATGAACATATACATGAAAAGGTTGGAGTAGCTCCAGTGGAAGATAAGATTAGAGAGTCACCATAGATGGTTTGGTCACATTAAACTGAGGCCTTTTGATGACCCGATTAAGAAGTTGAGGTATTATATTTGACTTATGTTAAGTAAGGTAGAGGTAGAACTAAAAAGAATTGGTTAGAAAATATTAGAAATGATCTTTCTTTTTTAGATTTAAATGAGAATTTCACTTTTAACCAGACACAAAGGAGAAAAAGGATTCATGTAGCCGACCCCATATGGTGGGACAAAGGCTTGATGTTGTTGTTGTAATAACATACTTTCTTGAAAGATAGAGTAATGCTTGTTTATCAATTAAAAATAATTGAATTTTCTTTCATAATCAAACTCAATACAGAGAATGTAGTATTCATCTTGAGAGATAATCATAACATTCTTCTATCATTTTGAAAATTAAACTAACAATGGATAAAACATTAATCTACATATAGAGATTTTTCCCTACTTTAGAGAACTAGAGAAAAGGTTTTTTTTTATTTGGTCTAAGGATCTATACAAAGGAAAGCCTCTATAGTAAATTATATCTTAAGGCAAGCATCAAAAAAATATTCAATTACAATAGTGACTAGACTTCTTTAGATTTACAAGAGTTTAACTCAAGGGTTTACATTATCAACCTTCCAATTGGGAATGGTTCAAATATTGAACATTTCTTTACATAAAAATGGAAGAAGGATTGAACTGCTTGAGAATTTGGGATAACCTAGAGATACTCAAACCTATACTAATATTGGGCTTTATTATTTAGGTAACGATTAATTTATAATTGAGTTTATAGCTTATTAGATGATCAAAACAACCCTCCCGAAAGGAAGTATGAGAAAAGTATATAAATCTAGACTTACCAAAAGAATGCCCTTAAAGGAAGAGGGATTATTATCTTTTTAAGTCATATATATATATATATATATATATATATATATATATATATATATATATATATATATATATATATATATATATATATATATATATATATATATATATATATATATACAGTCCATTATTTTCTCTAAAAAATTAGTTTTGCACTAAAAAGAAGGGGGATGCAGAAATATGCAATAAAGAGAAACTGTAATAATAATTGATAATAATAATAATAGAAATAATTACAAGGATTGCTATTAAGGATTAAAAAACTAGGAAGGATAAGAATGAGAGTATTTCCAGCCGGCCAGATTCTTGACGCAAACTCACCGGACGGACCTAAGCAAAGTCAAAATTATAATGGAGACACGAGTACTCCAAAAAAGTAGCACCGAAGACAACACCAATAATTGAAACCGAATGAAAAGAAGTACCTTAAAGACTTAGAAATTATCAAAACCAAACTAGCCCAAGGAATTAAAGCATTAAATCAAAAGCACACTAACCAACATAATTTTAAGATAGCAGTCCACAATGAGAAAAGTAATATAGGGTCGAAGCAATCTCATCCAAACCCCAAACAACCATATCAAAAAAGCAACAGTTGGAGGTATTATTAGACTAAAAAAAGTAACATAAGGTCGAAGCAATCTCATAAGAATTATCACCATAGATAGAGTACAACTATCCAATTCTAAAATAATAGGGAAGTTGATAACAGAAAACAAGATGGGGGACTAAAATGTGCAAACTTAAAAATTGGACAATATTGATGGCAAGATAAGCAGGTGAAATGCCAGGAAGATAATAAGATAAATATCCAATCAGTACCAACATATCTACTCGGAGAGTAAAACTAAGTTAAAAGGTCTGAAGAAATAAACAAAAAATCTACCTTTCAAATAGAGATGGATAGGAGATGAGACGATCAACAAATGGCAAAAAATCAAAATTCTTTGAGATCCAATTATTGCAAGAATTGGGCCAACCCCAACAATCAAGAACTAGATGAACCAAACCAATAAAGTAGAAAAACTACTAGAACAACCAATCTTTAGAAAGGAAATACATGAGAAAATAAGTACTAACCTTAAATATCCCAAGATAGGCAAATAATAAATTTATCTAGAAAGCCGAAAATGGAAGGTTAACTATTGTGGAACCAAATGAAAGAAAGGCCAACCCCACATAAAATAAAAATTAGATTATAAGATAAGGAAAACAAAGTTTATTTAGTCTAATAAGGCCTTTTAATTGATTGGGGAGATTAATATAAGTGATTTCAATAGGGTGTAAGCTTACTCCCATAGAAAGCTACTCGATCAGCACATGAATTTTCTTCTTTGAAAATATCAATAACATTAAAATGAAATCATAATAAGAGTTGTTTAACCTCTCTCATGAAGTAAAACATATTAGGAATACAAATAGCATGATTATAAACCTTCAAGCAATGAACATAATAAATAGCATCAATTCCAATCGAGATATCAGTGATGTTTAAAGACTAACATAGCTTCATGCCATACAAAATAGTAGGGAGCTCCACAATAATAGCAGAACATTTATATAAAGGAACAACATATGCCATGAAAATGTTGCCATTAGAATATCTAACTATGCCACCACATCCACAATGTAATTTCTAAATATACCCATCGGTATTAACTTTAAAAGTTAGTGGGTTAGGATTCTTCCAATAAATTAACTAAAGGATCTAATAGGTTGTATTAGGAAGCACCAAAAGGCCTATGTTATGAGCCGTAGGAGTACAACCTCTAAAATTTTTAATGTCCAACATTTTAGTAGAGAAAATCGTAATCACTTTATCTTTGATTTTAAAAGTTATATTCCAACGATTCATACGAGCATTATTAAAATATGAATCATTATGATCAATCCAAAGAAACCAGAGAATAAGAGATGAGATAATATTATTAATATGGCCTTTTGAATTGGAAAACTACAGTTTAAACATATTCTTGAAGCTAAAAGAACCATTAAAATGATTGGAAAAAAAATCATCAAAGTAAATCTACACTTTGGCATCAATCGGTAATGAAATAAAAACATAATACACCATTTCAATATGACCACAACATTGGAATTTAGAACATAAGATAAAACCTCTAAACATAGGGTTGTCATTAGTGGCGATATACTTATGCATAACTCTCCAGAGAAAAACAACAATGGTCGTAGGTATACTTTTATGCCATAACATAGAAAACACCACAAAGATAGGATTTTTAGCACCATTAGAATTCCAAGATTCTTTCAAACTAAAATTACCATTGTTAGAAAGTTTAATCATAAGGTAGTAGACTAAATATTAAGGCAAATATGCATGATAATATTAATACTAGAATCAAGGAGAACTTTAGTAAGTATATTAATCCAAAGAGTTATTTGAAATAGAAGACCTAACTTTAACAACAGAAGTAGAATAGGAGTTGATCATACAATCTGTAGTAGAAAAAAATAACTGATGATCGAGTTAGAAAAAGATACTGCTTCTACCCAAAGCACATTGAATTAATTTTCTAGCTTCCCATTTAATCATGCATAAATGGTTCCAAACCTTTGAATCACTTGGTTTATACAAACACATAGTAGGGTGTTAACAAATATAGTATTTAGTAGTAATGAATTTAGCCCACATACTATGTCTAACATGAAATCAGAACCAAAGCTTAATGGAAAATGCATGGGATTTATCAATCATCCTTTTACAACCCAAACCACCTTCCTCAAGCACCCACAATTGATGATCATATTGGACCAAATAGTTTTAGACTAATAAGAGGGCCTCTCTAATTGAAAATTATTAAAACGTCTGACTAATTAGTTACAAACTGCAATAGTAGGCTAAATAGTTTGAAGAATTTAAATAGGAAGTGAACATAAAATGCTTTTTATAAGAGTCTGTCTACCCTCATAATTTAACAAATACAAATCCCAAGAAGCTAACTGGTTTTTAACAGATAAAATTAAATCTTCTAATAAAAGGATCTCTTTTTACCTTTGTATAAAGGAACACCCATATATTTATAACAGGAAGAATATTATCCATAAATCAAATAATAACAGTAATATTATTGATGTGCTCTTGAGATAAAAATTTGGAGACAATAAAATAACTCTTAGTCTTGTTTAGTAAAAGGCAAGTAGAATTTTCTAAGCTATGTAAAAATCTCATAAGAACATACAACATGGTTAAAGAACCATTCATAAATAAAATGATATCATTATCAAAACTTAAATGAGAGATAATAAAACCACCCAAGGTTCTATAACATAAATTAAGATAATTTTCATAAAGGTTAATGATGCCTCTAGACAAGTATTCGGTGGCTAAAATAAAAAGTGTCAGAGAAATAGGATGACTTTATCTCAACCCTTGAGAAGATGTTAAAAATCCTTTACATTTATCATTCACAAAAACAAAAAATAACAATTTTAAAGGTAATTTTTAATAAGCTTAATATAACATAAGTTTAAACCAAATAATTGAATAATAGTATAAAGAAAATTCCAATTGATGTTATCATAAACTTTAGCTACATCCAATTTAAGAATAATTTTCCCTCCTCTAACTCTTGATTCAATGTCATGGATGGATCTTGAGAAAGTAAAATGTTATCAGATATGGTTCTCCCATTTACAAACCTAGTTTGAAAAGGAGAAATAAGTTGGGGAAGAAAAGGAGTTAAGTGACCCATCAAAATATTAGAAAAAAGCATACTAAAAAAAAGTACAAAGGATAATGAGCCTGAAATCATCCCAATAATTTGTAACATTCTTCTTAGGTATAAAAAAATAAAAGTGGTTACAAAAATTTTTGGAAGAGGAATGTAATTAAAATAGTTTAAAACAACATTAAATACATCATCGCTAATAAAATTATGATATTTTTGAAAAAAAAATATAGTAATGAAACATTCAGGTCTGGCCAAAGAATTAGAATTCGTTGAAAGAATAATATTAGAAATATCTTTGTAAGACAGCGCTAAGTAAGGATCGTATTATCCTCCTCAATAGTAATAGAAAGAATAAAATTTGGTAAATCAATGGGGAGGAGTAACATTTTTTTCAAACAAATTTTTAAAATGGTCAACAACAGAATTTACAATCTCTATAGAATCCTTTAGAGAAGACCCATCATGCAAATAAATTTTATGAATATATTTTGTAGTTCTTCACTTATAAACTAAGATATGAAAGAACTTAGTGTTATTGTCACCCTTTGCAAGATGTTTAAATACAGCCATTCATTTCTAATAAACCTCATATTGAGTCTAGAATTGCATAAGATAATTTTTAGCATCATTGAGGTGTTCAAAATTATGATTAATAGGATTAATTTGAGACTCCATATCCCTCACCATATTCTCAGCAACCAAAATATTAGTAAAAATATTTTTGAATATATACTTGTTCCACCAATTGATTTTAGACTTCAATCTTTTAAGTTCCAACCAAAGTATGTTCAAGCCATAAATAGAGATATCGGGATGTAGAGGAGCTTGCCAATTCTCATTAACCACAATTAAAAAAGAGCTATCAGGGAGCCACATGTTTGTAAATCTGAAATAGAGAGGACTAGAATTCTTAAACAAGTTTGTACCAATTAAAAGGGGTTAATGATCAAAGAGTGTTCTACTAAGGTGTTCAATATAGGTGCTAGTATTCTTATTACACCATAGATTTTAAAAAGTACACAATCCAACCTTTGCCATAAATTACCATGATTCTAGGTGAAGATATTACCATAAAACCAATGTCCACCAAATTACAACCCAAAATCATATTATTAAAATCCTCCATAGATTAATAAACATGGTGAGCTCCACTGAGTCTCTTAAAGGGAGAAGTAATAGCATTAAAATTCCCACCAGCCATCCAAAGCAAAGAAATCAAAGCGTGAACATTAAATTGTTATTCCAAATAATCTTTCTAGTAATTCTAAAAGAAGTTGCATAAATGAAATAAGCAAATCAATCAACATGATAAAATTGTATATGGCAGTGAATCACTTGCTGAAAGTTACCAATAACATCAATTTTCATATGGTCTTACCAGATAGCCCAAATCTTATTCGTAATATTGGCCCCAAATACTAAAAACCCAAAAACTAACAAGTGGACATTAATTTAACATCAGGAATTAAAGGCTCAATTAAAACTAACATAGCAATGTTATGAACTCTAATCCTAGAAGAGGGGCTTCCAATACATCTAACATTCCAAATGAGGGACTTAAACATTATAAGAAGAATTTAAACCAGTTTGAGATCTAGTGATCCTAAGAGATTGTAGAATCATATTTTCCTATTTTTTTATTTTTCCTACTTTAAACTTTAGCAAATCCTTGAGGCTTATCCTCCATATTTTCATCAACATCATTAATTCCATTAGCAATCAGTTTAGTTCATGTATTAGTAGCATGATTCCTTTCCACTTTTTTTCAACATAGCAAAATTTTCAACATCTTTCGTTTTTTTTCAGAATCTTTGAAAACATTAGTAGTAAGGTTATTTTTCAAGCCATCTTTGGAGTTACAATCCAATTCATATTCCTAACTAATTTCTCCTTCTTCAATGTTATCCTGCACTTGAGAAGTGAAAATATTATGTGGAAGTTTAAAAAATTCACCACTGCTAAAATCATTATATTGAAAATTGCTAATATTTTTATTGAAACCATATGGTGTTTGAGCAATAGCTAGAGTGTCATTAAGTTCTGAATTAATCACAACAATTTGGTCATATAATAATGTAAAACAATGGCATTAATTATGGTTTTTGGCACATTAATAGAGTTATCTAATTTTTGAAGGTTTTATTTTTTGACATTATCCTCAAATTTGTCCATTGAAGCCTCTTAAGGAACATCAGCTTAATTGTGCATGAGATTACGTAGTTGAGGATCCTGCATAGCTACATCAATAACTGTGTTATCACAATTTTAAGTAATATCTATAAGTTAGAAAAATCCAAGTTGTTAGGTTTGTTTGTCATCATAATTGGAAATTAGTTTTTTCCTAGTTGGGGATGTAAACTATAACATTAAGAAGGTGTGTGACAATGCATTTTACAATGGTTGCAAAAGACGGGTAAGTTTTAAAACTCCACCCTTAGAAGATACCCTAATTTTTTGGGCCCAGGTAAATTTTGTTAGGGTACTTTTTATTAATGTCCAGTTCCACCAGCACACGAGAAACATACAGACGTGAGATAGAAGTAATAGCTTGGTCTATTTATAAAGACCTTCCAAAAATAGAAATAAATCCATGCAAGATATGAGGATCTAACATATGTAAACTAATATTATGAAATGAAATTCATACAGTGCATATCAATGATTCTTCTTTTACATCAAATGAAAAAGTAGACTCATTTGATAGGCCTGCAAGCACAAAGTATGTCTAGAGAAAATATAAATATAATGGAGATCATTAGATCATTGAATAGCCAGATGACGAGATTATATCAATCCAATAGAGCAAGAACTTGAGAGTTTAAGATTTGTAAATGAAGTTCTCATCACATCCAGATTAGGTATTTTTAAAGAAAAGTTCCCAATAAGGGTATACTCAAACAGAGCGGCAAGTTTCTAAATCACTCATTCACCAAACATTAAAGTGGTAAAACCTTTATAAGAAGTTTGGGTAAAAGTAATCTGGAGAGGAAGATTAGGAGGTAGCACTAGAATGAACCTCCATAAAAAAAGGGACTTAGCATTAACAGAGGCTACATAATGGCCAGTGGCCATGAAGAGAAGTTATGCATCTCCAAAAGGGACAATATTAGAGGATGACAAAATCATCATAATCCAAAAGTAACAAAAGGATTCAAAAAATCAAAGAAAAAATAACAATCATAAACCACCCAAGGACGGAAAGGCCCCATGCTAGAAAAGGATACAAAAATTCAAAAGAGAAGAAGAAAATCAACACACAATGCCAAAAAGGGAGCTAGTTGGAGATGATGCCCTAAAATTGCCAAAGACTATGCTAGAGATTTGATTACCATAGTTTCTCATTTAGTTAAGAATCTTATTAAATCCTTACATAAAACTCAATAAGATTGTAAAAAGGGTTTGAAGTAAAAAATTTATTCTCGAAATCATTAACTATGTACTCCATAAACTAAAAAAGAAAAAAATAGTGAAAGAAGTTTTAAAAACAAATTAAAAAGAAAAGGAAAATAGGAGAAAAAAAAGAGTACATTCAAAAATTGGTATCAGTTAAAAGCTTTGAATATGATTTCAAGCTTATACTTAAATTCATAAAGAATAGAATAAGAAAATCAATATAAATCAAGATGAGATAATGAAATTTCAATTTTAGCAACAAAAATATCAAACAATTAAGCTACATGATTCCATTTAAAATTCCAAAAATTAATAAATTAAATTATAACCCATAAATTCAAATTAAGCAATAATAAGAATGATTGATTAGTGTAATTACTTGTATCTTTTGTAAACTAGAATAATAATCTTGTTATTTTTTACTACTTCCATATTGTATTGAATTATACTATATTTTAGTAAAATTTAAATTATCATTTTTTTCATGGTTAATTATTTAATCATAATCACAATTTTTTTATTTGTTTAAGGGCAAGCAAGGGTTTAAGGTGGATAAAATTTGGTAAGTGTAAATAATGTGTTATTTTTTTAGTAAAAATGTATAAATGTATATTTATTGTATAGGAAAAATACAAACAAATTCATAATATTCTAGTTTCATGTAGCATCACAACGTTGAAACAAAAAATGTCGCATTGTGATCAAAGACATCATTGGATTGCCAGAATATCAACATTGCAACATCAAGTTCTCTTCTAATAGTGTCAAAGAGGTCAAAAATCAACTTGGCAGCAGCGTGTTCTATGTTGTCCAATTCCACTATGTCAAAATCCATAACATATTGACACCAAAATTTCACTCCCGGTGCCATAGCATATGAAAGTAAACACCATTATTGAGTAACATTTATAACTTCCAAAGGACAAAATCTATCAATGAAGCAGTGTGCCTATTCACCAAGTAACTGATCTCTATTAGCAAGCACTACGGTGGCACAAAAAATTAGCACAATAGATTTAGTTTGTTTATTCATTGCAATGATAAAATCTTTCTAACACTATAGCACCAGATGTTTTTTTTTATGTTTTCCTAAAAATAGTAATTGTGTTTTGCTTATAAGGGAGTTCATTCCCTTAGATAATTTCATTCCAATTCATAGTGCTTCTCTAAAACTCCCTTATGGTTATAAATAAGAGAATTTAGAGAAGTACATGATTAAAGTTTGAATAGGTTGTTAGAACAATTACAACTGTCCCAAGGCTAACCAAGAGAGTGGGCGAATGTTGCGAATCTGATTTCAGAGAATATAGTTTTGATGATAGCAAATATTTTTATTTTACTACGACTGCTAGCCTACTAATTTTTTAGGTCCATAAGATCAAACTGTAAATCGAATTAGCTCAAGATTGGATAGATTATGACTAAGTCAGTTTGTAATGTATGACTAGTGTCTTTTACTTTTTCTTCAGTCTTTTGTAACATTGTGGGTCCTGATGCTAAGTAACCTTGCACACACACACACACATGGAAAATTTTCTGACTGTTTTAGAGTTTTCTATTTTTGATCATATCATCCGGGATGGTCCATAAATTGGCCTAGACGATCAGTTAAAAATAGAAATCCTAATTAGGTCATCCTGATTAAGGAAGCCACAATTAAGCGCATCATCCTGGACGATATTAGTATCGGTCAAGATGATAGGCTCCAATCAAAAAGAATAAGCCACCATATCTATTTAGACATCTTTTATTTTTGGACATCATCTAGGATATCATCCAAGACAATGTAGTTCAATTATGCCTAAATTAATCTAATTATTAAAGAAAGCAATTAAGGTTTGATTACTCAACATATCGCCCTGGATGATTGCAAGATCATTTGGGATGATCAGTTCACAAACATTTGTTATTTCTAAATGATCAAACATTGGCCTGGCTCTATTTAGGATGATGCTCTAGATGATATGTACTAAATTAAATGAATCATTTGGGATGATCATGAGATAATCCTGAATGATCGAGTTATTTTTTATTATCCAGGCAACCATTCAGGGAGATGCTCTGGATGATATGAATTGAACTAATCAGCCCGAACGATCTAGTTCTTTTTCCATCAATTAGATATCTATCCAGGGTGATAGTTTGGATGATATTCATCGAGATAAACTAATCATACAGGATGATATACTATCATCCTAGATGATATTTGATGATTAGTTGCTAATTAGGGCTAATTTAGAGCACTTGTTTAAAAGATCTCTTATTTTCTCAAGTGAAAATCTTTTACTATTATCTTGACCTGAGAGAGCCAAGAGGAGAGGGAGAGAAAGGGAGAGAGAGAGAATCTTATTAGGGGGCATTTGTGTGGGATTTCACAAAGGTTGCTCCAAGCAAGGATCCATCGTCGTCTTCTCCGGTCATCATCCCCTCTTCCTTCGAGGTTTAAGAGAGGTCTTTTTCAGTAATTGATTAAGGTTTTGTGCCTACTTCTGGAGGAAGTAAAAAGAGTTGGGTTCTCTGCCTGCTTCTGGAGGAAGCAAAAGGAGTTGTGTTCTCTGCCTGCTTCTAGAGGAAGAAAAAGGAGTTGGGTTCGCTACCACACCAGGGTCAGTGTTAAGGAGTTGTGTTCTCTGCCTTGTTGTGGAGAAAAAAGAGAGACACTGAGTTTAATACAATCCCTGGAGTAGAGGCTCTAGGGAGTGGACGTAGGTTATGTTGATCAAACCACTATAAAAATCTAGTGTGTTCTTTCTTATTATACTTTCACTTTTAATATCCGAACTTCAATTTATATGGTGATTATTTGGTTGTGTTTATGATTTTGCTTAAAGAATTTTTTAAATACCAATTCACCCCCCCTCTTGGATAACCTTGAGACTAGTTCATAAGGGCTTAACATCCCTGTCGAACTTTCAAGTGGTATCAAAGAGGGATTCATAAAATTGAGTTTTTGAAATCTTTTGAATTTTGATCAATGGATAACTTTAGTAATTATTATACTATTAAAGGGTATTATTTTACTCAATCATCTTTGTTTAACAATATTTCTTTTGATTTTGAAAACTCACATGTTTATGTTTTTACAATCGATGACTATCATATATGGATGCTTGTTAAGGATGATTATTCACCTTCGTCTCATAAAACCAATGGCATTAATACTGTACTTCCTTTTATTGAATGACCTCTTGATGATAGAGATTTAGGTCAACTAAATACAAAATGCTTGAACTATTTTTTGTGTTTTGAAATTTGAAGATTATATGTGTGTTTCAACTTGTGCTACTGGTATATAAATTTGAGATATATTATGTATTACTTATGAAGAAACCAAAAAAGTTAAAAATCTAGGTTGAATATTTTATTACATGACTATGAAATTTTTCATATGAAACTTATTGAATTGATTTCTGACATGTATACTAGGTTTACTCAAATTATCACCTCATTGTATGCCTTAAGAAGAGAGCTAACTTACTATGAAAGAGTGAATAAAATTTTGAGATGTTTGTCTTCTTCCTTTGATACTAAGATCACTACAATTATTGAATCCAAAGATTTGAATACTTATTCTATTGACAACTTACTTGGATCACTCATTGCTTACAAGCAAGGAGTGAACCCAAGGCAACTTGTTACAGGTTAGCAAAATAAGGAGAAAATTATGGTGCTGAAGGCCAACAATATGAACACTAATCCTTCTGGGTCTAAAAGCGATGATGTTTCCTTCATCACTAGGCAATTCAAAAGCTTTCTATGGAAGAATCACAAACACCATAAAAAATGAAATAAAGGTAAGGGTAATGAAAATTATAAAAGTTTTTCTAATGTTATTTGTTATGAATTCATAAAGCATAGACATGTCAAAGCTGATTGTCCTATATTTAAGGATCACCCAAGCAAGGAGAAGGGTGAGGAGAACCCAACTACAGGAAGGATAAGAAGCGGTTCCAAAAGGCGTTATGGGCGACGGATGCTCACGACACATGACTAGAGATGCCGATCAATTTGTTATGCTTGAGGCCAAGGCTGGTGGTATGGTCACTCTTGGAGACAACACCACCTGGAAAGTGGTGGGTGCAGGTATAATCGAAAACTCCAAGAACTTTTTGATTGAAAATTTTTTGCTTGTAGATGGAGTAAAACACAACTTGCTAAGCATCCGTCAGCTATGCAATAAGGACTTCATCATAAATTTTTTGGCAAATAAATATATTATTAGCTTGAATAACAATATTATTTTGTAGGAAAAGTGGATTAACAATATTTACATGCTTGATTTAAATAATATTGAATGTGCTGCTTATTTTATTTAAAAACTGTTACTAATGATTCTTGGTTATGACACAGGAGGTTATGTCATGCTAATATGAAAACTCTTAAATAAGTGACTCGAAAAGATCTAATTAGAGGTGTCCCCAAGCTTAAGTTCATCAAAGACCATCTTATTGATGCCTGCTAACTAGGGAAGCAAGACCAATCCTCTTTTCATTCCATTAAGAATATTATCACCTCTAGACCTTTAGAAGTTCTTCACATGGATTTATTTGGACCCATTAGCACTGTCATCTTAGGAGGGAAAGTTTATAGATTTGTGATTGTCGATGACTACTCGAGTTTCACTTGGATTAAATTTTTGTCACATAAGAGTGAGTCTTTTGATGAGTTTAGATCCTTCTCCACATGGATTAAAAAAAAAGGTTGTGAGATGTTGACCATCTATAGTTACCATGGGGGAGAGTTTGAAATGAGAGATTTGAAGACTTCTATGAGGATAAAGGGATTAGCCACAACTTCTCAGCTCCTAAAACCCCTCAGTAGAACAGGGTAGCTAAGAATCAAACCTTAGTAGAAGCTACTAGAGCCATGTTTCTTGAGTATTCACTTCTAAAATACTTTTGGGTTGAGGCAGTAAACACAACTTATTATATGTTGAATAGGGTGAATGTTAGACAAGATGCCTTATGAGATCCTTAAGTGTAGAGCACCGAACCTTTACCATATCTATGTCTTTGATTGTAAGATGTTCATTCTTAATAATGAGAAGTCACACTTAGGAAAATTTGATCCAAAATCTGATGAAGGAGTACTCTTATAGGATATTCAAGTGTGGAAAAATCTTTTAGGGTGTTTAATAAGAGGATATTGGTGGTGGATGAGACTAATCATGTAGTGTTTGATGAATTTGATCCTAAGAAGTCTAGAGTTGAGGATGAAGATGATGTTGGAGAGATTACCCAAGGTGTTGAAAATTTGGAGAAGAGTGTAGAGCCCTAGAACACTGGAGGAGTAGGTGAGATTACCCAACGAGTAAAAATGCAAATTTTGAGGAAAGGGTTCAACCTACACACACTTTGCCTAGAGATTGGAAATATTCTTTGAGTCATCTTAAAGAACTGATCTTAGAAAACCCTTTTGAAGGTGTTAGAACTAGGCATGGACTTAGGAAGAAAGTGAACCACTCTACCTTTATCTCAATGACTGAACCCACTACATTAATCAAGTATTATCTGATGAGTTTTGGATCTTAGCCAAGTAAGAGGAATTAAACCAATTTATTAGGAATGATGTTTGGGAGCTTGTGAAAAGACTAAAGGGATAAAGTATAGTTGGAACTAAATGGGTCTTTAATAATAAGATGAATGATTTTGATGTGGTGATTAGGAATAAGATGAGATTAGTGGCTAAGGGTTACAACCAAATAGAAGGAATTGATTTTGAGGAGACCTTTTCCCTTATAGCTAGATTGAAAGTCATTAGAGTACTACATGCCTTTGCCTATCATAAGGGATTCATGCTTTACCAAATGAACATTAAGAGTGCCTTTTTAAATAGGATAAAAAAAAGAGAATGTGTTTGTAGAACAACCCCCAGGTTTTGAGAATTCTCAATTTCTGAATCATATTTTCAAATTTAAAAAGGTCTTATATGGATTAAAATAGGCACTAAGAGCTTGGTTTGAGGAGCTTATCACATTTTTACTAAAGAGAGAATTTGTTAAGGGGAGCGTAGACACCACCCTTTTTCTGAATAAAGTAAGAGATGAGTTACTCATTATTCAGGTCTATGTTGATGATATACTTTTTAGATCTTCTGATAAAAAGCTATGTGATGATTTTTCTAAAACAATGAGTAAGGAGTTTGAGATGAGTATGATGAGAGAGTTGTCTTACCTTTTGGGATTTAGCATAAAACAATTAGATGATGGAACCTTCCTAAATAAATCAAAGTATATAAAAGACATCTTGAAGAAATATGAAATGGATAAAGCCATGCTAATAATTACTCCCATGACTTCTAATATTCAGTTGGATAAGGACTAAAATAGAAAATTTGTTGATCAAAAGAAGTAGTGAGGGATGATTGGATCTTTAATTTGCCTGGCCGCTATCCAACCTAATATAATGTTTAATGTTTATCTCTTGCTAGATTCCAAGCTGATCCTAAAGAATCCCACCTGACTATAATTAAGAGATTTTTTAGATATCTTTTGGGGATCCAAAACTTAAGAATATGATATCCTAGGCATAACACTTCTTTTGAGATTATTGGATATTCTGATTCTAATTTTTCAGGATATAGGGTGGATAGAAAGAGCACTTCTGGGACTTGCCAATTCAGAGGACAATATTTAATCTACTAGTATAGTAGAAAACAAAACTCTGTTGTACTTTCCATTGCTGAAGTTGAGTATATTACCTTAGGGAGTTGTGTGGTCCAAGTCCTTTGGTTGAAGCAACATATTCTTAATTTAGGATTACCTATAGGCACAATTTCAATCCTTTATGATAACACTAGTGCCATCTACATCTCTAAGAATCCTATCCAATACTTAAGGACCAAATATATTGATATACGACATCACTTTATTAGAGATAATGTGACCAAATGAGACATTGAGTTACACCATGTGACAACTGAGAATCAATTGGCTGACATCTTTACTCAACCACTAGTGTTTGACACTTTCAGCATCTTAAAGACCAGATTGGGTGTGATTGACTTAAATGCATGAACTTTATGTTTACTAAATTTTGAATTTTTCTGTTTTGTTGCTTTTTTTTTTACTCTTTTGTTTGTTTCAGATTTGTTTATTTTACTTCTTATTTGCTTTTGTTTTTCTTTATTTCTATTATTTTAATTGTTCTCTTCTTTTCTTTGTGATCACTATTGAAATGATATTTTAAGCCGTATTTTTGTTTTTAAATATTTATAGTCAATATGTTACATCTCTAAATCAGTTAAAAGGAGAAATATCATTGATTATTTTCCTTCTTCTTAGCTCTTTTAGTGGTGTAATTTCTAAACAAAAGTCTATCTTAAATTAACAACTGGACTTTATGATTGAGATCTTTTCTTTCTTGCTACAATAATCTATCTTATACTTATAAACAAGTCGTTATATTACTTTCAATTTTTTTTGTAATCTTGTCGTTCCATTTATTATATGATTTTGATTCTATTTTATGGCTTATTCTTCTTTATATAAGAGAGTGAGCTTTTCTTCTCTAATATCTGAAAGAAAAGGGATCTAGCTTGAAAATTTTTTTTGACCAATGATGTCAAATTAAAAGATGCAAAATGACACCAAATTGAGAAATATATACAAAGTGTATCAAAAATCAAAAGATGCGCAAAGTGCGCTAATCAATAGACAAGAGGTATAAAATGATCCCACCAAAATTAAGCTTTCTTCTCTTTCAAACCTTTAAATATTAGAAGAATTCATGTGCCATTTGATATTTTTAAAAGCTTGATTTTAAATTTTGTAATTATGATAAATTACTATGGTATATTAATCTATAAGATATTTTTTTAAACCAAGTTTTGAATGGATATCTTTTTCTTATCCAATTAGTTTTTCTTAGTTAGGTCTTTTGTTTTTAAAAGACGATTTTATCCTGTGAGAAGTCAGAGCAAGGGCTAACAGGATCGACAATTCTACCATTTTCAGATTTTGACAATATTAACTCATTGTTCTTATAATTTTTTAAATTCAATTCCATAGAGAATTTTTTATTTTTGTTCTTTAATTAAAAAAAAACTTTGCTTTCATTCTTCTTTTTCATCTTCTATTCTTTTTTTCATTTCTAACTTTTCTTCCTCTTTTTTTTTGTGATGTCAAAAGGGGGAGTAGTTTTTGAGGTGCTTCGTCATATTATTTTCACTTATGTTCCTATTTTATTTTGTTTTGTGTTTTCCATCATCAAAAAGAGGGAGATTGTTGCGAATTTGATTTCAGGGAATATAGTTTTGATGATAGCAAATATTTCTATTTTTTATGACTACCTAGCCTGCTAATATTTTAGGTCTACAATAACAAACTACAAATTGAACTAGCTGAATATTGGGTAGATTTGTACTGAGTTAATTTGTAATGTATAAAAAGTGTCTTTTACCTTTTCTTGAGTTTTTTGTAACATTGTGGGTCTTGATGCTAAGTAAACTTGCACACATATTCTTGGGATTTTTTTTGACTATTTTAGAGTTTTCTATTTTCAATCTCATCATTTAGGATAATCCACAAATTGGCCTGTATGATCAGTTAAAAATAGAAACCTTACTTTGGGAATCCTGGTTAAGGCAGCCATAATTAAGCGCATTATCTTGGATGATATTAGCATCGGCCGGGATGATAGGCTCAAATTAGAAAGAATCAATTTCTAGATATATGTAGGCATCTTTTATTTTCGGACATCATCTGGGATGATGCAGTGCAATTATGCCTAAATTAATCTGTTAATTAAGGAAAGTAATTAAGATTTGATTACTCGATCATGTCGTCCTGGATGATTGTAGGATCATTCAGGATGATCAGTTCACAAACCTTAGTTCTTTCTGGATGATCAAACATCTGCCTAGCTCTTTTTAGGGCCATGTTCTGGATGATATGTACTTAATTTAACAAATCATTCGGGATGATTACTAGAACAGTATGGACAATCAAGTTATTTTTTCATCATCCAGATATCCATTCAGGGTGTTGCTCTAAATGATATGAACTGAATTGAATTAATCAACCTAAACAATCATGAGATTATCCTGGTTGATCTAATTATTTTTCTATTGTCCAGACATTCATCCAGGGCGATGGTTCGGACGATATTCATTGAGTTGAACTAATCGTACAGGATGATATATTATCGTGCTGGATGATATTTGATGTTTAGTTACTAATTAGGGCTAATTTGGAGCCCTTGTTTAAAAGATCTTTTATTTTCTCAAGTGAAAATCTTTTACTGTTGTCTAAACCTGAGAGAGCCAAGAGGAGAAGGAGAGCAAGGGAGAGAGAGAGAGGATCATGTGAGGGATTTCACAATGGTTGCTCTAAGTAAGGATATGTCATCATCTTATTTGGTTGTCATCCCTGGGTCCTTCGAGGTTTGAGAGAGGTCTTCTTCAGTAACTGATCAAGGTTCTCTGCCTACTTCTGGAGCAAGCAAAAGGAGTTGGGCTCTCTGCCTGCTTCTGCAGGAAGCCAAAGGAGTTGGGTTCTCTACCTGCTTATGGAGTAGCCAAAGGAGTTGGATTCTCTGCCGCATCGGGGTCGGTGGAAAGGAATTTTTATATGAGCTTCTTTGCCTTGCTGTGGGGGATAAAGGAGAGATACTGAGTTTAGTGCAATACCTGGAGGAGAGGCTCCGGGGAGTGGACGTAGGTCAAGTTGATAGAATAACTATAAAAATCTGATGTGTTATTTCTTATTGTACTTCTGCATTTAATCTCTGCACTTTAATTTCTATGGTGATTATTTGGTTGTATTTGTGATTCTACTTAAAGAATTTTTTAAATACCAATTCACCACTCCGTCTTGGTTAGCCTTGGGACTAGTTCATAAGAGCTTAACATCCCTGTCCAACTTTTAGTGAATTGGTGATTTAAAAATTCTCTTGGATGTTAGAAAATGGATTAAAGATTTTTTAGGACAATAATTAATTTTTTGTAAAAAAAAATTCAAACACAATAAACTCAAATGCAGAAAAATAAAATGTAGTAAAAAGTAAAGACAGAAGAACACCAAATTTTATAGTGGTTTGATCCAACTAGACCTATGTCCACTCCCTGCAGACACCTTCTTTAGGTTTTGCACTATATCAAAGTGACACTTTGTTTGCACTCATAGAAAGGAGGAGAAGCCCTTACAATAACCTCTCTTCCAGTAATCCTAGTGTGATAGATTACCAACATCATTTTCACACTCCTGGTGATGGAAGAGTACCTATATCCTTTCTCACCCTCCCAGTGATGGTAGAGTACAAACATCCTTTCTCACCCTCTTAGTGACAGCAGAGCACCAACATCCTTTTTCACTATCTTGGTGATGGCAGAAATATATAATTTTCCTTGAAAGTCTTCTTTCAAAAGCCTTCAAGGAAGTAGGGAGAAACTTGAAGAATCACCTCACAAATTTCTCTCAAAAATATCTCTCCATCTTCTTTCCTAAAACACTCTTCCAAATACTCTCCTTTCCACTTTTTGAAAGAAATTAACATAATAACTCTAGAAGTTCAATGGAGACAATTTTTAGACCTTTATATATGAAAGACAAGAAAAATCATCTAGAAAATGAAAAAAATTTCATGTTGAATGTCTTCAGATCGTACAGTATGATAAATAATTGTACCTATAAATAGTTCAAAATTCCATGTTCGAGCCTATATGAACCTAATTTCATACTATGTTAGTCATCTATACGAACTAACATCATAGTCAACAGATTTGTCTGGTACGATTATGTACGTACCCATTTTGTACACTGGTCATCAACTGTTTGAATCCAACATCGAACAGTATGAACTAATAAATTAAATCATGCTTGATTTGGTACTAACATGGATAAACTCATTTTGTACTATGGATATTGTCTATATGAACCTAAAATCATACAGTATGATCAGTTCAAAAATTAAAGAGATCATTACGTACGAACGTGGATGAATCTAAACACTAAACATCATCTACATGAATCTAATTTTGTATAGTATGAATAGTTAAAAAATTTATTCGTTCATATGGGATGAACTGGTATGCACCCGATTCATACTATGGACGTCGTCTGTACGAATCAAACTTCATACTATACGAACAATTTAAACAAAATTTCTCAAGCCATGACTTGATTAACTTTGTTTTGGAGGAATTACCATGGCAAATTGTCCAATATAATTTGAAAATCATACAATATAATTAGATTTAAAAGATTAAGTTTTGACTCACTTCCCTAGTGTGTATATGCACGATTACCCAATTACAACCACACTCTCTCAAACTTAAAAATTACATACTTCATTACAAGAAACTCTAATATAATTTTTATTTAAGTCTTTGGGATTATGGAGTATGATTTCTTTGAAATGTTAGTACACACAGACAACATAAAGAAAATATATCCAATATATGTTAGGAGAAATAGTAATCATAATAATAATATTTTGGAATTATCAAAAAATCACATGATATAAAAACTTAGTCTTGAAATCTAAGTTGCAACAATCTCACCATTTTTTATAATGGCAAAATAATTATTATTTGAGTTAATACTTAATAAAGTTTTCTCCTAAGCTCCCCCTTAATGAATGATCAATTTAAAAATAAGGAATTTCAATGAAAATAAAAATCAAAATAATAATTTAAAAAGAAATAAAAACTTAAAAAAAAAAAAAAGAACACCAAACACATACACAATAACACAATACACATAAAAAACAAAAATGTGCAACAAACACATACAAAATAACACAATACACACATAATAATAACTAACAATCACACAATAACATAATACATTCATAACAATAACTAATGATAGTATCAAAATCAAATAATACATCAAATAATAATTAATGACTCCCCCTTTTGACAATAACAAAAAGGGGAGTACCTCTTGAAAGGATAAGTTTTTATGGATAAATCAAATTTGACGATGAAGAGAAGATTTTAAACCAATTGCAAATACAACATTAATGTCCTATTGCTAAAAAGAAACTCTTAAATGTTAAATCAAAGAAACATTAAGATAAAAAAGTCAACTAGGTTCATTATTCATTCAAGGCATATTAAATAAAATTAATTTTTATAAATTTGATGAAATAAAGATTAATTAGTTTCTAATTCAATATTGAAGACTATTGCTAATTATATGGATTTTCATAAGAGATAAAAATATAAAGGAAAGAATAGTATGAATTTTTTCAGTTGGCGACATTGCACATCTTTTTAATTTTTTTGGCACACTTCATGCATCTTTTTAATTTAGGCTAATTTTGTGCCTCTTTTAACTTTGGCAAATATTGTGCATCTTTTAAAACTTGTGGTACATCTCATGCATCTTTTCAAGTTTGTCACGCTTTATGGAACTTTTTATATTTTTGATCTTTCCAATTTCAATAAATTTTAAACTAAAATCTAATAATTAAAAAAATAAATAAATTGAAAAAGAAATAAAATAAAATTAAGACATCTATTTTTCAAAACTTTTAGCAAAGTAATATTTCTCTATAAGAAAATGAAATTGATTTACTAATCTGCATCCAGTCATAATTTAATTTAAAATTTTGAGAGATTAGATTTCATAAGGAGATTAATTTGTAGACAAAAATAGTTTAAAATTTTATTCTAGAGATTGACTATAAATGATTTCTCTAAAAACATAACCAATTTAAGAAGAGTAATTTCAACACAAGTAAGAACATCATTCCATTGAACACTTAAAACACATACAAATAATACATTATGCTAGAAACAAAAGAGCCCAAATATGAAGAAACCAACATATAAAATCACGAGAAATATCTCAATAATAAGTACAAAATCTCAACAATAAGTACAACAAAAAAATAACAACTAAAATCTTGAGGGGCCTTAGTCTGGATGTGGCTGAGGGGTAAACATCGTAAAGTAGTAATTTATCATAGCTACTAACATGTTGATAGAGTCAAATTATCCTTTAATCCACCCCATATCTTCATCGTACCTCATATTCTACAAATTTAAGTGATTCTGAATTTGATGAAAGTGTTGATCAAAATGAGATTCATGTGTGTCAAAATGCTGGACCATTTCTTAGAAATTTCTTATCGGGTCTAGGTGCAGGTGCGGAGAAAGAGCACCACCTTCTCCCTTAAATTCTTCTCCCTCAGATCCTTAATCCTTATTAAAAAGTGTATGGAAAGAAGCATCGACATACTAAATAAGAAGCTGAGTGGGAGGGTCAGGATGGATCAGGTTGTACATATTTCCAAAATATGGGCACTTACTAAGGCTACATTTTTCTTCCTCATATTATGAGGAAGTTTGATATCTAAAAGTTTATAAATGTAGTCTATGATTAGTTGGGCTTTGTGAATAGAAGTATTAGTCACGATAATATATGTGATAGTAGATAAAAGAGGAACAAACTTTAGGTATTATAGAAGTTCTCAAGATAAGCTGGATGATCCTGGCATTCTGGTTAATGGTATAAATACGAGAAAGATGATTTACTTATGCAACACCTCTAAAAGTTTGGTTAATTTTAGACCAATAAATATCTAATCTAAAGGTTATGATGTGTGCCCTAACCCATTGAGTCCTAAGATGGTGGAAGATGCATAAATCTTCCTTAGTTATTTGAACTCTCTACTTAAAGACATATGAAGTCAATCTAGTGTGATATTAATTCACTTTCAAGTTTGTAAGAAAAACTTGGAAGGTTTCTGGATGATAGGTATAGATCAAAGTGAGGATAAAAGAGAATTGAGTTGAGGCGAAAAGAGGCATAATAGAGAAGTTTATGTCTCCTTGAATTAAGAGACAAGAGGGGATAATCTTATCTTCAACAAAACATTTGTAGGCATCCTCATTGTCTTTAGAAAGGAAGTTCTCATCTCAACTAGAGCGAGAGGATGAGCCCTTGGAAGTTTGAGGATGTTTGCTACTATTGACCATTCCTAAAGCTTGGACTTGAGATGGTTTGAGATCGAATAGTATTGTCAAGAAAAACCATACACTACCTTTCAAATTAAAGAAAAATGACCTATCATATAGTACAAAATTAAGATCGAACGTATGATTTTGCAATCGTACGGGATGAAAATATTTTCATACGGATGATTAGAAATGATAAAAAATAAAATGGCTTTTCATTAACTGCCATTACTTAAGATGTCATTTCATATAGGTTTTTTGACCATACAATCATATAGACAAACACTTGTTCATCTGGAATGATTAGAATAATAAAGATTATTTCTAACAGAAAGGTTCATCCACATGAGAATCTGACAACAGGATTGTACAGATGAAAGAAGATTTTGTAAGTACGATCTGAAAAAAAATGTTCGCAATCGTACGAATGAAAAATATTTGATCATACATATGATGATGACATTGTACGATATGATATGCATTAAAAAACTAAATTTTTTGGGTTCAACTCAGAATATAAATCATGTACCATCCATATAATTTAAACAATATAAAAAAGTTTGTTTAGTATGAAAGAAAATCAAACTCAAGTTATGATAAACACAAAATATATTAAAAAATAATTCACACAAGATCTATGACAAGAAACAATGAAAACAAAAATAATAATAATACTTACTAAAGAAAAAAATAGACACAAACTAGAGAAACAAACAATAACTAATAACTAAACAGACAAATAAAATATACACATCAATACTTTACAAATCCAATTTGCAAAAAAAATATTTTTAAGTATTACGATCAATCACACCTAATTTGGTTCTTAAGGTGCTAAATGTTTCAAAAGCTAGTGGTTTTGTAAAAATATCTGCAAGTTAATTCTCCATAGCAACATGGCGCAATTCAATTTTTCTTTTAGCCACATGATCTTTAATGAAGTGATGCCTTACATCTATATGCTTGGTTCTAAAATATTTTTTAGGATTCTTTGAAATGCATATGACACATGTATTATCATAGAAAATTAGAATAGTGCCAATTAAAAATCTTAAATTAATTAGTTATAGTTTTAACCAAAAAACCTTTGATACACAACTACCTAATATATTTTATTCTACTTCAGTAGTAAAAAGGGCTATTGAATTTTATTTTCTTCTAGACTAAGAATATAAAGAGTTTCCTATGAATTAAGTAGTTCTAGAAGTACTTTTTTGATCAACCCTACATCGTACAAAATTTGAATCAAAATATACAAAGATTTTAAAAGAATAGCTGTGCTTAAGATAACAAATCCCTAAGTTTTGAGTTCCCAAAATATATCTTTGAATTCTCTTGATAGTTGTCAGATGTGATTCCTTTGGATCAGCTTGAAATCTAGCCACAAACAAGCACTAAATATGATACATGGTCTGCTAGCAGTCAAGTAAAGTAATGATCCAATTATTCCTCTAAATTTCTTTTTATCAACAGATTTTTCCTTAGAATCATTATCTAACTATACCGAGGAACTCATTGGTGTACTCACTAGTTTAGCATTATCTATTTCATATTTAATGAGGATGTCATTAATATACTTTAACTAGAAAAAATATTCCTTCCTCATTTTGCTTTATGCTAAAACCAAGAAAATAACTCAAGTCTCCCATCAAACTGATTTCAAATTCGTTACTCTTTATCTTTGAAAAATTATAATAAAGATTTTATTGGTAGATCCAAACAAGATATCATTAATATATATTTGACTAATGTGTATGTTTTCTCCTACTCTTTTTAAGAAGAGAGTGGTGTCCACACCTCCTTTAACAAATGACCTTTCTAATAAAAAGTGTTTAACCTCTCACACACAGCCCAAGGTGCCAATTTTAGTTCATATAATATCTTTTTTCAATTTAAACACATGATTTAGGAATTTTGAATTTTCAAAACCTAGAAGTTGCTTAGCATAAACATCCTCTTATATCACCCCTTTAAGAAAGGCATTCTTAACATATATTTGAAATAATTTAAAAACTTTAAAATAGGCAAAGGCTTGTAATACCTTTTATCACTTCAAGTTTGGCTACAAGGGAAAAAGATTCTTCAAAATCAATTCCTTCTTTTTGATTATAACCCTTGGTCACCAATCTTGCCTTATTTATAATCACAATATCTGAATTATTCATTTTATTTTTGAACACCCACTTAGTTATAACAATACTTTCATCTTTAGGCCTTTCAATCATTTCTCAAACATCATTTCTAACAAATTGATTTAATTCTTCTTGCATGGACAAATCTAAAATTTATCTAAAAGTGCTTGATTTATATTAGTGGGTTTAATCATTGATATTAAGGTAGAATGGTTCACTTCTTTGCTAAAACCATACCTAGTTCTAACACTCTCACGTGGTTCACCTAAAATCAATTTTTTAGGGCGACTCTTAAAAAATTTTCATTCTCTTAGGAAACTGATTTCTAATCGAACATTCTCTTTCAAATTTATCTTTTCAATTTCTTGGGAGATATCTTCAATATGATCTTCCTCCAACCTTGTCTCTTATGAAATACCAAATTCATTAAAAACTATATGTATGGTTTCCTTAACTACTAAAGTTCTCTTGTTGAAAACCCTTTAAGATTAGCCAAAACAAGAATATCCTAAAAACTTTCTTTCATCTAATTTAGGATCAAAATTTCTAAAGATGTTTTAACATTATTATGAATGAACATCTTACATCCAAAAATATATAATTGTGATATATTAGGTGTTATCCCCTTAAGAAGTTCATAGGGTGTCTTGTTGAACTTAGAAGTTCATAGGGTGTCTTATTTCACCCTATCCAGAACATAATAAACCATACTAATCACTTCGACCCAAAAATATTTTAGAAGTAAATATTCTACCAATATGGCTCTAGCAGCTTCTATCAAAGTAAAAAAGGTTTTAAATTCATCAAATGATTCACTCTTATGAGATAAAAATATAACTCAAGTCAATCTTGAAAAAACATCAATGATTACATACCCAAAAACTTTATCTCCTTGGGTATACCTCTAACCAGCTCTTTCTTGGTAATCTTTCTAGTATTTTTATACTAGCCTAACAAAATCTTCTATGCCATAATCATGATTTATTAGTGATTGTTTTGTGATAAAAAACTTTAGAAGATTTAACAAAATTTAAATCATGCATGCATATATTATTTACCCTATTTCCATATAATACATCAATTCCATTTTGACTTATTATATAGCTTGTAGGAAAAAATTAACACTATAACCCTTATCATAATGCTAACTTATACTCAACAAATTATGCTTTAAGCCTTTAACCAATAACACATTCTCAATAAATTAATTGTTCTTGTTGCCAATCATACCTATACCTACCACTTTTCTTGTGGTAATATCTTATAGTATCAATTTTCCTCCATTCCTAGCTTCTGGCGATATGAATAGCATTTTGTCTCTAGCCATATGCTTTGAATATTCATTCTCTAGGTGACAAATGCTCTCATGAGGACTTATATGAGAGTGACTTTACAAAATTATCACACATTAGACTTGGGAACCCAAAAGAATTTGGGTTCATCTCTTGGAAATGATGATATGGATGCATGTTTGATATGCTGTGATTTATGTACTTAGGATTCCACACTAAACATGTTCTACTATTATTCGTACAAGTGTGAGAGATATGACCAATCGTTCCACGAGAAAATATTTAACTCCAGGAAAAGGATTTACCAATCTATGTGAGTTATACTTTCTTTTCCTATGTTTTGAAATTTTATGCTTCTGATCAGGATTAGAAAATTGTTCAAGTGTCGGGGGTGTCCTATTTTCCTTAAGAACTTTTAGTTTCTTTTTAAGATATGAGTTTATACTTTCTAAAACAACATTATCAACCCTTAACTCATGTTCTCTTTAATTTGTTTCATTTATATACTCCTTATATTCATTTTCAAGATTAATATAAGTTGTTTTCAGTAATTTATATTTCTTATTAAAATTATCAAATTCATCCAATTATTTCATGTGTTTGCTATCAATAGATGCGTGATCATTTTTGAGGATTTCATGCCCTTTTTGTAAATTTGAATACTTTATGTTCAATTTGGCATGCAATTTTTTTAGTTTCCTCTATATAATATGAATTTTCTCAAAAACATCAAATAACTCATTGTAGAATAAATCACATACCTTCTCTTAATCTGATTGATCAAAATTTTCATCCATTAAACATAACTTCGTGACGTCCTCCTTTGCTTCTATTTTTTAGGAATCTGATGCTAAGTCCACCTAGAATGCTCTCTATAGTGTTTTATTGCCCTTCCTAATAATAGTTTTCTCCTTGACTTTTCTCCTTGCTAGGATTAGCTTTGAGATTCAGGCAATCGAATTTAATATGTCCAGGATTCCTACATTCATAATAAATTACATCATTAGAAGCTTTTAATTTTTTTGGAACTTACCTTTATTCCACTGCTGACATCTCCATTGCTTTCTTCTAAGGAAACTTTTGAATTGCCTCATTATGGGTGCAATATCTTCTTCATCCTTAGGTTGTGACTGATCACTTTCTAAGCCATCCACTTTCAACACAATATTTCTTACCTCTAGTTTGTCACGTGTATCAATCTATCTTTAACACACTCCTTTTTCTTGCAAATAATCAATGATCTAAGCAGTTTGTCAGTAGAATAAATAATTAGGTCTTTTGATTTAGTTATGATAGTTATCTTTGCTTCACAAGTGGTAGGTAAATAACATAGAATTTTATTAACTTTTCAAGAATTCATTAGTTCCCTACCAAAAGCATGTAATAAAGTGGCTATCCGTATAAAATGAGTATACATGTCAGTGATTGATTCATTCGGATCCATATGAAAAAGTTTATAGACATGTATTAGAATGTTCAATAGGGACTATTTCACTTTATTAATTCCTTCATACATTATTAAAAGTCTATCCCATTCTCTTTTTTAATTTTATAGGTTAAAACATGAATATAGTTCTCAGATTTCAAGGCATGGAAAAAAATGTTTAAATATTTTGCATTTAAATGAGCTAGTTCATTTTCCTATACTATCTAATTAGTAAATAGTGTTTCATTCCTAATGCAATAAATAAGTCTAGTTGTTATAGTGTAACCTTTCTGTATAAAATCCATATGGGATAGTCAAGCAATTGAAGAAAAGTAAACATATGAAAGGAATATTATCAAACAAAAGTGGTCTAATGATCGAATATCATTTAAGAGTGCTATGATTTCCAAAAATAGCCATATTCTAAAAATTTCTTGAGCCTTAATTTTTGAAAATAAGCTCTGATACCACTAGAAAGTTCAAATAGGTTATTATACCTAATACAACTGTCACAAGGTTAACCTAGAGGGAGGAGGGGGGGTGGGGGGTGAAATGGTAATTTAAAAATTCTCTAGCATGTTAGAAAATTGATTTAAGATTTCTGAGCATAATAATTAAATTTTTATAAAAATATTTTTCAACCACAATAAAATCAAATGCAGAAAAATAAAAATGCAATAAAAAAGTAAAGGTAGAAGAACACTAAATTTTATAGAGGTTCAGTCCAACTAGACCTACATCCACTCCTTGAAGACTCCTTCTTCAGGTATTATATTCAATCAAAGTGACTCTCCTTTTACTGCCACAGTAAGGTAGAGAAGCTCTTACAACCTCTCTTCCACCAACCCTAATGTGGCAGAGTACCGATGTTCTTTTTCACCCCTTTTGGTGATGGCAGAGTACTAACGTACTTTCTCAACCTCCTGGTGATGATAGAGTACCAACATCCTTTTTACCCTCCTAATGATGACAGAGTACTAATGTCTTTTTTCACACTGTTGTTGGTAGTAGAGTGTTGTGATCTTCTTTGAAAGTCTTCTTTTAAAAGCCTTCAAGGAAGTAGAGAGAAACTTGAAGAATAAATAAGACATCCTTACCTTTGAGTAACCTTGGGAATCTTCTCACAAAATTTTCTCAAAAATATCTCTCAATCTTCACTCCTAAAGCACTCTCCCGAACACTCTCCTTTCTACTCTTTGAAAGAAATTTGCAGTAATAACACTACAAGATTAGTGGAGATAATTTTTAGGACCTTTATATAGGAAAGACAAGAAAAACTATCTATAAAATTGAAAATTTTCAAGTTGAACGCCTTCAAAACAGACATTATCATCGATAATCATAAGTACAAACTGGTAAAAATTCAATGTATGAACCTTATTTCATACTCTATTAGTCATCTGTACGAAGTGACAACGTATTGTATGAATAGTTCAAAACTGATCAGGTTCTTTTGGTACGATTATGTACAAACCTATTTTGTATACTTGTCATCTTCTATACAAACCCTACATCATATAGTATGAACTATTTAATCAAATCATCCTTCGTTTGGGATAAGCATGAATGAAACCATTTCAAACTCTTAATGTCGTCTCTATGAACCTAAAATCATTCAATACAATTAGTTCAAAAATTGAAGAGATCGTGTGGTACAAATGTGGATGATCACATTTTGTACACTGTATGTCATCTGTATGAATCTAATTTTATGTAGTATGAACAGTTCAAAACATTTATGTGTTTGTATAGGACAAATTGGTACGTACCCGATTCGTACTCTAGACATCATATATATGAATCAAACTTCATATATTAACAAACAATTCAAATAAAATTTCTCAACTCATGTCTTGATTAACTCCATTCTGGAGGAACTTCCACTGCAAATCACCCAGTTTGATTTCAAAATTTTATGGAACAATTAGATTTAAAAGATTAAGTTTTGACTCACTCCCTTAGTATGTATGTGCACGGTTACCCAATTACAAAAACACTCTCTCAAACTCAAGAAAAATAAAAAAATTACGAACTTCTTTAAGAAACCTTAATCTAATCTACCTTAAAGCCTTTGGCAGTTTGGAGTATAATTTTCCTCAAATATTAGTACATACAAACAACACAAGGAAAATATATCCAATGTATGTTATGAAAATTAGTAATCATACCAATAATATTTTGGTATCATAAAAAATTATAAAATATGAAAGCTTAGTCTTGAAATGTAAGTTCCAACACTTGATACCATAATTATAGTGTTTAGCTTTTGTTTGTCGAAGAAAAGCTTATAGTAAAGAGTGTAGAGGAGATGGTTGACCTTATTTTTCTTTAAATCCTTGGGTCAAAGAGTTGACTTGGTCAAATTGACCAAGCCACATCTCAGGACCCCTCCCATCAAATTTTGGGGGTCAAATTAAATCTGTTGAGCCCAAACCTAGGCCCTGATTCAACCTATTGTTGCAAATCTATTTTTTATGTATTATGATTTGATGATTGACAAACATTATTTCTCTTGGACTACGTGTTGCTTCTAACTTTTCAGGAATCAAAGATTGGACGATCAAGAAGGAGCCAAGTTCAGGATTGCGTAGGTTTAAGTTGAGTCAGTCTGTACTTTTGATTTTCACCTTTTGAGTCTACTTGTAATAGTCAAAGAGACTGATGCTATGTAACCCTTCACACACACACTTGAAAGACTTAGAATTTATGTTTTTACTCATATCGGCCAAGACGATTTTTGGATCGGCCTGGACGATCAGCTTAAAATAGAAAGTCTAAGTAAGGATTCTTAATTAAGGCAGCCGACATTAACAGATCGTCCTGGACGATACGTGTATCTGCTAGGACGATAAGCTCAAAACAGAAAGAAGTAGCTACCATAGTCAATTATGGTATACTGTATTTTTAAATTATTGGCCAGGACGATCCTAGGATCGGCCTGGACGATATTCACAAATTATGCCATAATTGTTCAGGAAATCAAGGGAGTAATTAAGGATGATTGATACGATCATATCATCCTGGACGATCGCAGGATTGGCCAGGATGATCCAGTCAAAAACCTTAAGTTACTTCAGGACGATCAATATCGGCCAGCCCGTATCCAGGGCTATTGTCAGGACGATTTTCCTCTGATTTGAACTGATCGGCCAGGACGATCCTGAGATCGGCCTGGACGTTCAAGCCAATTTTCTATCATCCAGCCTTGCATCCAGGGCTATGCTCTGGCCGATCTGCATTGATTTGTACTGATCGGTCAGGCCGATTTCCATATCGGCCTGGACAATATAGTCGGCAACTTGCAATTAATGAGCTCCTTTGAAGCTCTTCTATTTAAAGAGCTCTTGTTCAACGTTTTTCAAGACCTTTGGCTGGTGCCTTGACCTGAGAAGTCCTTGAGGAGAGAAAGAGAGAGAGGAGAGAGAGAGGATCTTGTGAGGGGGAGCTTGTGAGGGGATTCACAAGGGTTGCTTCAAGGATCGCTCTACTTCATCTTCGTCTAGAGTTTCTCATCCGTGGAAGGGTCGGTAGAGGTAAGGAGTTTGCTTTTGGTTTTGGTTCTTTGCCAGCTTCAGGAGGAAGCAAAAGGAGGAAGGTTCTCTGCCTTGCCGGGGTGGCAAAAAGGAGGTTCTTATGAGGGCTTCTCCGCCTAGCTGTGGGGGCTAAAGGAGAGTCACGTTTTGTAGTGCAATACTTGGAGGGTGCCTCCAAGGAGTGGACGTAGGTCAAGTCGACCGAACCACTATAAATTTCTGTGTTCCTTTTCTTGCTTCCGCACTTTTAAATTCCGCATTTACTTTTTGTGGTGATTTTGGTTTGAGTTTTTTATTCTTTGTGAAAAGTGTTTTTGAAATACCAATTCACCCCCCTCTTGGTTAGCTTGGGACTAAGTTCATAGGGCTTAACATCCCTAACAAACTTTCAAGTGGTATCAGAGCGGGATTCAAAAATTAAAGTTTGAAAACTTTTTGAATTTGATCCATGGCTAACTTTGGGAATCGCAACATTACGGAAGGGTATTCTATTACCCGACCTCCTCTGTTCAATAACCTATCTTTTGATTTTTGGAAAACTCGCATGTCAACTTTTTTACAATCTACTGATTATCGCATGTGGATGCTTATTCAAGAAGTTTATTCTCCACCTTCTCGTGAAATTAATGGTTTTAAAACTGAAGTTGCTTTTACCGAATGGACTTTTGATGAACGAGATTTAGCTCAATTAAATGCGAAATGTTTGAACTATTTTTTCTGTGCTTTGAAATCTGAAGATTACATGCGTGTTTCAACTTGCAAAACTGGTAAAGAAATTTGGGATAAATTATGCATCACTTATGAAGGTACTAATGAAGTTAAACAATCCCGTTTAAACATTCTCTTGCATGACTACAAACTTTTTTGTATGAAACCTCATGAATCAATTTCTGACATGTACACTAGGTTTACTCAGATTGCTACTTCATTGCATGCACTAGGAAAATAACTTTCGAACTATGAAAAAGTTAACAAGATTTTAAGATGCTTGCCTTCCTCTTATGATGCAAAAATCACTGCAATCACTGAATCTAAGGATTTGAATACCTATTCTATTGATAACTTACTTGGCTCACTCATTGCTTATGAGCAAGGGGTGAATCAAAGAATTATTGATGCAGGTGAGAAGAAAAAGGAGAAAACAATTGCATTGAAGGCTCACAAATCGGATTCTGAATCTTTTGGGTCTGAAAGCGATGA
This sequence comes from Dendrobium huoshanense, assembly GCA_016618105.1. Lineage (NCBI taxonomy): Eukaryota > Viridiplantae > Streptophyta > Magnoliopsida > Asparagales > Orchidaceae > Dendrobium > Dendrobium huoshanense. The sequence continues at coordinate 17,241,045 of CM028351.1, read as the reverse complement.
AATTGCCTTCATCACAAGGCAATTCAAAAGCTTTCTAAGGAAGAAACAAAAGCATCATCAAAGTTGGAGAAAAGGTTAGGATCACAAACATGTTAGAGGATCTTCTGATGTTGTTTGTTTTGAATGTAGGAAGCCTGGACATGTGAGAGCCGACTGTCCTACACTTCAAGATCATTCAAGCAAAGAAAAGGAAAAAGGTGAGGAGAAAGCTAAGTCTAGGAAGGACAAGAAGAAAATCCAAAGAGGTTTTTGGGCAGAATCTGGTACTGATTCCTCTGAGACTGAACCAGAGGAAGAGACTACAAACTTGTGTTTCTTGGGAGAAAATCAAAGTGATGAGGAAGAGGTATGTAAACCAACCTATGATGAATTGTTTGAAATTTATGAAAAAATCCATACATCATACAAAAAACTTAAGAAAACTCATGCTAGCCTAAAATTAGAATATTCAAATCTACAAAAAGAGCATGAAGTTTTTCTCAAAGATCATGCAACGATTGATTCAAATCACATGGCTCTTCTTGATGAATTTGATGAGTTAAACAAGAAGCATTTGGAATTAATTGATGAAAGTAATGCATTAAAAGCTTCACACACCTCACTTAAGGATGATCTTAAGAAATCTAAAGAGATTGAGAAAAATTTTAGGATTGAGAATGATGCATTAAAAAGAACTAACTTGAGGATTCAAAATGATTTGGAAACATGTAAGAAAGCAAGGATGACACCAACTACTAATCAAAAGCTAGAACCTAGAAAGAGGCATTTTTACCCAAACCATTTAAGAAAACCTTTTCCTGGAGTTCAATGTTTTTCTTGTGACATGCTAGGACACATCTCACACACTTGCACAGTTCACCGTAGTACACATTGGGTGTGGAGACCTAAGATGCATGATTCAAAGCATACCACTTCTGCATTGCACTCTACGTTTCCTAAGAAGGAGCCCAAACCTGTTTGGGTTCTTAAATCTGACTGTTGTTGAGTTTTGCAGGTGTGCTTTCGCCAAAGACCTTGTGGGAGCACAAGATAACTGGACATAAGGAGGCTCGCAGCTCAAAATTGCTTAAATTCGCTGTTTTATCACGTGCTTGAAATCTTTAGTTTTTGTGTGTCTTTTACTTTATTTTTGTGCTTTTTTTTTTGTGCTCACTTTGTGTTATTTTTTAATTTGCTTTATTATTTTAATTTATGTGGGTTGTTTTTCACATTGTTCTTTAAAATTTGGCCTTCCATATGATGAAACTTTTCAAGCTTTTAAATATTGGAGTTTTGGAGATAGGGTTTAGCTTTTCTAAATTGGTTAAAGGAAGTAATGCTGTTGATGTTTTCCCTTCTTCTGACTTTGTTTAGTGGCATGATTCTCTTCTCTAAAATAAAAGTCTAAACTCAGTTTAACCAATGGTTTTTCATCTAAGATCTTTTTCTTATCTTGCTACATTAAATTATCTTATGCATAATAGCCAAAATTCTTAGATATCATTCACTTGATTTTGATTTTATGTTGTGGATTGTTCTTCCCTATATTAGAGAGAGAGCTCCTATTCTCTAATATTTGGAGGATATACTCACAACTAAGTCTTTTTTAAAGGTATATTAAAGAGTTTTTAGCTTGCAAAAATTAAAAAGGAAAGAGGCCAATGAAGCTAAATTGAAAAGAAAGCTATATACACAAAAATGTATCAAAAATCAAAAGATGCTCAAAGAGCCAATCAAAGTGACAAGAGGCATAAAATGAGCCCACTAAATGCAAGCTATCCTCTCTTTGGTGAAACTCTTAAAACTTAGAAAACACATTGATTATGTGATACTTTCAATGACTTGATTTCAATTTCCATGATTGAGAAAAATTACTTTGATTTATTATTTATGACATATTTTAGTTGTAAACAAGTCTTGAATGGATCTTCTTATCCTTTTTGTTATTCCGAGTTAGGCCTCTATTTTCCAAAAGAATTTTGTACCCTGAAGGATGTCCGATCTAGGGTTAACAGAATCAGATTTTTCTACCTTCTTCTGATTGGGTTTTGTTAAACTTCTTGATCTCTTAGAACTTTAAAAGTTTAATTTTTGAAAAGAATTCTCATATGATGCCTCCATAAAACAAAAAAAAAAAATTAGAAAAATTAAAATCCAAAAATATTCGTTGTTTGGTTTTCGTTGTGTTTTATTTTTCTGTGTTTTGACTGTTTCTCTTTTGTTTTATTTTTGAGGGTCTTGATCATCACCATTCTTCTCTTGATTTCAATTTCTAGTCCCATCGGCCTGGCCGATCATTTTATCATCCTGGCTGATTTAATCGAACTCATGGTGATAGTCCTGGCCGATAGTATATTTGTCTGGCCGATGCATTTTATGTGCATCGTCCTGGCCGATACACTGGATCGTCCCGGACGATCCACGTGTCAGCACATTTTGATCTTTAAATTCGGCCCCAGACGATCCATTATTAGAACATCGGCCGAGCCAATCCACTGTTTGTCCTGGACAATACACGTGGCAAGCATTTAAACGTTTTAACTTTGGCCGGTACGAACAATTATTGTGCATCATCCTGACCGATACACGTAATCGGTCCGGACGATCTATTTTTTCAACGGTCGTCCGGGCTGACTCCTCGGGCCGATCGCCTGTCTTTAATCGGCCTGGCCGATATCTGATCGGCCTGGACGATTGGACCGCCTTTTTGACCAATCGGCCTGTACGTAATTATTGAACCATATCGGCCTGGATGATTCTGCGATCGGCCAGGACGATATGACCATTTCTTTAAATTTAGGCCGTTCCAGCCATGGTGTTTTCACTTCCAACCCTTTTTCCTCTTGTGATTTTGCTTAGTGCTCTCAATGGCTAGTGGGAAATGCGTCCGACAAACTTCTGGGAGTTCCTCGAGGGCAAGGATTGACCCTCGTTTCCGGGAAGCAGAAGATGAAGCCGCCTATCATCGTTACAAAGAGTGTGGAATTACTGTCTCCAGAATCATTAATCCTGTCCACATCTCTTACCCGATAATGGATCTTTTTGCTCACACCTCCCTCTACTTCATTCTGTCTCTTGCCTTCCCTTTTAATTCAGAGTTTCTTCGAGAGTTTTTCGCAAACATTCGCATCAACCCAACCTTCACAGCCCTGACCTCCTATGTGAATCGACGCCCTGTCGAAATCACATATCAGGATTGTGTTGATCTTTTACAGCTATCCACCACCGGGGATAAGCTGCACATAATTGCCTCTGACCCTGATCTTGACTGGTCCACAGCAAATCACTTTCTTTGCCAGACCAATGTACCTTACCATGTTGGAGAGACTAGCTCTTTAGTCAGAGATGCTAGGACAATCCAACATGTCCTTCGCACCTCTATCATTCCAAAAGCCGGCGACCGAGTCCACATCACCCCTCTACTCTCCCTCACTACCTTCTACATCATGGCTCATAGGGAATTCAACACTGCAGACCTAATTTTTTGATACATTGATCACCTAACCACAATTCGCGATCCAGGCCATAAAAGGAAACCAAATCTAGCCTTAGGACACATCATAGCCTATGTCCTTGAAACCAAATATCAACTTTAGTATCCTATTCCACCAAACCTCCCAACTCCATTCTACTAAAACAATTCCTTCAGCACCCTTCACAATACTCGTCTCCATCCTGAGGAACCTCGGGGGGCTAGAGAGGAGGAGGCTCCTGCTCCAGCTCCCTTTCTGACCCTGCTCCTCTCCACCAGCACTCACCGGTTGATCAGTTGATTGAGAGATTTGATCGTTGGGAGACCCGGTTTGATGCCTATGTTGCTGCACAAGAGCAGCAACACTCTGAGGACATTTCCCGTTACGAGCATCACCGCGCTGAGGACTTAGCCCGATTTGACAGTTTCCTTACTCACCACCAGCAGCAGCATGACCAGGACATCGCCTGGTTCAATGCTTAGTTTACCACTCTTGCCAGTTACTTTCAGCAGCCACCTCCACAACCTCCATCTGATGATCAGGATCCCTCGTTCTTTTAGTCTGTGCTTTATGCTGTTTGTTTCTTATCTTTTTTGTAGTTTGCTTGTTAGTCTTTTGTGATGTTTTTCTGTTGTTTCTGGACCCTCTTTTTGTGATGACAAAAGGGGGAGTAGGTAGGGTGTGGTAGAAAAAAGCTGTTGTAACTTTGATTTTCTAATGAATATGTTTTTTGTTTAATTTTTTTTTCCTACTTGTGTTTTCCATCATCAAAAAGGTGGAGATTGTTGCAAATCTATTTTTTATGTAGTATGTTTTGATGATTGACAAACACTGTTTCTCTTGGACTACGTGTTGCTTCTAACTTTTTAGGAATCAAAGATTGGACGATCAAGAAGGAGCCAAGTTCAGGATTGCGTAGGTTTAGGGTTGAGTCAGTCTGTACGTTTGATTTTCACCTTTTGAGTCTACTTGTAATAGTCAAAGAGACTGATGCTATGTAACCCTTCACACACACACTTGAGAGACTTAGAATTTTTGTTTTTACTCATATCGGCCAGGACGATTTTTGGATCGGCCTGGACGATCAGCTTAAAACAGAAAGTCTAATTAAGGATTCTTAATTAAGGCAGCCGACATTAACAGATCATCCTGGATGATACGTGTATCGGCCAGGATGATAAGCTCAAAACAGAAAGAAGTAGCCACCATAGTCAATTATGGTATACTGTATTTTTAAATTATCGGCCAGGACGATCCTAGGATCAGCCTGGACGATATTCACAAATTATGTCATAATTGTTCAGGAAATCAAGGGAGTAATTAAGGATGATTGATACGATCATATCGTCCTGGACAATCGTAGGATCGGCCAGGACGATCCAGTCAAAAACCTTAAGTTACTTCAGGAAAATCAATATCGGCCAGCCCGTATCCAGGGCTATTGTCAGGATGATTTTCCTCTGATTTGAACTGATGAGCCAGGACGATCGTGAGATTGGCCTGGAAGATCAAGCCAATTTTCTATCGTCCAGCCTTGCATCCAGGGCTATGCTCTGGCTGATATGCATTGATTTGTACTGATCGGCCAGGCCGATTTCCATATCGGCCTGGACGATATAGTCGGCAACTTGCAATTAATGAGCTCCTTTGAAGCTCTTCTATTTAAAGAGCTCTTGTTCAACATTTTTCAAGACCTTTGGATGCTGCCTTGACCTGAGAAGATCTTGAGGAGAGAAAGAGAGAGAGGAGAGAGAGAGGATCTTGTGAGGGGGAGCTTGTGAGGGGATTCACAAGGGTTGCTTCAAGGATCGCTCTGCTTCGTCTTCGTCTAGAGTTTCTCGTCCGTGGAAGGGTCGGTAGAGGTAAGGAGTTTGCTTTTAGTTTTGGTTCTCTGCCAGCTTCAGGAGGAAGCAAAAGGAGGAATGTTCTCTGCCTTGCCGGGGTGGCAAAAAGGAGGTTCTTGTGAGGGCTTCTCCGCCTAGCTGTGGGGGCTAAAGGAGAGTCACGTTTTGTAGTGCAATACTTGGAGGGTGCCTCCAAGGAGTGGATGTAGGTCGAGTTGAACAAACCACTATAAATTTCTGTGTTCCTTTTCTTGCTTCCGCGCTTTTAAATTCCGCATTTACTTTTTGTGGTGATTTTGGTTTGTGTTTTTTATTCTTTGTGAAAAGAGTTTTTAAAATACCAATTCACCCCCCCTCTTGGTTAGCTTGGGACTAAGTTCATAGGGCTTAACATCCCTAAGGAACTTTCACCTATGTTGACCCAAATTGACCCATACACTCCCCCTTTTGATTTCAAATCAATCCATACTACCTTGGCTCAAATTCTAACTTCCATTGGACTTAGTGGGTTAGACCCAACATATTGGGCCTAGGCCCAAGCCCTTGGTCGACCTGGTTGACCCATTTAGACCCATTTGAGCTCAAATTGATTTCAAACTAATTTAAACACAATCTAGGCTCAAACCCTCACCCCTTGGGCGTTGTTTGACTAGGTTGACCAAGTAAAACCTTGACTTGGTCAACCTAAGTCTTTCTTAGGTCAAATTGATCGATTTAAGTCAATTTTTACCTAAATAATGCCTTAATTCGTTCCTATTGCTCTATTAATCCAAGCCCACAACCAAGGAGGGGTAATTACCTCCTAATCAAACCCTAGATCTAATCCTAGCCGTTGATCTTAGGATAGAGCTATGAATAGGGACGTTAGGGCTGCTTTACATGGACCTTAGCTCATAATTTTCTCCCTAAGAGCTCCCAAGACAAGATATTTGGTTCGAGAGCTCTCCTCAATTCCCTTCACTTCTTTCAAGTCAAATCCACCAGTCAATGGACGACGACGACGAGATAATCGTCCAACCGAGACCTAAAATCTTCCAAAGCATTTTACATTCAATCTAGTGCATTTCGGGCTACAATTTCTTCTATAAAAAGAAGCATGGACAGTCTACAAGTATAATAAGCCCTTTTACAGATTAATACATCCATAAACCAATGTGAAATTGCTAACCTTAGTCTAGGACACTTAGGATCAAATATCTTTGCATGTAGTGCATTTTAGATCGCATTTTTTGCTTTTCAAAGATTGCTCTTTACAAGTAGAAGCTTGGTTTAAAATTTCATGTGATTTGGTGCTCTTGATCGCGAGAACAAGCCTAAATATTATTTAGGGATTCGGGATACGTCGTTGTCCACTAGGGCTGATCTGGACCGTTGATCTCTTTATCAATGGTCGAGATATGGTCATTCTGTGCTCTTTTAACCACATATTCAATCCCGCATCTCGTCCAGTGCTATCATGTTGGTTGATTCAAAAACATGCCGGATCAGACAATCGTTATCTCCGTTAATGTGGTTAATTGATACTGCATTTCCGTAGTTTGATTGCCGCATAATGTGACAATCATTGCCGGCGGCACAATCATTGCACTGCCAGGCAATGACTGGCCATGGACCGTGGGACCAATTCGTATATTCCTCGTGGTGCATCGAGATCTGCCAAAATTTTCATTAATTAAAATTGATTTTAAATTAGTTTTTTTATATTTTAAATCCAATTTCTTTAAAAAATTACAATAAATTAAATTAAAAACAAAAAATTAAGTGTAATCAATGAAATTCATCATATTTTAATCCTCCTTAATTTAAAATTTATTTCAATTGAAAATATTATGTATATTTTAAATTATATTAATTATTAGATATCTATTTTATTTAATTAATAATTAGATGTAAATGATAAAAATATTTAATAAAATGTGAAATTATATTTTAAAAATAATATTTTAATCTATGTGATATATTTTCTTTTTTAATATTTAATTTAATTATTAGTTATTAAGGTATAATTAGTCTTTTAAATAATACATGTTATTGGTAATTATTACTTCTAAATAAATATATAAATAATATTTTATTTAGAATAAAATATATTTTTAAATTTATAATTAAGTATGATAATATGAGTAATTTACATTTTATTTAAAGAAATTTTTTTAGTTAATTAAGTTCTTAAATTATTAATCAATAATTATTTAATTTAGTGTTTAACTATTATCCAAAATCAATGAAATTATTTTTCTTTAATTATTTAAAAAAAAATCAGAGAATTACCCTAATTATTAAAAGTTTAATTACTAATTATTTTCCTATTTTAAGTTATTTTAATTTGTTAACTCCCTAAGTTACTTAATTAATAACTAATTAATTTAAAATTTAAACATTTTCCAAATTATTAAAATTAAGTTTAATAAATTTTTTTAGGAAATTAGAAAATCATATTTTAAATAATAATATTAATAATAATAATTATTTATATTATTATTAAAATTATTTTTATTATGTTATCATTATTATTATTATTATTATTATTATTATTATTATTATTATTATATTATTATCATTTTTTATTGTTATTATTATTATTATCATTTAAATATATTTACATATTCTAAAATCAAAAAACTTATTTTTTTATTTAATTTTAAACCTAATAATTAAAATATATTATTAGATTAAACAATTTACTCTTCTTTTATTAATTACATACTTAAATATTTAGATTACTATTTAATTAAATTAAATCTAAATAATTTTATTTAAATAAAGTTATTTTAAAAATACTTTCAATTTAGAAACTTTACTAATTAGTTTATTTTAATGCAATGATTATTTTTAAATAATAATTATTTATTAAAATTACTTTTAAAAATCTTTTTTTTTTTTAATATATTAAATTTTTGTAATTCATATTTAGTTCATTTTATATCGAATTTTGATGTATAATACCTATAAAGTTTTAAAATATTATGAATTTGAATTTAAAATTATTTTCAGTAAGCAAAATTTACTTTTCTAATTTATTTTTGTATTACTTAATTATTTTTATTACTTAACTATTATTTAATTAAATAATATGCTAAATAATTTGAAATTAAAAAATATTTTTAAATTATTTTGAAACCTTATTTGAGTGACTAGTGGATCTTCCATGAGTATGAATATTGAATTACTTTGAATCATATTATTTTGAAACTTATGTATTTGTGTGCTAGTAAGCACGGGAATTTTGAATTATTTTGAAATTACCTATACGATTAAATTCTTAATTTTGGGAGATTCATTAAAGAAATTTTAAAAATAAATTCTACTTATTAATAACATTCATGGGTAGGTGGATTAGTAGATGATTGAGTTTTAATCATTCACTAATCACACTATTAAGCATGCTTAGTCTTCTTTTTCGTTATCTTTTGTATGTGTATGATGCACAAGCACATAGCTTAGGTCCTTCAAGATCTTAGGATTATTTTGTTTTATTTTATTGCATTTACTTGCATGTTATCCAAGGGTTAGTCCAAAAATTGCTACAAACCCATTAAATATAGTGACACCCTAAAGACAATAATTAAGGATCCATCTAGCAAACCTAGAAAATTTATAGGAGCTATGATATGTTGAAACTTGTCAATTATGAATTAGGTTGTTAGACCTAAACTTATATCCCAAAAGGCTAACCAAGAGGAGGGGGAGGGGGGTGAATTGGTAAATTAAAAAATTCTTTCTCTTTTAAACTAATTAAATTATTAGTAAAATTTTAAAAAATGATTTTTTAACCACAGATAACAAAAAAAATAGTAAAGTAAAAAAAGCAAAGGAAAATAAAAGACACAAGATTTATAGTGGTTCGATCAAACATGACCTATATCCACTTCCTGAAGTCTCCAACTTCAGGTAATTGCACTATTACCACAAGTGTCTCTCCTTTTGCAGCCACAGCAAGGCGAAGAAGCCTTCACAAAAACTTTCTTCCACCACTACTCAGTGTGGTAGAGAACCGTCATCCTTTTACACCCTCCAAGTGTTGGCAGAGAACTGTCATCCTTTTACACCCTCCAAGTGTTGTCAGAGACCCGTCGGCTGTTCACACTCACCAAGTGTAGGCAGAGAACCTTCATCTTTTCACACTCTCCAAGTGTAGGCAGAGAACCCTTCAGCTGTTCATACTCCTCGAGTGTCGGCAGAGAATCGGATCTCTTTAAAAGATCTTCTCACGAGAAATATAGAAGGAAAAGAGAAAAGTGTAAAGTAATCACAATTCAGAAATAGAGATCCTTACCTTTAAGTAATCAAGTGAACCTTTCATGCTCTAGTAGTAAGAACTCTCCTTCAAACACTCTCTCTCACTCTGTCCTTCAATCTCCCTGTAGTAGTAAGACCAATAGACAAAAATATTTCTTGACTATTTTAAGTGACCCTTTTATAAGAAAGACATGAAAAACCGTCCGAAAATTATAAGATTTCAATTCTGTACGTTTATGATGATCCCGTACAATCCAATTTCGTACATATGAATAGTGTAAAAACTGTTGCATATGACCTCAATATGTATTGGAACGAACTGCCTTCATACCCAATCATCATCCCATACGATTATGCTTCGTCCGGTATGAACCTTTATTCCCAAGGTTTGTTGGAACAAAAATACAAGACGAATCAAAAGTTCAAAGAACAGAGAACATCGTCCTAGGACGAAGAAGTAAATTCGTCTGGATAAATAGTTCAAAATGAAATTCCAAAGGACATCATCCTGGAACAAATAGGATAATTCATTTGGATGAATAGTTCAAAATGAGATTCCATAGTATATTGTCCTGGAATGAACAGGATAATTCGTCTAGACGAATAGTTCAAAGTGAGATTCTAGAGGACATCATCCTATGACGAACAGGATAATTCATCTAGATGAATTGTTCAAAGTGAGATTCCATAGGACATCATCCTAGGATGAACAGGATAATTCGTCTGGATGAATAATTCAAAGTGAGATTCTAGAGGATATCGTCTTAGGATGAATAGAATAATTCATCTGGATGAATAATTCAAAGTGAGATTCCAGAGGACATCATCAAGGGCAAACAGGATAATTTGTCTGGATGAATAAGACTTAGAAAAATTCTTTCACACCTTATATTTGTTTCATTACTCTTCGAGGAGTATAATTGACCTGATAATCTCGTGCAAACATGGTTCATCCTGTATGAACAGTATATTAAAATTTTGAATTTTAAAGCTCTCCCCTAGTGTGTGCGCTAAATTACTTAAATACAATCACACTCTGTCAGACTTAAGTAAAAGAAAAATACAGACTCCAAGTTATAAAATATTATAAGCAGATCTTGATTTGATGTCTTCAATAATCTATAGTATGATTTTCCTGAAATATTAGTACACATAAGAACCAAAAATAATTCTTTATAAATTATGTTAAGAGAAAATAATAAAAAAAAACAATAATATTTGGAAGAATAAAAAATACAAGTTGCAAGAATGTAAATCATGCAAAGCTAAGTAGCAACTCTCTCAAAAAACTCTCCCTTTTTTATGATGGCAAAACAATTATTATTTTTGTATATTTAAAAATCATAAGTTTCTCCTAAACTCTCCCTGAATGAAAAAATCATGTGAGAATAAGGGGTATTATTGTTGAACTTATCAAATTTTTTAATTTTAAACAAACCCAAAAAAAATTGAACAAGAACACAGACAATGAACAACACACAAATGTCAAACAATATTTCTCTCCTTTTTGACAACAGCAAAAAGAGAAGAAGAAAGAAACAAACCAAAGCAATCCATAAATGTAATGAGTCATATGAGAAGACTTTAATAGTTGATCCTGAAAGAGATTTAGTTATTTATGCAACTAAAATAAAATGTTATTAGAGAAATAGAATGATTCTTATAATTTAAGTATATATATAACACAGATAAGAAAAAAAGTATCAAGAGCATGAATCAGATTAGATAATGAAATAAGCAAAACTATTGCAAAATAGATGAATGAAAAATTTATAAATTTTAAATTTAAATACACAATAAAATTGGATAAAAGATTAATTTGAATTTAAAGATTAAAAGATTGAAGAAATAACATATACTTGTGGCGCTTTGCGCATCTTTTCAATATTTGTGGCACAACTTGTGCTTTTTTTTATTTGTGGGCTAATTTTGTGCCTCTTTTTCAAATTGCAAACCATTACGCATTCTTTTGATTTTTGCATATTTATACATTTCCAAGTATACATTTGATCTTTCCAAAATCAATATTCTAAAATCTTAAAATTTTCTAAGTACAACGATATTTATATTGAAAAGAGAAATATAAAATAAGAAAAATTCACATTTGCAATAATAATATTAAAATTATATTAGTCTAACAAGAGAGATGAGGTTGATATTCTTAACTAGATCGAGTTATAACACAACTTAAATTTTTGAAAAATTAGTTTTTCTAATGAATTCAATTTTATATTGCATTCCAACGTATAACACTTGTTAGATTAATATTTAAGGATAATCATATAAACTAACAAACATTTCTAGAGATAAGACAAATTAACTTTTATTTATTTCATGATGAAAGATAATACGTTTGAGCACATAAGATATCAATAAACATGGATTCAATAAAACATAAGACATAAAAACATAACAACATGAAAACAAACACATCACATTACATCACATAAAAATATAAAAACATAAACAACAACAACACATAACATCTCATCACATCAAGTCATCACAGGTAGAGAGAGGCATGAAAGAACTACAATCATCACTTTAAAGGGCCCTGATCTGGATGAGGTAGTTGGTTGAAAAGATTAAAATATCTATTCATCATAGTTATATTCGTGTTGACAGATTCAATTTGACCTCTAACCCAACCCATATCCTGCTGATATTGATAGTCTTGCTACTGAAGATAAATATGAATCTGATCAAAACATTGATCAAAATGACTCTTAAGATGATAAAAATGTTGGACCACATCCTGAAAGATTTATCCACCAGCAAGTGCAGGTGGAGGTCTTCTCCTTTCCTCCTTAGTGTCACTACATACTACATGTGGATCTCTAATAAAGATTACTCGAAATAATTTATCATTGTAGTTGACAGGCTCCTCTAGATTTTGAACATGATGAACTAATTCATACTTTTTTTCCAAAATGTAGGACACAAGATGTCCTAAGGCGATATTCTTCTTTCTCTTGTGGGAGACATGACCAATTTCAGAAAGTCCATACGTGTAGTCAATGATCAGTTGGGCTTCAACTATTGGTTGGTTAGTCATAATCAGATATGTCACTGTGAAAAGAAGAGGTGTAATATTTACTCGATCACCAGCTTTAGGAATAATGGAAGTACAAAGAACATGTTGGATGATTCGAGAATTTTGGTTAAAAGTGGTGACCTTAGGTACATGACCTAGTTCTCTAATCCCTCTAAGAAATTAATTTATCATAGTACAGTCAAAGTTGGAAGAAGAGGTCAAAGTATGAGCTCTAATCCATTGAGTCCTTAAGTTTAAATATATCCCCAAATCTTCTTTTGTTATTTCTACCTTCTTCTTAAAGATATAAGATCTAATCACATTTTGGTAAGAAGTAAACGACATGTTTGCAAGGAAGTAGCGAAATGTTTCCTTATTGAAGAAGTGGATTAGAGTCAAAATAAGAGCAAACTGGGAAGAAGCAAAAAGGTCCATCACTGTAAATGTGAGTTGTTCTTGGAGAAGGACTCTAGAGGGGGTGATTTTTGTGGATACGAACCTATGAAAAGACTTCTCATTTTCTTTGGATAGAAAGTTCTCTCCTAAATTTCTAGAGGGAGGTCCCCTAGTTAGTTCCTTTGCTTGCCTAACTCTTTTGCTTGAATTAGCCATGGAGAAGATCAAGAAGATTAGAAGATTAAGGAGTTTTTTGAAGTGAATGAAGTTTGAGTTCTAAACCTTTCAATTTAAGGAAAAAAATGAACATTCATACGAACGAAAATAATTTCATCCCGTACGATATTGGGTTCGTACATACAAAAATTTATTTCATATGGATGAATGAATGAGTCCAAAAATGAAACAATTTTTCATAAACATGCAAGTTATGAAGTGTCCTTTCATACATACATTTAACTAAACAATTGTACAGATGAACACGTGTTTGTTCGGGATGATCAATTAATTAATATCATTTTTATGACGGTTTAAAATGTCCCCCGCATTGAATTGCCACGTGTTTGTATGTATGAACTGAATGTTCGTACGTATGATCAGAAATAAAAAAAAAAACTAATCTTATCCATATAACCGTCTACATGCATACATATGATTGAATACATATCATCCGGATGATCGTCATAATCATACAGATGTACAGTGTTGAAAACGGAAAAAATTGCATGCAAACCGTTCAAATCAACAGTTAATATGCTACATAATTCATCCAGTATGAAATTAATTTTGTACAGACGAATGTCACACAAATTTTCATACCATTATTAAAAAATATAAATTTTGATGTGAAAAATATTTATAACTATCAATAAAAAAATTTAAATACAAACACGAACAAAAAACTGAACAACACACATGAAAAAAAAAATCACAAAATAAAAAAACACACTTAACAAAACACATCAATATTGTAGAAACTTTTATTTAGGCATTCAAATCAGTCACACAAAGCCTTGTTCTTAATATACTGAAAGTTTCAAAGGCTAGTAGTTTTGTAAAAATGTCTGCAAGTTGATTTTCAGTTGAAACATGAATGAGTTTAATTTCTCCTTTGGATACATGATCCCTTATGAAATGATGCATGATGTCTATATATTTAGTTCTTGAATGTTGAATATGATTTTTAAAAATACAAATAGCTCTAGTGTTATCACATTAAATGGGAATGGTGTATATTGTTAATCCTAAATCAATCAACTGTTATTTAAATCAAAGTACTTGTGCCACATAACTTCCTGAGGCAATATATTCAGCTAGTAGATAGGGCTACGGAATTTTATTTTCTACTAGACCAAGAGACTAAAGAATTTCCAATAAATTGACATGTTTCATAAGTGCTCTTTATATTAAACCTACAACCTGCAAAGTCTGAATCTAAATATCCAATTATTTCAAATGAAGAGCTAAACTTAGGATACCAAATTCCTAAGTTTTGAGTTCCCAAGAGATACCTTAAAATCCTTTTCACTGCTGTCAAATGTGATTCTTTTGGATCAGATTGAAATCTATCACATAAATAAATACTGAACATGATATCGGGTCAGCTAGCTGTCAAGTAAAGTAAAGGTTCAATTATTCCCCTAAATTTCTTTTGATCAACAGATTTTCCCTTAGGGTCCTTATCCAACTAAACTGAGAAACTCATAGGCGTACAAATAGGTTTAGCATTGTCCATTTCATACTTTTTGAGGATATCTTTAACATACTTTAACAGACTAAGAAATGTTTCATCCTCAATTTGCTTAATGCTAAAGCCTAAAAAGTAGCTCAAATCTCCCATTAGACTCATCTCAAATTCACTACTGATTGTTTTAAAAACATTATCACAAAGGTTTTTATTTGTTGATTCAAAGATGATATCATCAATATAAATTTGTATAATGAGTATATCCTCTCCCAATTTCTTCAAAAAATAGAGTTGTGTACACACTTCCTTTTTCAAAAGATCTCTCAAGTAAGAAGGTGCTCAACCTCTCATACTAAGCCCTAAGTGTCAGTTTCAATCTGTATAATGTCTTTCTGAATTTAAAAATTGTGGGCTCCAAAAATTTGGCCCCGGCCTCCCCGACACACTGATTGCTTTTCTATTCAACAAGGGAGTTTTAACAGAATAAGTTTTAGGGTAAATTTTAGAAGGCAGAGGGCTTTATAGATAATACACTACCCAGAAATTTCACACTCATTTTGTGAGGACTTTATGATCTGAGTTCTAGTTTCGTATAGGCGTAAGTCCTTATAGTTAATTACCCCTCTCGATATTGAGAGAGAACTTTCAATTTAGGCTAATCGTCGATCAGATACGTAGAGATAAATGTTATATGGCATATAGTAGTTGCATCAGTTTGCATTTAGAAATTGGAGATTTGGGTTATGATATTTTAGAAAGTTTGATATTTAAAATAGAAAATTTCACCATCTCCCACTTAAAGCGGATGGTGGGGGAATGGATGATGGACCCGATCAAGATCCCTTGGTTCTGTCGTCCCAGGCCATTGTGGTCCTTGGTCTACTTAGTCAGTGGAGGTAGTTGACCCAACCTGACTGAAGGATACTTGTTGGCAGCCATGTGTTGCTTCGTCCAAGGGTACTTTATAGACTTAAGGGAATGTTTGTCTAAGGGGACAAATTTGAATCCACCTTAGGTAACAGAGAGCTTTGTGCTGTATTGATCATATCCTATTAATTCATATCTCAAGGATTTGATGCCAATTAGGAGAATATTGGATCTGGCCATAACCGTTATTTTGTGGTGCCATTTGGTGGCAAAACCACTCAGTTCAGAGGGCCCCAGGTCATAACCGTTTATAATGTGGTGCCATTTGGCGGCAAAACTTCCAGTTAGAGGACACGTACCATATTCTTATTGGTAGGAGATTGTTCGAGAATGGATCCTAGTGATATTTTTGACTAGGCATTAGCTCTTTGTGAGCTAAAATTTCAATTTGTTCACCTCGGCAAACTATTGCGGAGGGTGGATGGATTTTGCTTTAAGTTATTGATGGATTTATTTCAGTTTTAAATATTTGGATTTTGGAATTTTTGGGATAATTTTTGGATTTTGGACTCTATGAAGAATGAACTTTTGTATTTTGAATGGACTTTTGTGAGGCATTTAAAAATATTTGTGAACACCTTTGGTTGAGATATAAATTCAACACGGCCATAATCAGGGTGTTTGGAGGTATTTTTATTTGAAGCTCGAACCTTATCGACTTTGTCTGACTATGGACAGAGGATCAGGTTCCATAGGCTTTACGCCTTTGTTAGTGAATTTTATTGATTTTTGGCTTTGAAGGCCTAATTTTAATGCATTAAAACAAATACACCGGTTATCATAACCTTATATCTATTTAATGGATCAAATCTTATTAACTCCTATTGATTCGTATAGAAGGATCAGGTTCAAACTTGAATTCACTTACTGACCCGCGCAGCATCCCTAGACGTCACGTGTGGACCAATAACATGCTCACCGGGACCCATGCGGGTGTTTGAGGGCATTTTATAGTTGTTTGTTGAACCTTGTCAACTCCTATTACTTAGGAGGATCGAGTTTGAATTCATTAACCCGTGCAGCTTCACTAGACGTCACGTAAGTACCAATAACATGCTTGTCGGGGCCTGTATAGGTGTTTGGGGGAATTTTATAATTATATCGTTTATACACCTATTTACATGTGTAGGAGGATCATGTTCAAATTTAATAATCTGCACAACATCCCTAGACGTCATGTGTATACCAATAACACGCTCGTCGGGGCCCATACAGGTGTTTGGGGCATTTCATAATTATACCCTGCCTACTCCTTTTTATCTGCTTAGGAGGATCGGGTTTAAATTTAATAACCTGCGTAGCATCCCGATGTCACTGTGTACCAATAACATGCTTATCAGGGCCCTTGCGGGTGCTTAATTTTATACCCCCTTTTAGTTTATCTATGTGTATACAAACTACGGTGCATGTGTAGGGGTATTTTAAAATATTTGTGAATACCTTCTGTCCACTTGCATGGATATTGTGGATCCGATGGCGGGACGTTGTAGATTATAGACGCCTTCTATCTTCTTGTATAAGTGTTGCAGGGCCAGTGATGGTTGTTCATAGATTATATGTAATATTCATAACGGGGCTCCAGTAGAAATTCGTGGGAGCTTGTATCTGTCGCATTTTTCATGCACTTTGTTGTGGTATTTGATTAATGTAGTACATCTGCCACTATTGCAAGTAGGCAAGTAGATGTATTCATTTACATGATGAAATTGACTACAAGATACTGCATTCGCTGAAGTCTTTCTGCATCTATCCATAAGTAGCATGTGGCACTTACATCAGTCTTTGTAGAGAGCTTGTATGTATTGCAGATCTTACATCCTTGCTTGTAGAGGTCCAATATATTTGCTTGATGTTGAATGATGGTAGACTAGAAGAGCATTACAACATTCATTGGCTCTTGTTACATAGTTTTTAGGTGCTAGCACTTATTGTAGTATCATCAATCTTTACTTATAACGGATCAACATATTTTCTCAACATTGGACAATGATTGATTGTAAAGGTGTTGTGACATTCGTTGCCTTCACTTGAGTTGTATTGCTTGTATGAAGTTCATTTGGATGAAATCACTTCAAACAAATTACATCGAAGCCCACAAGTCCTTAGCATATGCTTGTGTATGAATTGCCACAATCATTCATGTTTTTTTTATGGATTGTTCAAGCCAAACAATTTGCATGACCCTTCACTATAATTTGTGAGTGAATGATGCTAGAGATCACACAATATTCATTATCCTTGAACATAACTTGTAGTTTGAAAGGGACTTCATTTGTTGGATGATAATTTCACTATGCATCTTGGGTCAATTGCTCGGCACCAATCATCTTCAATTCACCTTCAATCACTTAAGAGCATGATAGAGGTACATTGCATTTATTCGTGGTATTCCTCATTCTTGTTCAATGAATTTATATTTAGGAGTGAGTTATGCCTTATATTACAAACCAACTATCATGCTCCAAAGCGCTCATATTGATGGATTTGCAATCAAGCCGTTCCTTTTTATAATTTTTCTTTTTTTATATTCACCAACATCTCCATCACAATTGAGATGATGATTGCAATTTTTCAAAGTCCAAAAATTGCATGTTAAAGCATATGATCAATTTATACATGAATCTTTGATTTTATCATTCATATATAGTTCATGATTTTTACTTTAAACATTAAGCTTTAAACCAAATTGGATTTAAAATCATTTATTCAATGATCATTTGAATTCAAGTTTTGAGTTCAATGTTCTCATTTAGCTCATTTAATGTCAATATTCAAACTCAAGTCCAAGTTCAAAACATTGGAGCCTTGCTTCATGTTCAAATTCATCACATGCTCAATGTCATTTGATAAAAATCCATTTGAGTCCAAGATGATTTCTTTGTTATACAAAAATTAGTGTTTGAGTTTAAGCTTGAGATCATTTATTTGGTTTTAAGCATCTTATTATTCTTTTAAGTTTGGAATATGTTTCATGTAGTCCAAAATCAAGTCCCCTACTGTCCAAATAATGTCCAATATTTGTTCAAATCTGAGTCCGAGTTCAAGTCCAAGTTCTTGTCCACCTTGCAAGTTCAAGTCAAGCTCAAGTTCAATTTTTTTAAGTCCTTGTCTTATTTCAGACAAAAATTTGGCAGCCTCCCGACGTCTCCTCTATTTAGGGAAAAAACCAAGAGGTCGCCTACCTGCCACGTCAATAAAGACGTGCATGGTTGGTGTTTGCGAGACACCGTGGCGGTGAATTTTTTTTTTCATCCATCACGCCAACAAAGGCGTGCATGGGGTTTTAAAAAGAATTTTTTGAAAAAAAAGAGTTTTTCTTTCCCCCAGCTCGGGGGTACTTATGAGTGACCCCGCTTCACCGTAGGTGCCGCACTGGGGTCCTATCCCACCACGCGAAACAAAAGCGTGCATGGGTGGTTTTCTAGTCCGCAACAAACACTGAGAGCGAGAATTTGAGTTTAGAAAAATTCATACATTCGCGGGGTTTTTGGTGTTGGCACATGGATCGAGGGGTCACTCGCCTACCTCATCATAGGTGTCACACCGGGTTCTCTCCTACCATGCTCAACAAAGGCGTGCATAGGTGGTTTGTAAGAGTGAAGGCAGGTGGGAAGATTTTTTTTTTTTTGGGGGACATTTGAGGGCTTAGCCCATTCTATTAAAAACAAAATTGATTACAAGAAAGTAAACCAGAAAAAGCTTGCCTATACAAAATGAAGGCAAGCATCAATTACAAGAAAAATGCTAAGTACTATAAAGACCAAAAAAGAGTCAAGAAAATAAAAAATGCAGACAGAGAAGACTGTCTTCTTAGCCATGACTCAGAATAATCTGTTCAATCATGTAATAGATCATTCTCCTTTGGTTGCCCGTAGACCATCCTAAAGGAGAGGCAGGATTCATCATCTTCCTAGGCTCAAAAATTTGCCTGCCTAAGAAGCCCATACTGATCGGCACCAACACAGCAGCAAAAAATATAATTGACCAACAACAAAATGTGCCACCAGCAAATCCGGACAAGAGACAAATCCTGCCATAATAACAAACGTCTTCCAGCACCAGTCCATCAATATAAATAATGTACAGCCAGAGACCATCGACCAACAAAACATACTTCATCAACTTCCGCACAGAAAAAACAAATCCCATTTTCACCTCCCATAAATGACAAAACAGCTAGCCGAGGAAACAAACCACAGCAAAATGCTAGTTAGTGGTACTTCACCCGGAGTTTTTCTTTTATCATATTTCCACATTTCCAACTATCAAGCTTCAGGTAAACCACACAAGAAATTTTTTTAGCTAAGGTAGTAACACAAGAAATCCTGCCATTATGTTTCCTGGAATTCCGCTCAATCCAGATAAAATACACAGAAACATTTAAAATCAATAAAAGCCCAAGTTTAACATCCTATGTAATATCTATCTCAGAAATAAACTGAAAAGCTTGTACCGGATTTGGCCTAAAAAGAAAACCGGACAATTGAGGAATGAGCTTACTAATAACCTGAAAGGAGAAATCACATTCAAGCAGCAGGTGAACCGTAGTTTCAGGGTGAAGATGACAGAGGGAGCAAGTTGCATCACTTATAACAATATTCCTAGCACTCAAGGAATCAGATGTCTTGAGCCCATTAGAGAGCGCCATCCAGGAATAAACAGAGTGTCTAAGAGAGTGTTTTTTGTGCCAAACCAGAAAAGCCCAATCAACATCATTTTCATTAACAAAGTATTCTTTATAGAAGTCCTTAAATGTAGCATTTTCATTATTCTCCCAAGTAAGATGTTTACTGCAACTGATAGCAATAGGAATGGAGATAATAAAATCAACCATCTGAGAGCTGAGAGAAGTTGGAAGGGACCAAGAAGACCCGTCCATCCAGTAGGAAAGAGAAGTAGAATCCTTTATGTCAGTATTTAAGACAAAATTTGGGAAAGAATCCAGTAAAGTGCCGCTGGAACACCAATGAACCCAAAGAATTCCAATGGAACTATTTGCAATGATATTAAAATTAAATTTGCTTTTAAACAAATTAGCCGTTAATTGTAAGCTTTTCCAAAAAGCAGTGCTATTCCGAGGGGAAGGCTTCCAGGGAGAAGAGTACCTTGATTTGAACCATCTGGAGAGTTGAGAATCAAGATTGTAGACCTTGAGAATAGTCTCACAATTGAAAGCAGACCTTAGAGCATTAAGAGAGGCAATGCCAAGGCCTACTTTTGATAAAGGCATGGAAGTATTTCTCCAAGATATAAGATGCAATCTCTTAGAATGGTCCCCACTATGATAAAGAAATTTAGAGCAAGCCTTGTCAATATTCTTCAAAATAGATTTAGGAATAATCGATCCTCTAATCCAGTAAGCCACAAGATTGGTGATGGTATATTTGATGAATTGAAGTCTACCTGCAAAAGAAAGAAGCTTGGCTTTCCAACCGGAAAGTAGATTAGTAATTTTATCAAGGAGTGGGGAAAAGTGAGAGAGCTTGGTTCTGCCCAAAGCAATTGGGATACCCAAGTAAGGAATGGAGGTAAAGCAATTGTGAATATGGAGCGCTTGTGATATAGAGGAAGAGATGGTGGCTGAGGGATGAAAAAGAAGTGAGCTCTTGTGGAGATTAAGATGGAGGCCAGAGAAGGAGGAGAATAGGTTGATAATGTTCATAAGATTGTCACAGTTATTGGTATCAGCCTTTCCAAACACAAGTAAATCGTCTGCATAGGTAAGATGAGATATATGGAAATCCTCATGATGAAACCCTTCAAACTTATTCACCTGATTATTGTCATCAATAAGACATGAAAGAGCATCCATTACAAAACAAAACAGAAACAGACTCAAAGGACAACCTTGTCTTATACCAAATGAAGAGTTAAAAAACCCTTCCAGGCCTCCTTCAATACAAATAGAGAATTTAATGTCATTAATACAAGCTTTGATCCAATGTATGAAAAGTGGAGGAATCACCTTTTGGGCCAACCTAGCAAAAAGGAATTCCCTAGACACCGTGTCAAAAGCTTTCCTGATATCGAATTTAGCACAGAAAAAACTATTCTGACTAGTCTTAGAGATGAAACCAAGTATTTCAGATGCTAGAATAGTGTTCTCTGAAGAAACTCTATTAGCAATAAAAGCAGCTTGGCTATGATGAATGATGTAAGGCATGAAAGGCTTAAGCCTGGAAGCAAGAATCTTGGCAATAATCTTGTGAAAAACATTACACAAGGAAATAGGCCTGAAGTCTTGAATAGAATCTGCAAGAATTTTCTTGGGGATAAGGGCAATAGCAGTGGTTTTAGCCCTGTCAGGCAGATAACACTTGTTAAAAAAAGACTTCACCGCATGACAAACAGAAATCCCAGTGATATGCCAAGTACGTTTGAAAAATTCTGCATTATACCCGTCCGGCCCTAGAGCAGACGAAGAACAACCAGCCATAATAGCTTTTTTAATCTCCTCATTGGTTACAGGCAAGACCAAAATATCCTTAGCAATGTCTGGCAACAAATTTCCAGGCAGAAATGAGTCCAGATTTTGAAAAAGAGAAGATGGGGAGTTGTAAAGGTTTTGAAAATGATGAACAATCCCACTGAAATCCACATCTTGAGAATTACCACAGATCAAAGAATTAAGAATACATCTATTGTGAGATGCCCTTAACTTAAACTTGGAGTAAAGGAACTTAAGATCTTCCTCACCATGCTTAATCCATTTGATCTTGGCTCTTTGTATGACCCATTTAGCCCTCAAAGAGGCATAGAAGGCAATTTCAGAGTTGATTTTCTTAAGATTCCCACAAAGAAGAGGATTGAGAGGTTCCTGTTCAAGTAAAAGTTGGTAATGCTCTTGGAGGAAAGATAATTCAGTGTATTTTTCCTCAAGTGAATTAGAAGATTCCCAATTTTTTGTTTTAATCATCTCTTTCAGATTTTTTAACTTTTGATATAGGCAATGAATAGGATTGCCAATAGTTGGAGAAGCAAACGTATCAATCAGAACATCCCAAAATTCAGGAATATGGCACCAGTAATTTTTGAACATAAACCTCTTCTTTCTAGCCTTCTTGTTGATAGTACCCAAGAAAAGGAAATTGTGATCAGAGACCGAGCTACTCCCCAGGAAGTAGTGAGAATTTGGGAAGGAGGAAAGCCAAGCTTCATTGGTGAGGATACGATCCAACTTGATGTGAATAATATTATCCACCCTTTGGTTGTACCAAGTGAAAAAATTACTAGAAGACGGAAGGTCAACAAGATTGCAGTATTAGCCTGAGTTTTTTTTTTTTGTTGTTGCAGGAGTTAGAGAAGGAAGATTGAAAGGTTTGTGCTGGGAGCCAGTAAAAAGAAAAAGTCCCATAAGGCTTTATCTTCTCACATTTTTAACTAAAAAAAGAACTGTTCTCGATTGAGGTAAAGTCATATCACAGAGCTGACGGGAGAACCTATAGCAGTGGTATTTTGGGGATTCAGCTGGAGACTTGTATAGAGGTTTTCACTCAATGAGGTATTTGGTTTAAATGAGATTAGATATTTCATTTGACTTTCATTTTCTTATCATATTAATAATAATATTTAATAATAAAATATTATTATTTACATTAAAATTAAGTCACAATAATAACACAGTAATAATTTTTTTTGATAACATCTCGATTTGAGTGAAATTTCCTCAAAATATGTGCAATTCCCTTGAAAATCATGTCGATTTCATCGAATATTGAAATTAAATAAATTGATAGTGCATTTAAGATATTGCCAATATCTCGATTACAACAGCGCAGTCCATTTCATGATCGAACGTCGTTTCGTCATCGTCGAGGCTAATTTCCTTTGTAATGCCTGCCTTCACAGGATTGCCCCTTTGAAATTTGTAACACCACATCAAATGATCTAATTTGATCAAATAAACTATAGACTCTTAATGTTGATGATGTTCTGGACACAACAGTACCATCCATTTAGCAATTAGCCATCCCGTCGTCTCCGTAGAGCCTAATTTCCACAATATGCGTATCCTTGCATTATATTGGGATTGCCTCAAGATATATGTCACCTATATGGGTGCTTCAAATTGAATAAACAAAAAAATGCATTTTTGAGAGGTTGACATTATTCCGGACGCAACGGTCAAGTCCGTTTGTCAATCTGACATTGTTTGATCAACCTTATGCTTTAGTTTCGGGTGTCAGTCATCCCTTTTAACCAGTCTCATCCAAACCGATTGTGAGGGGCCTCGACCAAATAAAATTTAGTGTCTTGATCTCAAGAATGCCATCTGTTTAACAATCAAGAGTCGTTTGACCCTTCAAGTGACATGCGACGCCACGGTGCATATTGCTTTATTCACCAGTTTGGGTCCTTTCTCGCGTGGTTTGAGGTATAGGGGTAAACAAAAACATGATTTATGTATTTAGAATTCTAAAAGCCTGGAGATTGTTCCACATAAATATCCTCTTAAATTATCCCATTTAAAAAGGCACTTTTAACATCCATTTAATATAATTTAAATCCTCTAAAATATGCAAAGGCTAACAAATCACTAATTGCTTCAAGTCTAGATACACGGGCAAAAGTCTCCTCAAAATCAATCATTTCAATATGATTATACCCCTTAGTCACTAATCTAGCCTTATTTCTAATGACTACTTTTGAGTCATTCATTTTGTTCTTGAATACCCTCTTAGTTCCAACTTCACTTTAATCCTTTGGCCTAGTAGTTAATTCCCAAACTTTATTTCTTATAAATTGATTTAATTCTTCTTATATAGGTAATATCCAAAATTTATCTGAAAGTACTTGATCAATATTTGTGGGTTCTATCATTGAAATAAAAGCTGAATGATTAATTTCTTTGTTCAGTCCATGCCTAGTCCTAACACCCTCACTAGGTTCCCCTATAATCAATTCCTTTAGGTGATCTTTAGACATCTCCAATCTCTAGGCATTGGCTTTTATTTTTCCAAATTTTCTTCTAAATTTATTTTCTCAATCTTTTGGGAGTCAATTTATATCTCATCTTCTTCAACTATCGGCTCTTTCAAACTTCCAGATTCATCAAATACAACATGTGTGGTCTCTTCAATTACCAAAGTTCTTTTATTGAATACTCTATAAGAATTTCCAACACTTGAGTTTCCTATTAAAATTCCTTCATCGGATTTTGGATCAAATTTTCCTAAGGAAGATTTTTCATTGTTATATATGAACACCTTACATCCAAAGACATGCAAATATGATAAATTCGGTGTTCTTCCCTTTAGTAACTCATAGGGTGTTTTATTTAAGTTTGATCTAACATTCACCCTATTCAGAACATAACATGCTGTGCTAACTGCTTTAGCCCAAAAATATTTAGGAAGTGAATATTCTGCCAACATGGCTCAAGTGATTTCAATTAATGGTTTATTTTTCCTTTTGACTCCCCATTCTGTTGAGGGGTTCTAGGTGTAGAAAAATTATAATCAATCCCTTTCTCCTTACAAAATTCCTTATATTTTTCATTTTCAAATTCTCCTCCATGATTACTTTGAATTGTTAAAATCTCGCTTTCTGGTTTCCTTTGAATCCAAGTTAAAATTTTTCTAAATTTTTCAAATGATTCACTCTTATGATATAGAAATCTAACCCGTGTGAATCTTGAAAAATCATCCACAATTACAAATCTGTATACCTTCCCTTCTATACTTACAGTTCTAACTGGTCCAAAAAGATCCATATGCAATATCTCCAATGGTTTACTAGTTCTAAGATCCTTATTGGACTGAAAAGATGACTTCACCTATTTTTCTAATTGACATGCATCACAACGGTGATCGTTAGTAAAGTCTAGTTTTGGTATACCTCTTACTAAGTTCTTTTGGGTAATCCTCCTAAGATTTTTCATGCTAGAATGATAAAGTCTCCTATGCCAAAGCCATGACTAATCAAAAATAGTTTTTAAATAAAAAACAGTATGAGTTTTGATGCAATTCAAGTCTAGCATATACACATTGTTTACCCAAATACCATTCAAAATATCAGTACCATTCAGGCTTAATATGCAGCTAGTAGGAAAAATTTTTACACAATAACCTCTATTACATAGCTGACTGATAGTCAGAATATTATGCTTTAAGCCTTCTACTAACAAAACATTTTCTATAAACAAATTTTTCAAGTTCCCAATTGTACTTGACTCTACCACATACCTTATGGTGTTATCTCCAATTATAATCCTGCCTCCACTCTTGGATTTCAAAGATATAAATTATGCAGTATCTATAGTCATATTCTTTGAGCAACCACTATCCAGGTACCATATGCTCTCACGAGACCTTATGTGAGAGTGATTCTGCAAAAATATCAAATATTCGACCTGGGAAACCTAATAAGTTTGGACTCACCTTTTTGTAAATTATAAACAGATGCATGCATGTTATGTCTAGATTTATGCATCTTAGGTCACCACACCAAATGAGTTTTCTTATCCAATGTACAGGTGTGTGCTATTAGTCCAAATAATCCACAATTAAAGCATTTGACTCAAGTAAATGGGTTTTTTAATCTTCTATAGTATTTCTGCCTATTCAAGGATTGCATAAATTTAGGATACAAAATAGGATTAGTGAAATCTTCAAGTCTTGGGGTATCCTATTATCCTCGAGAGCTATTATCTTTAGTTTATAAAATGAATTCATATCTTCCAATATACGATTTGTATAATTTATCTGATAAATTTTGCTATCAGATTCATCCTTAAAATCTTTAAATTCTTTTTCAAGTTGTGCATAGGATGATTTTAAATTTTCATGGTTTTTATTCAAATCGTTAAACTCATCAAATAATTTCATATGATTTTTATTAATTAAAGCATGATCTTTCCTAAGGATCTCTTGTTCTCTTTATAGTTTATGTAACTCTAAGTTCAGACTAGAATGCATTTTCTTTAACTTCCTATATGCAACATGTATGCGATCAGAAACTTCTAAAAGTTCATTATAAGTCAAGTCAAATACCTATTCTTGATCTGACTAATCAAGATTATCGGCCATCAAACATAGATTGGTGACTTCTTCTTCCTTTCCAATTTCTGATGAGTCTGAAGATGAGTCCGGACAGAAAGTTTTTTGAATTTCTTCTTGCCCTTTATCACTATTAGTTTCTCCTCTACCTTCTCCTTGCTAGGAGTGGCTTTAAATTTTAGGCATTCTGATTTAATGTGTCCAGATTTCCTACACTCATAGCAAATAACATCATTTGAAATCTTAACATTCTTATTAAACTTACCTCCATTCCATTGCTTGCATCTCTTTTGCTTTCTCTTCAAAAGCTTTTGAACTATTTAGTCATTAGTGTAATGTTATCTTCATCCTCAGGTTATGATAGATCACTCTTCGGCTCCTCCATTTTAAGTACTATGTTATTCTCCCTCATGATTCACCTGCATCAATCTCTCTTTGATTCACTCCTTACTCATAAGCAATTAGTGATCTTAGAAGATGGATAATAAAGTAAATATTTAAATCCTTATACTCTATAATCACAGTTATTTTAGCATTATATGTAGTAGGCAAACAATGAAGTATCTTATTAACCATTTCAGCATTCGTTAGTTTCCTACCCAATGCATGTAAAGAGGTAATTATTTGTGTGAATCCTGTGTACATGTTAGAAATGGATTCATTAGATTTCATGCAAAATAATTCATAGTCATGCAACAAGATATTAATTCTGAATTGTTTAACTTCATTAGTCCCTTCATATGTTATACAAAGTCTATCACATATGTCCTTTCCACTCTTGTAAGTGGAAACCCGCATGCTATCTTCTGATCTAAGTGCAGAAAAGAAATTATTTAAATATTTAGCATTTAATTATGCTAAATCACATTTTTCTACTGTCCCATCCGCAAAGGATGTTTCTACTCTAATTCCATCAACTAGTCTAGTTGGTTTTATATAGCCTTCTTGTACTAAAATCCACATTCGATAATCATGTGACTCTAAAAATGTAGACATGCATGTTTTCAAAAAATTAAAAAGACATTATCAAACAAAGGAGGTCTTATGATCGAATATCCTTCATGTTTATTTCGGTTTTCGAATGTAGCCATGGTCGTTAATAAAAAAGTAGTCTAAACTTATGATTTTGAAACTAAGCTATGATACTACTTGTTGAAACTTGTTAATTATAAATTAGATTGTTAGACCTAAGCTTATGTCCCAAAAGACTAACCAAGAAGGGGGGTGAATTGGTAATTTAAAAAATTCTCCCTCTTTTAAACTGATTAAATTTTTAGTGAAATTTTTAAAATAATTTGTTCAACCACAGATAAAAAAAATAGTAAAGTAAAAAGCAACGGAAAATAAAAGACATAAAATTTACAGTGGTTCGATCAAACATGACCTACATTCACTCCCTAAAGTTTCCCACTTCAGGTATTGCACTATTACCATAAGTGTCTCTCCTTTGCCCCCACAACAAGGTGGAGAAGCCTTCACAAAAACTCTCTTCCACCACTACCCAGTGCAGCAGAGAATTGTTATCCTTTCAGACCCTCCAAGTGTTGGAATAGAACTCTCATCCTTTTACACCCTCCAAGTGTTTGCAGATAATCGTCAGCTATTCACACTCTCCGAGTGTAGGTAGAGAACCTTCATCCTTTCACACTCTCCAAGTGTTGGAAAAAAACACTTTAGCTGTTCACAGTCCTTGAGTGTTGACAGAGAACCAAATCTCCTTGAAAGATCTTCTAACAAGAAATCTAGAATGACAAGAAAAAAAGTGAAGTAATCATAATTCACAAACAAAGATCCTTACCTTTGAATAATCAAGTGAACCCTTCAAGCTCCAGTAATAAGAACTCTCCTTCAAACACTCTCTCTCACTCTCTCCTACAATCTCCCTTCAATATGCATGAAGACTAATAGAAAAAAAGATTGCTTGATAGTTTTAAGTGACCCTTTTATAAGAAAGACACAAAAAAACATCAAAAAATTTTAAAATTTCAATTCTGTATGTTCATGATCGTCCTGTGTGATCCAATAACGTGCGTATAAACAATGTAAAAATTGTTTCGTACGACCTTAATATGTATTGGTATGAACTACCTTCATACCCGATCATCATAACGTACGATTATGGTTCATCTGATACAAATCATTATTCCCAAGGTTTGTTGGGAAGAAAATGCAGGATGGATCGCAAGTTCAAAGAACATAAGACATCGTCCTTAGACGAACGGGTAAATTGTCTGGATGAATAGTAAGTGAGATTCTAGAGGACATCGTCTTAGGACGAACAGGATAATTCATATATATGAATAATTCAAAGTGAGATTTTAGAGGACATCGTCTAAGGATGAATAGTATAATTCATCTGGATGAATAATTCAAAGTGAGATTTCAGAAGATATTATCCTGGGACGAACATGATAATTCTTCTTGACGAATAGTTCAAAGTGAGATTCCAGAGGACATCATCCAGGGAAGAACAGGATAATTTGTCTGGACGAATAAGAATTAGAAAATTCTTTCAAACCCTCTGTTCATTCCATTGCTCTTCGAGGAGTATAACTAACTTAATCATCCCGTATGAACATGGTTCATCCTGTACGATCAGTATATTAAAGTTATGAATTTAAAGCTCTCCCCCGATATGTGTGTGCTATGTTACTTAATTACAATCACACTCTTTCGGACTCAAGTAAAAGAAAAATACATACTCCAAGTTACAAAATATTTTAAGAAAATCTTGATTTAAAGTCTTGAACAATCTGGAGTATGATTTTTTTGAAATGTTATTACACACAAGAACAAAAAACAATTCCTTCCAAAACGTGTTAGCAGAAAAATAATAAAATTTGGAATCATCAAAACATACAAGTTGAAATAATATAAGTCATGCAAAGCTAAGAAGCAACTCTCTCAACATGATAGATCCTCAATTGACATTAAACTCTCAAAATATAAATTTAGTGACATCCTGAACCTCCCAGATTTTTCTAGTATTTTTTAGGAGCCCTTAGACCCCTTAATTAACAAATCCTAGTTTACCCATTAATTAGGGCCCCAATAACTTTAAAAAGTTGTCATAAATTCATTTCAACTTAGAAAATTATTTGTAATACCTCAAACTATTCATAATTTAACCCTTAACCTCAAATAATTAGGGTCCCTTAGATTGATTTTAATTTGGATCTTAATTTAATTTTGATTTAAATATACTTTTTTTGGCCTTATTAAATATTTAAAAATTATTAAAAATTTCAAAATTTCTTCAAACACTTGGAAACACTTCCTTATATAAATTCTGACTTTTGGGGGTGATTCTAATTAGTTTGGAGCTGATTTGAATCAAAACCCCTAAGGTACCCCTTTATTAAAGAATTTTGATAATTCATTAATTGCCTAAAACTTTTAAAATTCATAACTTTGCCCAAAAAACTTCAAATATAGCAAACTCAAAGCCTAATTACTCCCTGTAAGCCCTAATGTTTAACTAAAATTTTAGAACTTCTAAAAACAGCCTATTTATGAAAATGATCTTTTGGACCCCCTTAACCTAGAACATAGGAGGATCCAAATCCTTCCAAAATTGGCTAATATAATTTAAAATTCTAAGATCACTACCCTAAGAATTAAAAGGGATTAATAAACTAAGTTAACTAAATTTGTTCCCAATTTATTAATATTTAAATTTTAATTAAAGTTTCTCTATTTAGCCTTCAATAAACTTAAACTCTATACAAATTGAACAAAGTTCCTTGCATATGACCTATCCAAAGCCACATAAGCCTACTACACACACATAAGTTTTCTAGGGCTCAACTTCTAGCTCTAGGATTAGGGCTGGTGCTTTATTTCTTTTCCTACATTTTATGATGCAATTATGTGTGGCACGAGTGCTGATTGATTGCCCTTATTTATTGTGATTGATGTGATGCTTATTTCGTTATTATATTTCTATGCTTTGATTATAATTGATGTGTGTGTTAGACTACCCATGGACTAGGGCCACTTTTATACTAATCCAATCTTAGAAAGGTGGCCACGCTTATGCAGCACTAAAATAAAGGGGGCAGTAATAATTAAAAGCTTTATGACTAACACTATTTTCTATATATACTCCAGAGACTTCTTAGCCCCCCACTTTAAAATTAAAAGAGTATGGCTAAGCATGTTTACCTTTTATGAACAAAATATTAATTGCTTGGGATATGATATATGAACTGCTTATGATTTTTATTAGGATTACCAAGCATGAGTTCAAGTCTAGATTTTCTTTTTTAAATATAATGTAATTTGCTATATTAACTTGTGAAGGTCCTTAAAATTTTGTCATTTTAAGCACTCAGTACCCAAAGAGAATAAGAAAGGCCCTTTATAGGGAATTTCATAATCATTTGGCTGCCCTTTCGGAGGACGAACAATACGGAGCTCGAAGGAGACGATCTGAAGGAAGATGAGCCATACGAGGATGATCCACTTGAAGATGAAGACTTGAAGATGAAATTCCTAGCTTTTAAGACTTGTGTCATTCATTAAGATTAGAATATATGTTATTATCGGTGGAGCCTAGCCACCATTACTTTTTTGTTGACCCTGGGTTGTATTTATACGGCACTTGCTGTGGACTTTCTCACTTTACTTTTTTATAGAGTTATATTGATGTGTTCACTAATAATTACATAATAGAACTAGCCTACTTTTTCTAGTTTTATTTCTTGCATATGCTTAGCCTATTTTTGCTAGGCTTTTTAAGGACTAAAACTTTTTCTACTCATAATTAACATTCAAAATTTTAAGGTTTAAATAACTTAGAAACGTAATGACCCATGGAATAGCCAGAATCATTCAGGGTCACTTGAATATTATTGCATCCTTTGCTCTCCCTTCTAATAAGACACCTCCCCGCTTGCGGGTAGAGTCCAGATAATCTGGCCTATGAGAATGAAGTGCCAGACCTACGGAGGCCCAATTTTTTCTAAAAACTTATATTATATAAGCTTATTTTTAAAATCTTATGAAAATTTGATTTGAGACCATTTCAACTAGTATATATTATATTAGAAACTAATCTAATTACAACTATAATTGCATTAGCTTTAGGAGCATTCACCCTATATAAGTCTAGGGCCAATTAGGAAAATCTCTAGACATCGGCCCTACTTTGAAAAACTAAACTGCTTACCCCATCTTTCATAAAGTCTAGACTACATGGATATTATACACTTAGGTGGTTAGCTAGCTTTCCTTTTCTGGTAGGATATAAGCCCGTATGCATTAGCTAGGACAAGGATGTTAGTGTTGGATAAAAAACTAAACCCACCTTAGATTTGAGGTTCAAGGCTACTAAATTTGGGTCTCGTAGTATTCCTAATTGGTAGATAAGTCTCCCTTTCTTTGAGAGCTATAAATCCTATTTATCCGTGTCACATAGATGACGCAAATTCCATCTTTTCCCTTTGTATGTTTTGAGTATATGATTATTTTCCTGTAATTACTGCCTTAGTTTCTCCGGATGCTGTGTGAACTGTATATATATAATAAGCTGAGTTGAGCCCTTTCTTTTCTTATAAGTAGAATTTCTTAGTCTCCCTTTGTGTGCCAATTCCTTGTCTGGGAAGAATAATGTTGGATCCTTAAGTGAGAGTTTTCTCTAGCCCTAGGCTTGAGATGTAATTGATCACGGGGGCTTGCTTCCATGGGAAATGAAACTCCACCATCAAATAAAGCCCACTCGAGTTGATGTATCGGGTGGGGGAAACTCATTATTTTGATCAGGTCATATATATTACTACCCATCGAGGTGCAATGGTGAGAGCTATTATCGTCAATGGTTAGTCATATGTACGATCTAATCTGCCCTCCCACTGGCCTGTTTGTGAGGAGTGTAGAGGTCTGCGATCGTTTTTATCTCTCAGGGTGGTGCAGTTGTATACCCTCTACACTATGTTGCCATGAGTGATGTCCTTTTGGAGGTCTACAGAGATCCATTAAAATACTCTTGTAATATCTATATCTTGTACTTCCTTGTTATCAATAAAAATGAGTTTGTTACAATTCTACTCCTTGCCTGGCTAAATTATCTTATTTTTGATTAAAGGTGTAAGTATCATATGCGGTACTGATGAATTCATGCATTCCTTAAATGATTAAAAATATATTTTTAATATTACCAGATCATTATTAAATGCATATAGTATCCATATATATAGTTAAAATTAGTTGCAATGTTGGGTCTCGAAAGAAGGAAGACAACATAACCAAGATTATAAAATTACTATGCATCGTAAATAGGTGTAGTATTGTATGAAATGTACTAAATTCTTAAGTAGATGATATAACTGTAGGAAGTCAACAGACATCCTTTGTTCCAACAAGCTTAACAGATATTTGTGGATGCATATGTTATAAATAACATCACAATTAAAAGAGATTCATTAGGAAAAATATATTATTTGCTTTCATCAATTCAAAATATTATATTCATATAGGATATTCATTATATTTATCAAATTTTATTTAAGTGATTGAATTTACACAACATTTATTTTTTATTGAGTAGTATAATTATTGTTATCTTAGTGGACAGTACTAGTGTTTGCAAGTGAGCACATCTTTCTCGATGGATCGATACTCGACACTATCACTATATTACTTGATTTTGCATTCATAATTACGTATATTAATTAGGGATTTTATAATTTTTATATTTTAAAGAAAATCTAAGAATTGTTAGGATCCCTAATTAGTTTTATGATTTGATAGGTTACCCCACTAGCCCCATCAATAACCACTAAAAATCTTAGTTCAACAGAGATAACGGTTGATTTTATAAGATTTACTTTAATGGAGATTTAATTAAACCCTGAGTTATAATTAGGGTTAATTTGACTGGAATTTCGTAGATCGTTTATTTTTAAATAATTTTATATTAAAATTATAATTTAATATATATTTTTATAATTTATTTTTAATTTATTATAAATTTTAGAAATTTCAAGCCTAAAATTGTGCCTGATCTCAGGTTTGGTAAATTAAAATGCTTAGGGACCCCTAATTAATAAAACTTAAATTCTAAGGTTTTTAATTTTACTAAGTAAGCTAGGTTTAAATTTCAATCATATTGGATTTAAAATAAATTTCCTAGAATTTTTCCAAGTTTACTTGACCTAACCCAATGTTTAGTTACCTAGGTGTCTTTAGTTTTTATCAAGGCTTTAACTTAATTATATCTAACCCACAAAGAAAATATACAAACCATACAAAACCTAGACTTAAATGATCTATAAATTATTATTAATAATATTATAAATATTGAGATCAAATAACTAAGGTATTTATAAAGTTAAATTATAATAGTAGAAGATTCAAACATGGTTGAGAAAATTATAAGATGCTGGAAATGTCCAATATTTAACTCCCTCTAAATTTCAAACCAAAATGGATGAGTATTTTTGAAGTAATTAAATTAAATCAAATTGCATTCAATGTCAAATTAATTCATATAAAATTATCAAATTTAACAAGTTTATTTTTAAGTTATGAAGCTTTCTCCCCCAAATATAGAGCAGTAATTTCTACAAATTGGCCTAGTAAGTGATTTATTGGGATTTTTGGAAGTTAAAGTGTTTAAAATACATTTAAATTTTTATGTAAAACCATTTATATAAGTAGTATAGATGTGTCATGGTCTTTCTAGATAGCAGAGTTTGTTGGAGGGTAAAAAGTGCTAAGTGTAAATTATGTATTTTTTATTATCTAAAAAATTAGTGAAATGTGGTATTTTAATAATATTATGCAAAATTATTTTGTAAAAAAGGAGAGAAATTCATAAGTATTGAACTAGCATTATAGCGCTACATCTACTAGAGTCGTAGCATCTACAACACCTCAGCATTAGATTAGAAAATCACTGCTCCAGAGGCTTTGAAAAATTGGAAAATAATTCAACACGCTAATGGAGCCAAGGTTAGGTCATAGAGCTTCATAGTGACACATCATAAAAAATCAGCATCGTAGCACTTGAGTCTCAAGAATTTGAGAGTCGGAGCGCTATGCATTGCAATGTCATTGTGCTAGATTGCATATTCAAGAATTGCAGCACTAAACTACTGTTGTCTCATGGTGTGGCAGTTGATGAAAGATGGAGTGACACTGAATCAAGGGAACAATGTATTATTTCGATCAATAGACGCAATGAGTAAGCATAATCATGTAGTGGAACAACTCAATAACACCGAGGTGCTCATATATCTTATAATGCAGCAATCCCACCATGTCAGCCATCATGACACTTGAGCCTATTTTTATACTTAGTATAAATAATTTTTAGTTTGAAAATTGTGGAAGTTCTATCATAAATAGTGTGAAATTATACCTTTTTATAGTGCCACCTTAAATTCAAGTCAAAGGGAGGATAGGGACAACCAAATGACTTTCTTTGAAGATCATAATCTATCTTTTTGTGAGAAATTATACATTTAGAGGATAAATTAGTGTGGAAATTACATTTGAAATATTCACGTAACATTTTCCTTTTCTCTTGTATCTTCTCTTTATACAAAAAATAAAGATGTTTTTGCTTTGTATCTTTATCATATCTGGCTAATTTCTTAGTTGGGCTAATGCTGTGAATACATTGAAAGTAATAATGTAGAATCTTATGCATTGAATGAAATTATGAACATTTTAAATATCCTCCATTCTTCATTTAACACATACAATGGCCATGTGTATAGTTAATATC
Organism: Dendrobium huoshanense; assembly: GCA_016618105.1. Taxonomy (NCBI): domain Eukaryota; kingdom Viridiplantae; phylum Streptophyta; class Magnoliopsida; order Asparagales; family Orchidaceae; genus Dendrobium; species Dendrobium huoshanense. Next base: position 17,205,738 of record CM028351.1, on the reverse strand, counting down.
TAGTGTGATATATTACCTCGATAGAGGAATAGTAGAGCAAGTAGGAGTATAGGAATGGAAGTGTGGAATGCTTATATATAGTATATTATGCCTTCTAATATCTATGTAAACATTAGAATTATAGGAAGCCTATAAATCTTCCATTTCACTCAAACAAGGTTGGCAGAGATATAGCGATGAATATAATCTGATCCACATCAATATTTAAGAGTCTCATTAGAAAAGATTTATTTTTTTACTTACATTAGTAAAAAAAGAGTTAAGATTGGGTACCATGTTTATCTTTTTGCTTTCTCTATAAGTGGAAAAATCCAAAACCAATTATTTTTGTTTAGTAGGATAGATCTTACATATGTAGTAGATAGTAGTAATTTATTTAAAATCTAGCATAACACTATCATATGTGATAAACCCTCTCTCAATTAGTTTATTACTTAATTGACACATATACTTGCATATTTAGTGGGTAATATATATCAAAGAAAATATAAGGTTTAATTTACTCTAAGGCATATAATATTTCATATACTTCTTAAAAAAAAGTATTAAAAAAAATATTTCATGCACTTCTTCAACTAGCCAATCCACACATCAAGTTTTTGGCACATTTGCGGTGTAAGTAACTTACATATTGTAATTTTAAACTATATTTTTTAAATTAGTTACATATTTAAACCTATTTATATCCTTTATCTTTATTTTACAATTTTGGTTAAAAGATTTAAAAAAGAATAACTATTATTTTATAGTTTTAAAAATGGCCTCACAATGTTTTACCCAATTGGTTGGATATATTGAGATTTTATAATGGACTGGTAGCATCCCTTAGGTTGATTATTGATGCTTTAGCTATATTATCTTTAATGTCTAAGCTATTTGAGGAAGCTTGAGAATTAGCTGAGAAATGACTAGAAATAAGTTTTAGTGGCCATCTGATAAGGTGAATCCCAAGAGAGTAGTTGGAGTTTATGAATCAGATGCATTATCAATTCTTGTTATTTATATAGTAATTATTTCTAAATCACCAGATACTATTGGAGTTAGTTCAAGATTATGATAACTTATATAATTGGAAGAGCATGATTTGAATTTAATTGTAATTAATAACATTAAGATTGAGAATGTGAATGTCATTGGAAGACAAAATAATCCCAATTCTAAAACTTACAATCCAAGTTGTAGGAACCACCATAATTTTAGTTATTCTAATAATATTATTAGCTGTAACAATTAGAGGAATCTAAGTCAATTAAATCCAAGAGGAAATTTGAATAATCTATAGCAACGTGTAGTAAACAATATACTTTTTTTCCCCAAGTTTTAATCAAAATAGTTAATTCAGAGATAGGATGACACCCTTGGAAGAGGTAGTGATTTAATTGAAAAAATAATTGCAAAGTTAAGCTTCTTTAATTAAAAAGTTTTAAAATTAATTAGGAAAACTATCTCTTTTTGTAGCAAACCCTTTGAATCATTATAAGCAATACTGAAATTAATCTAAGGAGAAAGGGAAGGAGCTTTGTGTGGACTACATGAGAAGCGGTAGTGATGCATCCAAACAAAAATGGAAAATCTTTTTAAGTTTGGCTCAAGACTACAAATTTAGTATTATTTGGGAGGCAACCCAATTCTATTATGTGTTTTAATTATTTATTGGTTTGCTTATGAGTTTTTTAGTTTATATTGTATGTTTAAAAATTATAAAAATAACATATGTATTGTTTGTTAAGACATTAAATTTAATTTTGCCTAATTAAAAAAAATTTTCGAGCAAAATTTAGGGTGCTAAATTTGAACTAGCACCATATTGTTAAGACTATGAGTGTCATGGCTTTTGCTTGTGAAGCGTTGTAGCTTTCAAACTTTACATTTAAATGCTAAAGTCTTAAGAAAATCAATTGAACATAATTTCACACTATAGTCCTTAATAACACAAAAGTGCTCTATTACAATTAAGAGTGTTACAATGTTATCCTCTTGAGTACAATAGTGTTATGTTTTATATATCTATTGTAAAACTCATAATGCATTCAAAGGTTAATACTTTAATATCCTTTATTATGAAGTTTTACTAAGCACCATAGTGTTTCCAACAGCGCTATAGCTTTAACTTAAAATCATAATTATGTGTTGAAGCACCATGATGATAGTATGTATTAACACCATAGCTCTTTAACATGTCAAATGCCAAAGGATTTCTCTAGTCAAAAATCATCATTTCATTTTCTAATGTCATAGCCTTAATGCCAAGCATACCATACTACTATTGTGCTTGTTGATTTGATTATTTTGTCATTTTGTCTTCTTTATTGCCAAAATACTGCACTTTTGTGTGGGGCAATGTTCATTCTATAAAAAATAGAAATGGTTTGAATTTAATTGTCATTTCATCAAACCCCCTTCTCCTCTACATTTTCTTTATTTTCTTTGATGTTTATAATTTAGTGTAGCAATGGCCCAAAAATATTTTGCAATAATAAGAGACCCATTTCTACCTATGATAAAAATCACTTCATATTCAGTGAAGATGAAGAACGATATGCTAGCGATTTTGTAACCATGCAGTTCATTCTTGAATGAGGATTTATAAACATAGGTGGAGAGGTAATACATATGATTATGAACCAGGGTTGGGAAACTCTTTGTAAAGAAACCTTTGTATCCATTATAAATTTTTCCCATGTGCTTTTTGCCAATGCAAAGGATGCTCAAAATAATAAATGTTATGCCCTAGATAAGTGGGATTCATTTGATCTCTCAGCTATTAATTGACTTTATGATATGGAAGATGGTGATAAATATGGCTTTAGTTTAGCACTCATTGACCATCAGGAGATTTTGAGACAAGTTTGTGAACCCTGGAGTTGGGTTGTTTGGAAGGAAAGTGGTTGTAAGGTAATTAATTTTCTAGCTATCCCATTTGACCCAAGTTTTTAAAGCATGAACTTATTTTTTTTATACTCATCTTTAATTGAGTAGAAACATTTGTGATGACATTAGGGGCAAGGTTGTATTAAATTATTCTATTCAAGTGTGGCACCCTACTAATATTGGGATGCTTATCCGTTCATCTCGTATGTATATCATTAGTAGCACCACTTTTATAGGTTTAGTTCACACCGCTCTACTTAATGATCTTTGTATTGTTGCTAGTGTTAGAGAAGATCTAGTTGAAGAATAACTTTGTCAAATTTCTTCCCTCACTAAAAGGAAAATAAAGAGCTCTAAAGACTAGTTGTAATGGAGGCTAGACCCAAAGAGCCCAAGTTGATCAATAGACCATTAGTAGAACTGTCAAGCTTCCGAATACTCTTGGTGAGAAGGTTGTATACTTGAGGGAGAATTAGATTGAGTCACTAATTTTTTTGTTGAGAATAGGAGTTAGTAGGATCACTACTCTAGAATGCAAGAAAAAAATTACCAATATATAGTTGAATTAAATGAAGTTTTAGTGAGATTGTTCAGAATGAGCTCCTTCATTGAAATTCACGACCATCTTAATTTTCTTACTACTATGGAGTACCAATATTTCATTTGGACCTAGCCTAATGATGATGATGAGGAGGAGAAGGATAAAGAATATGGATATTCTGAATTATTATGGGTTATCATTTTCTTTTCTTTGTTTAATTATTCACTTTTTTGCTAGAGAGAGAGAGAGGAGAGAGTGTTTGATGTTGTTATTGTTGTTTGTAGTTTTCTTTCTTTTATTTATTTTTGAGTTATTTTCTTTGGAGGAAATCCTCATGATGATATAATTTGATGGATGACTATGATAGCCATTATTGATGAATTATCAGTGAGTAGGTGATTAGACATTATATTTGGAGAATAGTGCTTCATGCACTACAATTATCTCTATATCTATATTAGTTTGTATTTCATTGCCTTGAAGTTTTTTTTTTATTATTTTAATGAAAATGCAAGTTATTTTCTTTTTATGCATCAAGTTATTTTATTTTTTATAATTTTATTTATTCTTGTTTATATTATTTTAGTTCCATCAATCACATTTAAATAAACTTTTCACACATGTTAATTGTTGAAATCTATTCACCATTTTTGTACTTAGTTTTTAAGAGTTCTACCATAAATTTTGTGGGATTATACTTTCTGTAGTTCCCCCATAGAATCAAGTCAAAGGGAGGCTAAGAAAGAGTAAGATACTTTCTTTGAAGATCTTAGCATATCTTGGAGTGTGCACTCATACATTTGGAAGAGAAAAGTGTGTAGAGAGTACATTTGTACTATTCAGGTGATATTTTACCTCTTCTCATGTATCTTCTCTTTTATGTAAAAAATGAACATGTGATTTATTCTATCTTTATCATGTTTAGCTAATTTTTAAGTTTTGGGCTAATGTTGTGAACACATTGGAAGTAATAATATAGACTCTTGTGCCTGGAATCAAATTATGGATGTTTTCAATATCACATATTCATAATTTAATGCATATAATTATCATGTGTGTAGTTAATTTCCACTATTATATATTGCCTTGACAGAGGAATATTGGAACATATAAGTGTGCCAGAATGGAATGCTTGCATGCCTAGACATACGATGTGAAACTTTATAGTTTCTATGGAGACAATTAGAATTATAGGAAGCATATAAACCTCCCTTTCAGCCCTATAATCTCGATAGAGATCTAGGGATATATTTGCTCTAATCCATGTCAATATTTAAGAGTCTCATTAGAAATCCTTTACTATATTACATAAATTAATCCTAAAAATTATTTATATCTTGTATCTCATTCACTTTTTACTTTTACTTGTAAGTGGCAGAATCTAAAAACCTTGATTTTTATTTAGTAGGCTAAATCTTGTATCTATAGTACACATTAATAGTTTAGATGCAATTTTTGTAGAATACTTCCTTGTGGGATCAATACTCTCTCAATCACTTTATTATTTGATCAGAACATATACATTTGTATCTAATGTGAAATCTATATCAAAGAAAACATTAGTACTAATTGACCCTAATGCATATTCCATTTCATACACGCATTCAGGTTTCCATGCTCCACATCAAAAGGAGCTAGTCAAGCCGCTTAACTAAGTCAGCAATATGTCTGGTCATTTGATCACATATGGTATTGATCATAAAACCTAGATCTATTCCTTTGTTCAATAATATAAGAGGGTCATAAGGGAAATAAGATAAAATAAAATCATGATTTTTCATGCAAAAACATGCAGGATGGATAGTTAGGATCACATATTCTTCCTCTAGATAGTGGGGGGAAGAATTTTTATTTGTCTTCACAATTAGCATATAATGATTCTATCCATAACATTTCACTTACAGAGGTTTTTATCTATATTTACTCTTTGTATATGAAGTTTGAAGGCTTCAAATAACTTAGGGCTAGAGCTAAGGTTTAGGATTTACCTTTGAAGTAGTCTTAAAGCTAGATTTTGATCTAGTTTTCTTCCTTAGCTCTTAAGAAAGAATTTTATTGAAGGAATATAAGCTAGAGGAGTTGGGAGTACATAGTATAATAGCTTGAGATTAACAATTTGATGGAGCTTCCTAAGTCTCAATGCCACTAGCTTTTAAATGATTATAAAATATTTGGGAAATATAGGGATGGCTCAAGTAATTTAAACTAGCTAGAGTGAAAGGATCTTACATATCTAGGGTAGTTTGACCTATGGAGTATTATTTGACTATTCATGCATTTGACTTATCATAATTTTTCAAGCAACATAGGATATACCCTAGGAAAGCTATAGAGGATAATTTGATCAAATTATGTTATTTAGATTTAGTGAATTCAAGGTCTATTAGGGTGAGACCATGTTTAGCCTCGATTTAAGTACTTCATGTGGGTTCAACAAATTAACTAATCATGAATGGTCTAGGCTATGAATTAAATAAGATTATGAAGTCTATTGGGTTAAATTTAAGCAATAAAGATATAATCATTATTTATCTACATGGTTTTGACCTAGATTTGGCTGGTTTGACCAATCCTAGATTAAGTTGATAAAGTTAACCTTTGACCTAGACAGGTGGAACAAATGCATAAAAACCTTTAGGAGCCTTATAGGTTCAATTGATTGAGGTTAAGTGGACTTATTGAGACTATAAATGGTTTATACAAGGGTTTGACATAGTGGGCAAGTTTGACCAATCTCATGTAAGTTGATTGGGTTAAATCCTAGCTTGGAGGGCTAGGGTTAATGAGTTTTGTGCATGAAGCTCAAAACGTGAACGTTCATATAGGTTTTGAGGTCAAAATACTAGTGTAATATATGGTTCATGTCAAACCCATGAATCTAAATTAGAAGAATTATTTCTTTTATCTTTTAATTATAATAATAAGAGCTATCTAATTTATTTCAATAATAAAATACATATGAAAGTAACTTCTATTAAACCAAACATCAATATGCATTTGTTTTCACTACTTAAAAAAATCATATACATTACTTAAGAGCCATAAAAATATAGTAAATCATCATCCAACTCCTAAGTACAAAAGATTAACTAAAAGATAAAAGAAATAAAATAATAATAAAACCTGAGAAATCTTGTAACTAATAGTCTTATAGTTCTAATTCTCTATCCTAATTTAAAATTATTTAAATGATATATAACAACCTTAAAAACCTAGCAGGTCACTACAGTCCTACAACTAAACTCAAAGCACAATAGGTAAATAGTATGCTAGAAATTACTAAGTTCATAACAATAATAATCAACAAGATCATAAATAAATATAGAAATAGTAACGCTCATGCAGTAGTAATAATTTCTAAAATTACAAATTATTATGGCATAGAGGTAACTATGTTAGTAAAGAACAAAAGTAATAAAAATTTTAAACTTGTAAACTAGTATGGATATTGAACAATAAAGCAGTAATAATCATTTTTATATCATATATCACAACACTGCTATCCATTCAATAAAGAAATCATATAAATTAGTTAAACTAAAGAATATATAAAGACTTTAGAATCCAATAATGCAGCACTATTAAATTAATATACAAATGATCTTTAGTCATTCAATAGCAATATCAAATAAGTTTATTATATAACATGCTCAATAATAGGAATCACATGATAGTAACACTAAATTGTATATCAATAGTAGTAATAGTAATAATTAATTTGTATTAATAGGCTAATACTTGTAATGATAAATCAGTAATAGTATATGAATTTATAAGATATGTAGTAGTAATAGAAAAATAGTATGGCAATAGTAAGTACATTTATCATAAATAAGTAATGCATTTTAAAAATCAAACAATATAAGTAAGAAGTTTGGGCTTAAGTAATATTTTTTCAACAATCAATAACCCCTGACTCAATAAATAGAGTCATCACTCTTTGCCTATTAGCACAGTAAGTAAAAACATATAACTCTTAATCACGTGAATCACTAAATGATAACACCAATCATGATATTTAAAGAAAAACTTGATGTCCCACTATCCCGAACAAGCTAGTTAGTCCCCAACCAACATTAATGAGTAAGTAGGCTTTACATAATTTCACACATGATTATTAAATATTCTAATAACAATAGCGATGATATCACCTAATCGAAAATGATTATTCCTTCACTATGTATGAAAAAACAGTAAAATTTAATTAAAATGTCAAAATAACTATTCTTATTAAATCATATAAAATAAAATAACTACAAAAATTATTAATAAAATTATGAAATCAACTAGTTAAAATATTTAGAATAATCTATTCCACAATATAGCAAAGGTTGTGCATTGGAAGTTAATTAAATCTGAAGAAAATGTCATAAAATTCATTCTCAGAGGAATAAAAAGGTAGAACACAAAATCATTTAAAATAAAATTGAATCAGTATAACATCTAGTGATTTCAAGATTTTTTTAATATGTGATGAAGCAACTAGTAGTCAAAAACCCAACTTTTCCTTTCCTCTCTCCTTCTTCCTCCGTCTTCTCTTCTTTCCTTTCCTTCCTTGACATGTTGGGGTGGCAGGTGAGGGTGGGAGTGAGTAAAGAGAATATATATATATATATATATATATATATATATATATATATATATATATATATATATATATATATATATATATATATATATATATATATATATATGGAATCACAACACTAAGGCAATAAAATGAGTTATAACTCATTTTATTGCTTTAGTGTTGTGATTCATGACCTAGTGCCACTATGCTGCATGATGAATCCATAATTACTATGGAACTGAGCCTTTAAAGTCTTTATGATAAATTTTGGCATTGCTATTTTCTCAAGCATAGGTCTACGATGTCGTAGAGCTCTAGTTCAAACACACACACACACACACACACACACATACATATATAAATGAGGGTTTCTACCTTTGGTCTTGTGTAACCTATAGCATGGTTTAGGTTTTTGATAGGCTTAGAGATGTTTATGTTTAATTTTAGGAGTTTGTGGTTCAATGGCTAGGTCTAGGTCACCTAGACTAGTCATGAGATCTAGAATAGGGTATTAGGCAAAAAGAGGTTGGATAAGCCAAGTTAATGAACCTGGGACTGAGTCCCTACTTGCTAATGTAGCTACATAACAATATATCAATTTGGTATTATGTTTGAGATGGAGTTTCAAATATTTAGTGTTTGAATGACCTTAACTAGAAATGAAATTAATAAATTATTTTGGATATTTTTATAAAATAATGAATTTTATAACCTATCATCGTAATGCTCTAGACTCAACATTATAATGCTCTCTCGAAATCCAAAAACGTTTAGAGCCTAATGCAACAACACTGAACACCTTACGATGTAATGCTGAAAAAATAATTTTTTTTTTTTAATTTTAAAGGTTATTACACTCTTTGCCTTGGAATTGGTTTCTTGGATTTTCTCTCCCTCACTTAAACTCTAGTTAGTTGGCCCCTCATAATATTCTCCAATTATGTCCCCCCCCCCCCCCCCCCCCCAAGCAGTAATAACCCTTATAACTAAATTGGCATTATGGTGCTGATTAAGTGGCACTGCATCTCTATTGAATTGGCCTATTGGTTCACCATTTGTCTCATCAATTCATTAATTCAACTATTTTTTTGTCGGGGCCATATGGTGATTTGGCACTGCGGTTCTCCCAACGTAGCACTTTAATGCCTAAATCTTGGATAATATTCAATCCTCTCTTGCTTGGTGCTTAATTGGTAGAGCGTTTTAGCTGACGTAACTATAGCATTATGGTGGTCCCTCAATTTTAGAAATTTTCTTTATTTCCTACAAAAAATATATAATAAAATGACATTTTATAGAAACATAAATAAATTGATTATATTTTTTTTATCTCACCATAATCCATACTGATAACACTTTAGCAGGTGAGTGGGTATTAATTGAAGCAAAAGAGTCAGGAAAACCTTGAGAATGAGTGGGTGACGAAAAAAATATATTAGCAGGTCTGGCTATGTAAAGTAGAGTGAATGGGTGGGAGAGTGAGTGGGTATTAATTGAAGCAAAAGAGTCAGGAAAACCTTGAGAATAGTAAAAATGGCATGAATTCAAAAATATGACTTTTAACATTTTATTTTCAAGATTAAAAGGGATACATGAATGTCTTAACATTAAGAAAGGCAAGAAAACTAAAGTATGGTTAAAAGTGATAGATTAATACAATAGAAATATTGTTTAGACTGAAATGTACACACTTAGACATTTATCTCTAATGTGGCTCTAGATGTCTCTGGTGAGCACCTTTGGTCAATGAAGAGTCCTAGGAGGTGAGTGTTGATTCCTTATAAGTTATTAAAACTAAGCTATTGTCCCGAGGCTTACCAGGAGGGGGGGATTGAAAAATTTAAAATTCTATTAGATTTTTTTAAATAAAAAACTATTTTGAATCTCATAGCAAGTTACTTTATGATTAAAATAAATTTTTTAACCACAATAAATAACTTGTAGTAAATAAATGTGGAAATTAAAAGACACAAACATTTATAGTGGTTCGGTCAAAAATGACCAACATTCACTCCTTGAAGACTTCCTCTTTAGGTATTACTTTATTACCAACGAGACTCTCCTTTTGCTCCCACAGTAAGGTGGAGAAGCCTTTAAAATAAATCTCTTCCACTAATCTTTGGTGCAGTAGAGTACTGTCATCCTTTCACATCCTCCAAGTGTCAGCAGAGTATCATATGTTGAAACTTGTTCAATATGAATTAGGTTGTTAGACCTAAGCTTATATCCCAGCGGCTAACCAAGAGGGGGGGTGAATTTGTAATTAAAAATTTATCCCTCTTTTTAAAATTGAACTGATAATAATTTTAGTGAATTTTTATAGAAAATGTTTTTCAACCACAAATTTAAAAAGTAAAAACAAAAGCAGCGGAAAATAAAAAGACAAAAACTTTATAGTTGTTCGATCAAACTCAACCTACATCCACTCCCCGGAGGCACCCTCCGATTATTACACTAAAACCACAAATGACACTCCTTTTGCACCAACAGCAAGGCGGAGAAGACTTTACAAAACTCTTTTCCACCACTACCCGGTGCGACGGAGAACTGTCGTCGTTTTACACTCTCATAGTGTTGGCAGAGAACTGTCGTCCTTTTATAGTCTCCCAGTATTGGCATTTAACCGTCATCCTTTTACACTTTCCTAGTGTTGGCAGAGAATCGTCCGTCATTTCACACTCTCCAAGTGTAGGCAGAGAACCTTTTGTCCTTTCATAATCTCTAAGTGTCGGCAGAGAACCCTTCATCCTTTCACACTCCAAGTGTAGGAAGAGCATCCTTCGACTGTTCATACTCTCCAAGTGTAGGCAGAGAACCCTTAGGCTGTTCACACTCTCCAAGTGTTGGCAGAGAACCGAATCTTCTTGACAGATCTTCTCATAAGAAATCTAGAAGGATGAGAGAAAAGAGTGAAGTAATCACAAATCACAATTGGAGATTCTTAACTTTGAGTACCAAGTGAATCCTTCACGCTCCAGTAGTAAGAATCCTCCTTCAAATACTCTCTCACACTCTCTCCTTCACTCTCTTTCAGTTAACATGAAGATCAGTAGGCAAAAAGATTTCAAGATAGTTTTAAGTGGACTTTATATAAGAAAGACACTCAAAATCATCCAAAAACTGCTGACTTTCAAGTCTGTACACAGTCGATCATCCCGGACAATCGTTAGAATCCAGAGAACATCATCCAAGGAAAAATATGGAAATTCATTTGGACGATCAGGACTTAGAAAAAATTTTTCACTTTCTGTTTGTTTTATTGCACTTCTGAGGGGATAAATGACCTGATCGTCCCGTACGAACTTGGTTCACTCCGTACGATCAGTATGATTTTTTAAAGATCTCCCCAAGTGTGTGTGCTAAGCTACTCAATTACAATCATACTTTCTCAAACTCAATATAATGAAATATACAAACTTCAATTTACAAACTATCTCATGCTGAATTTGATTTGAAGTCTTCTTTAGTCTCGAGTTCGATTTACTTGAAATGTTAGTCCACACAAGAGCAAAAATAATTCTTCCAAAAAGTGTTAGGAGAATATAATACTTGAAATAATAATATTTGGAATCATCAAAACTATACAAGTTGCAAGAATGTAAAACATACAAATATCAACTCTCTTAAAAATCTCCTCCTTTTTGATGACGGAAAAACAATTATTGTTTGTATAATTTTCAAATTTTAAGAATCTCCTAAATACCCCCTGAATTGATAAACATGCAAAAATAAGTAGGCATTGCACCACAATTTTATCCCTTTTTTATTTATCTTTTTAAATACAAACATATACAATACGAAACAAATTTTAAAAATACAAATAGATACGATACGAAACAAAAATATGATACAGAATAAAAATATGAATAAAATATGAACAAATAATATTTTCTCCCCCTTTCTGAAAACAATAAAAAGAGAAGAAGAAAAAGAACAAAAATATGAGAAGTCATATGATAATCCTTTTATAAGAGATCCTTGAAAGTAATTGAAATAAATTTTGCAAATAAAACTAAAAATCATTAGAGAAATAAAAAGATTCATATGATTTAAGAAGAGATATAATCTCGATAATAAAAAGAATTATTAGAAACATGAGTCAATTTAGACATTTAGATAAAGAATATCATTGCAAAAAGGATGAATATAAAATTTATATACTTCAAATTTTCAATACCAAATAAAATCATACAGAAGATTAATTTGAATTAAAAGATTGAAAGATTAGGGAAAGAAATAAGTACCACATGTGGCGCTTTGCCCATCTTTTTTAATAGTTATGGCATATTTTTATGCATCTTTTAACTTGTGGGCTTATTTTGTGCCTCTTTTTCAAATTACGAATCATTGTGCATTCTTTTTTATTTTTGTACATTTGTACATGTTTCAAGAGTAATCTTGATCTTTCCATAATCAATAATAAAAAAATTTAAAATTTCTCTTAAGCATAATAATATTTATATTGATAATATAAATACTAAATAAGAAAACATCATAATTGCAATAATAATATGAAAATTTAAATTAGTCTAACAAGAGACATGAGAATGACATTCTTAATTACATCAAGTTATAAGCATAACTTAAATTTAGAAAAATTTGATTTTCTAATGAATTCAATTTTGTGTTGCAGTTCAAGGTATAACACTTATAAGATCAAAAAATTTAGGGATTTTTATATAGACTAACACACATTTCAAAATAAGATTAAAAGCAAGACAGGATAACTTATATTAATATTATTATGAAGAATATTACAATCAGCAGAAATGATATCAGCACGCTTATAATTTGAACTTAAAACAAAAAACACAAATGCTAACACATCAAATGAAACTATCACATAACTAAAACACATCACATCACAATCAATCTCATCACAAGTACATAAACTAAAGAAGATCATAAGGAAGTAAATAAATCACTCTGAGGGGCCTTGATCTAGAGGAGGAAGAGGTGCATCATTGAAGAAATTAAAATAACTATTTATCATAAGCATATTTGAACTTATATCATCTATCTGCTCTCGCATCCATCCCATGTCCTGATTGTGCTGAGCATCCTGTTATTGTAAGTGAGTTTCAATTTGACCAAATCTTTGATCAAAATTAGTCTCTAGATGATCAAATCTATGAACCAAATCTTGGTAATTTGGTTCACCAACAGGTGCAGGTGGAGGTGCAGTTACAGGTTCAAGTTCCTCCTCTAAGCCACTAATAACATGTGTTTCTTTATGGAAGATTGCTCTAAAAGATCCATCGTTGTAGTAGAGAGGTTCTTTAAAATCTTGAATTGGATTAACTAGATCATACTTCTTCTCCAAAATGTAAGTCACAAGATGTCCTAAGATAATATTTTTCTTTCTCTTGTGGGAGATATGGCTAATCTCAGAAAGTCCATAAAGGTAGTCAATGATTAATTGGGCTTCATCTATGGGTTGGCTAGTCAGAATTAGATATGTCACTATAGAAAAAAGAGGAGTAATGTTTACTCGATCACCAACTTTAGGTTTAATAGAAGTACGAAGAACATGCTGGATGATTCAGGCCTTTTTACTAAGAGTTGATACTTTGGGTACATGAGTTACTCCACCATGTCCTCTAATAACATTATTTATTTCAGACAAGTAAAAATTAAAAGAATTGGTCAAGGTATGGGCTCTAATCCCTTTAGTCCTTAAGTTCAGAAAAATTCCTAAGTCTGCCTTAGTGATATCTACTTTCTTCTTAAAAAAAAATAACTTAATCATAGAATGGTCAGAGTTAAAGAACATGTTTGCAAAAAAGTAGTGAAAGGTTTCCTTATTGTAGAAGTGGACTAGAGTGAGAATGAGGCCAAATTAGGTGGCAGTAAATATATTCATTACCTAAAAATTCAGTTGTTTTTGAAGAAGAACTCTAGATGGAGTGATTTTGGCTGAAGCAAACCTATGAAAGGACTCCTCATTGGCCTTGGACAAGAAGTTTTCACTAGAGTTTTTGGGTTGACCCTTAGCCAGTACCTTCTGTCTTTTGCTAGAGCTAGCCATGGAGAAGATCTAGTTGAATAGGGTTTGAAAGGGATGTTTGAAGTGATGACATGTGAGTTCAAAAGACTTCAATTTAAAGAAAAAATAAGTTTTCATACGAACGAAATTAATTTCATCCCGTACGAATTTGAATTCGTACGTACGAACAAAATTTCGTATGGACGAACGAATTAGTCCAAAAATGAAACGGCTTTTCATAATCAGACAAGTTACGATGCATCCTTTCGTATAAACTTTTGACCAAACGATCGTACAGACGAACAGGTGTTCATCCTGGACAATCATACATTAAAGATCATTTTAATGGCAGTTTAAACCATCCCCCACATTGAATCGCCAAGCGTTCGTCTGTTCGAACCATATTTTCGTACGTATGATCATGCATAATGAAACTAACCTTATCTGTTTAACTGTCTACATTGGTACATACGCTTGAACGGATCATCCAGATGATTATGAAGATCATACTGACAAATAATAAAATGTAAACTATATGCAAATCGTTCAAATCCGATAGTTAATACACTGCACAATTCGTCTCGTACGAAATAAATTTCATCCCTGACAATTTTCACTTAATTTTTAAGCATGCATTAAAAAATCTAGATGTGATAATTTTTTAAAACTAAAACATAAATACAATAGAAAAATGATTCAAAATACAGAAAAATACAAACTCAAATACAGAAAATCACAAACTCAAAAATACACACAAAACACTAACTAGAAAAACACACAGCAATGTTGCATAATCATTTTAATTAAACATTCAAATTGATCACACCAAGCCTTGTTCTTAATGTACTGAAAGTATCAAAGGCTAGCAGTTTTGTAAAAATGTCAGCATGTTGATTTTCTATAGAAACATGAATGAGTTCAATTTCTCCTTTGGATACATGATCCCTTATGAAATGATGCCTGTTATCTATATGTTTGATTTTTGAATGTTGAATAGGATTTTTAGAAATGCAAATAGCACTAGTGTTATCATAATAAATGGGAATAGTTTCTATAGTTAATCCTAAATCAATTAACTGTTTCTTCAACCAAAGTATTTGAGCTACACAACTTCCTAATACTATGTATTCAGCTTCAGCAGTAGATAGAGCTAGTGAATTTTATTTTCTACTGGACCAAGAGACTAAAGAATTTTTAATAAACTGACTAAACTGACATGTTCCAGAAGTACTCTTTTTATCAACCCCACAACCTGCAAAGTTAGAATTTGAATAATCAATTATTTCAAATGAAGAGTTAAACTTAGGATACCAAATTCCTAAGTTTAGTTCCTAACAGATATCTTAAAATCCTTTTTACTGCTGTCAAATGTGATTCTTTTGGATGTGATTGAAATCTAGCACACAAATAAACACTAAGTATGATATCGGGCCAGCTAGCTGTCAAGTAAAGTTAAGATCCAATTATCCCTCTAAATTTTTTTTATCAACAGATTTTCCCTTAGGGTCTTATCCAACTGAACTGATGAACTCATAGGTGTACTAACAAGTTTAGCATAATCCATTTCATACTTTTTGAGGATGTCCTTAATATACTTTGACTGACTAAAAAATGTACCCTCCTCAATTTGGTTAATGCTAAAGCCTAGAAAGTAACTTAAATCTCCTATTAGACTCATATAAAATTCACTATTCATTATGTTAGAAAAATCATCACAAAGAATTTTATTTGATGACCCAAAGATGATGTCATCAATATAAATTTATACAATGAGTATATCATTTCCAATTTTTTAAAAAAAGAGATTTCTCTCTACACATCTTTTTTCAAATGATCTTTCAAATAGGAAGGCGCTCAATCTCTCACACCAAGCCTTAGGTGCCTGTTTCAATCCATATAATGCTTTTTTTAGTTTGAAAATATGATTAGGGTGTTTAGAATTTTCAAAACTTGGAGGTTGTTCTAAAAAAACATCCTCTTGAATTACCCTATTTAAAAAGGCACTTTTTATATCCATTTGGTACAATTTAAATCATCTAAAACATGCAAAGACTAACAAAATCCTAATTACTTCAAGTTTATCTACAGGGGCAAAAGTCTCCTCAAAATCAATCCCTTCATTCTGATTATGCCCCTTAGCTACTAATATAGCCTTATTTCTAATGACTACTCTTAAGTCATTCATTTTATTTTTGAATATCCACTTAGTTCCAACTACAATTTGATCATCTGCCCTTGCAGTTAATTCCTAAACTTTATTTCTTACATAACCAAAATTCAAAATTCATCTGAAAGTGCTTGATCAATATTTATGTGT
The DNA here is from genome assembly GCA_016618105.1 of Dendrobium huoshanense. Taxonomy (NCBI): domain Eukaryota; kingdom Viridiplantae; phylum Streptophyta; class Magnoliopsida; order Asparagales; family Orchidaceae; genus Dendrobium; species Dendrobium huoshanense. Next base: position 17,189,453 of record CM028351.1, on the reverse strand, counting down.
TTTATGGTTGAAATAAAGACTGAATGATTGACTTCTTTATTTAGTCCACGTCTAGTCCTTACACCCTCATTAGGTTCACCCATAATCAATTCCTTTGGGTGATTTTTAGAAAATCTCAAATCTCTAGGCAAAGAGTTTTCTATCTCCAAATTTTCTTCCAAATTTATTTTATCAATCTTTTGGGAGTTAATCTCAATCTTATTTTTAAGAACATTTGGCTCTTTCAAAATTTCAAATTCATCAAATACAACATGTGTGGTCTTCTCAATTACCAAAGTTCTTTTATTAAATACTCTATAAGATTTTCCAACACTTGAGTATCCAATAAAAATTCCTTCATCTGATTTTGGATCAAATTTTCCTAAGAGAGATTTTCCATTGTTATGAATAAACACCTTACGTCCAAAAACATGCAAATGTGACAAATTAGATGTTATTCCTTTTAGCAACTCATAGGATATTTTATTTAATTTTGATCTCACATTCACGCTATTCAGAACATAACATGCAGTGCTAACCACCTCAGCCCAAAAATATTTAGGAAGTGAGTATTCTGCCAACATGGCTCGGGAGGCTTCTATTAATTTTCTATTTTTTCTTTCGACTACCCTATTCTTTTGAGGGGTTCTAGATGTAGAAAAATTATGATCAATTTCTTTTTCCTTACAAAAATCCTTAAATTTTTCATTGTCAAATTCTCCTCCATGATCCCTTTGAATAGTCATAATTATACATCCTAGCTTTCTTTGAATCCAAGTTAAAAATTTCTAAATTCTTCAAATGATTCACTCTTATGAAATAAAAATCCAACCCATGTGAATTTAGAGTAATTATCCACAATCATAAATCCTTACACCTTTCCTCCTAGACTTATAGTTCCAATTGGTCCAAAAAGATCTATATGCAAAATCTCCAATAGTTTACTAGTTCTAAGATCCTTACTGAACTAAAAAGAGGGCTTCACCTATTTTCCTAATTGACATGCATCACAAAGGTGGTCCTTAGTAAAGTCTAGTTTTGGTATACTTCTCACTAGATTCTTTTCGGTAATTCTCTTAAGGTTTTTAATGCTAGAATGACAATGTCTCCTATGCCAAAGCCATGACTCATTAGAAATAGTTTTTAAACAAAAAGTTGTATGAATTTTAATGTAATTCAAGTCTAGTATATACAAGTTATTTACCCTTATATCATTCAAAACTGTTGAGTCTAGTAATTAGGTTGTTAAGCCTAAGTAAATGTCCCACGGCTACCAAGAGGGGGGTGAATTGGTAGTTTTAAAAATTTTAAACCCTCTTAAAATTAAAGTTGAACCGAAATAAAATTTTCTTTTAAAGTTTGTAGAAAAATGTTTTTCAACCACAGAGTTGTTAAAACTGAAAATTAAAAATGCGGAAACGTAAAAGCAATAAAGTAAATGACACCAGATTTATAGTGGTTCGGTCTATAACCAGACCTACATCCACTCCTCAGAGGCACCCTCTGAGTATTGCACTAATACCACAAAGTGACTCTCCTTTAGCACCCACAGCAAGGCGGAGAAGCCTGTACAAAACACTCTTTTCACCACTCCCCGGTGCGGCAGAGAACCGTCGTCCTTTTACACAATCCACAGTGCTGGCAGAGAACCGTCGTCCTTTTACACAATCCACAGTGCTGGCAGAGAACCGTCGTCCTTTCACACTCTCCTAGTGTGGGCAGAGAACCCTACGGCTGTTCACACTTTCCAAGTGTAGGCAGAGAACCTCCTTCCTTTTACACTCTCCTAGTGTAGGCAGAGAACCCACGTCTGTTCACACTCTCCAAGTGTCGGCAGTGAACCGGACCTTCTTGAATGATCTTCTCACAAGAATCTAGAAGGAAGAAAGAAAAGAGTGAAGAAATCCAATTTCACAAGTAGAGATTCTTACCTTAGCAATCCAAGTGAAGCCTTCTTGCTCCAATGGTAGGAATCTTCCTTTGAATGCTCTCTTCCACTCTCCCCTTGGCTATTCTCTCAATAGGCACGAAGATCAAATGACAAAAAGATTGGGTGGCAGTCTAATTTGGAGTATTTATACAAAAGACATGAAAAACCGCCCAAAAACTGCAAGTTTTCAATTCTGTACGCAGTGGATCGTCCCGTACGATCATGGATCGTCCTGGACGATTTTACTTAAACGATCTGAAACGACCCAATTTGTATATGTGTACGAAATGACTTCGTACAGCTGATCGTCCTGTACGAACTAGGTTCGTCCAGTACGAACGGTTATTACAAGGTCGGTTCTAGAAACTGCTGAAAACTGTCCTAAGTCGGTTTATCGTTTGGACGAAAATATGTTCGTCTGGACGAAAATTTTCCAGAGAGCCGATCGTCCTGGACGATTATTTATTTCGTCTGGACGAAAATTTTCCAGAGCGCCCATCGCCGGGGACGATAATTTGGTTTCGTCTGGACGAAAATTTTCCAGAGAGCTGTTCGTCCGGTACGATATTTATTTTCGTCTGGACGAAAATTTTCCAGAGGACTGGTCGCCCAGTACGATGGTAAAATTCGTCTGGACGAAATGTTTACAGAGAACCCATCGTCCGGGACGATGTTAAAATTCGTCCTGGACGAATAGGACTTAGAAAAAATTTTCCAAAGCAAGTTCCTATTCGTTCCAAGTGCTCTATAGGAGATAACTGACAGATCGTCCAGTACGATAAATATCGTCCTGTACGATCAGTATAGAATTTCATGATCTCCTAATTTGTGTGTGTGAGATTTTATTCACTCAATTACAATCACTCCCTTTCAAAATTAATTAAAGAAAAGACAAACTTCAAATAAACAAAATATCATATGTTGAATTTGATTTGAAGTTTTCGTAGTCTGGAGTCTGATTTTCCTGAAATGTTAGTACACACAAGAGCAAGTGCAAATCTTCTAAATTTGTTAGGAGATAACTATACATCTGAATAATAATGTTTGGAATCATCAAAACTACATAAGTTGCACAAATATAAATCATTCAAATAGCAACTATTCAAACAATCTCCCCCTTTTTGATGATGGCAAAACAATTATTATTAGTATGGTTTCAAGTTAAAATATAAATCTCTTATCTCCTAAACTCCCCCTGAATTTATGAGTACATTAAAATAAGGAGGCATTAAAGAACAATATTTTTGTTTTTAAAAAATTTTAACAGAAAACACAAATTACAAAAACAAAAATAATATTTGTGTTTTTTCAAAAAATTTTAACAGAAAACACAAATCGAAAACACAAATCACAAAAAAAAAACAAAAACACAAACACAAACACAAACATAATAATTTCTCCCCCTTTTTGACAGCAACAAAAAGTGAAGAAGAAAAAGACAAGAAATGTAAATAATAATATGAAATTCATTGTTAAAATTTAATCTAAATTGTGATTTGACATAGGGTATGCAATTTTAAACTAAAGATATTAGGTCAATCATAGAAATTCATAGAATTTATGAAATGATATAACATGTAAGTAAGAAGAATTTATCAAAGACATGATTCGATTTAGACATTTTGATTATTGAAAATCATTACAAGTGAGATGTAAAAAAAAATTCTATATTTCAAAATTCAATAGAATATAAATGAACAGTAGATCAACTTGAATTAAGAGATTAAACGAATTTGGAAAGAAGAGAATTACCTCATGTGGTGCTTTGCACATCTTTTCAAAGTTTTGGAGCACATTTTTGTGCATTTTTCTTTGGTTGGGCTTATTTTGTGCCTCTTTTTCACTTTGCAAATTTTTGCGAATCCCTTTTGATTTTTGTACATTTGTACAATGTTCAAGAGTAATTTGACCAATTCTTTCCAAAATCTATAATCTAAGATTTCAAATATTTCTAGGTGCATAAATATCATTTGAGCATAGAAATATAAAATAAGAAAACATCAAAATTGCAATAACAATATTAACTTTTATGTAGTCTAAATGAATAGACATGAATTTAAAAAAAATTCTAAATACAACAAGTTATAAACAAATTATAAATTTAGAAAGTCTAGATTTTCTAATATAGATAATCTCATATTACAATCGAATTTAAGCACAATGTAGATTAAAAACAATATTAATGAAATTCATAAAAATTAGCCACATTTCAAAACAAATCTAAAACAAATAAACTTTCATTGATTAAAAAAAAATTACATCAAAACATTGAACTTAACCAAAAACATAACAACACAATAAAAAAAAAATATACAACAGACACACATAAAAAAAACTTCTACTGTTCTGGAGGAGGAGGAGGAGGAATCCCGCCAAAGAGGTTGAAGTAGGAGGCCATCAACATTACATTGGTATTTATTTCATGAACTTCATCTCTAATATTACCAATGTCATGTTGCTGCTGAGTAAGATGAGCATCAAATTGATCAAACCTTTGATCAATGTGATTCTCTAGTCTATCAAATCTCTCAATCAGATTCTGATAATCTGATTGAGAAGCAGAATCTTGCACTCCCTCTTCTTCTTCTTCTTCTGAAGCACTGCCATGTGCTTTTCCTTTTTCTTTTTCCTCCTTGAAGAGCAGTCTGAATGATGCATCGTTGTAGTAAACTGGCTCTTCATATTCCTCATCAGGATGTACTATATTGTACTTCTTCTCCAAAACATAAGTAATCAAGTGCCCTAAAGAAATATTCTTCTTCCTCTTCTGATCAGGATGTCCTATTTCTGAAAGCCCATAGATATGATCTAGGAGGAGTTGGGCTTCATCAATAGAATGTTTTTTCATGATTAAAAAAGTTAGACAAAAGAGGAGAGGAGTTATGTTTATTCTATCACCAGCTTTAGGAATAATTGAGGATCTAAGGATATGCTGGATGATACGGGCATCTTGGGTCATACCGGCCACTCTAGCAACATGATTGTCAATCGCATTTTCTCTAATTACCGTATTGATTTGAAACCATTTGAAGGAGGTTTCCGACATTAGGGTGTGGGCTCTATATCCTTCAGTCCTTAAGTTCAAAAATGCACCAAGGTCGTGCTTGGTGATCTCAACTTTTTTCTTAAAAACAAAAGAACTAATGATAGAGTGGTCATAATTGAAACTCATGTTGGCTAGGAAGTAATGATAGGTTTGCTTATTGTAGAGGTGGACAAGAGAAAGAATGAAATGAAATTGGGTTGAGGCGAAGAGGTGTAATACCCGAAATTTCAACTCCGTTTGGATAAGAATGCGAGACGGAGTGATTTTTGCAGATGCAAAACGAGGAAAAGGTTCCTCATTTGCTTTGGAAAGGAAGTTGTCAGGGGCATTCCTGTTAGGTTTCTTCACCAAAACCTTTTGTCTTTTGCTAGAGGAGGCCATAGTTGATTTGATGTAGAAAGGGATTGAAAAAGATGTTTTGAAAGTGTGATTTTCAAGTTTGAAAGCCTTCATATTTAAAGAAAACGATACGTTCGTCCTGGACGAAAATATTCGTCCTGGACGAAAAATTATCGTTCGTCTGGACGAAGTAATTTCGTACAGACGATCCAATTCGTCCAAAATGTAACGGCTTTTCGTATTCAACACAACTTACGATGCGTCCCTTCGTACAGGCTTTTTGACTTGACCGATCGTACATACGAAAATATTTCGCACAGACGATCAAAAAAGCGTTTCGTTTTAATGACTCTTGAAAACCGTCCCCTACAATGAATCGACACATGTTCGTACATACGAAAAAAAAATTCGTACAGACGAAATTCGTATTAAAAACTGTCTTATCCACTCAACCGCTGCATTCAATCGTCCCGACGTTTGAGAAAAAGAAAAAAATTCGTACTGGACGATCACAGATCGTACAGACGATCACAGATCGTACAGACGATCCAATAAAAAAACTGCTCTCAAAACGGTTTAAATTCGCGCAAACTGTTTCTTAAAACATCGTCCCGTACGAAAAATTTCGTCCTGGACGATTTCCTCCAAAAACAAATTTTTGATTTTTAAATTTTTAATTTAACAAAATCAACAAAAATAATCAACAACACAGAAAACATAAGACAAAAAACATAAATTCAAAAACAATTCATACAAAAACACAAAATTCACAAAATCACAAAAACAAAACACAACAAGTATCAATGTTGCAAAGACATTTTGGTTAAGCATTCAAATCAATAACACCAAGCCTTGTTCTTAAAGTACTGAAGGTATCAAAGGCTAAAGGTTTTGTAAAAATGTCTGCAAGTTGATTTTCAGTTGAAACATGTATGAGTTCAATTTCTACTTTGGATACATGATCCCTTATGAAATGATGCCTTATATCAATGTGTTTGGTTCTAGAATGTTGAATAGGATTTTTGGAAATGCAAATAGCACTAGTATTTTCACAATAAATTGGAATAGTGCCTATAGTTAATCCTAAGTCAATCAACTGTTGTTTTAACCAAAGTACTTGTGCCACACAACTTCCTAATGCAATGTATTCTGCTTCTGCAGTAGATAGTGCCACTGAATTTTGTTTTCTACTAGACCATGAAACTAATGAATTTTGACATGTTCCAGAAGTGCTTTTCCTATCCACTCTACAGCCTGCAAAGTCAGAATCTGAGTAACCAATAATTTCAAATGAAGAGCTAAACTTAGGATACCAAATTCCTAAGTTTTGAGTTCCTAGTAGATATCTTAAAATCCTTTTCACTGCTGTCAAATGTGATTCTTTTGGATCTGATTGAAATCTAGCACATAAGCAAACACTAAACATAATATCTGGTCGGCTAGCAGTCAAGTAAAGTAAAGATCCAATTATCCCTCTAAATTTCTTTTGATCAACATATTTTCCCTTAAGGTCTTTATCTAACTGAACTGAAGAACTCATTGGTGTACTAACAGGTTTAGCATTGTCCATTTCATATTTTTTGAGGATGTCCTTAATATATTTGGTTTGACTAAGAAAAGTACCTTCCTCAAGTTGCTTAATGCTAAATCCTAGAAAGTAATTTAAATCTCCCATTAGACTCATTTCAAATTCACTACTCATTGTTTTAGAAAAATCATCACAAAGATGTTTATTTGAAGATCCAAAGATGATGTCATCCACATAAATTTGAACAATAAGTATATCCTTTCCAATTTTCCTTAAAAAGAGAGTTGTATCCACACTTCCTTTTTCAAAAGATCTTTCAAGTAGGAAGGTGCTTAACCTCTCATACCAAGCCCTAGGTGCCTGTTTCAATCCATATAATGCCTTTTTTAATTTGAAAACATGATTTGGAAATTTAGAGTTTTCAAAACCTGGAGGTTGTTCTACAAAAACATCTTCTTCAATTACTCCATTTAAAAAGGCACTTTTGACATCCATTTGAAACAATTTAAAACCTTTAAAACAGGCAAAGGCTAGTAAAACCCTAATTGCTTCAAGTCTAGCTACAGGGGCAAAAGTTTCCTCAAAATCAATTCCTTCAATTTGATTATACCCCTTAGCTACTAATCTAGCCTTATTTCTAATGACTACTCCTGAGTCATTCATTTTATTCTTGAACACCCACTTGGTTCCAACAACACTTTGATCTTTTGGCCTTGTAGTTAGTTCCCAAACTTTATTTCTTACAAATTGATTCAACTCTTCTTGCATGGCCAATATCCAAAATTCATCTGAAAGTGCTTGATCAATGTTAGTGGGTTCAACAGTTGAAATAAAGGCTGAATGATTGACTTCCTTGTTTAATCCACGCCTAGTTCTAACACCCTCACTTGGTTCACCTATGATTAATTCCTTTGGGTGGTTTTTAGAAAATCTCAAATCTCTAGGCAAAGGGTCTTCTCTTTCTAAATTTTCTTCCACATTTTCTTCCAAATTTAATCTATCAATCTTTTGGGAGTTTTCTTCAATTTCTTCTTCAACAACTTTTGGCTCTTCCATGTTTCCATTTTCATCAAAAACAACATGTGTGGTTTCTTCAATGACTAAAGTTCTTTTGTTGAATACTCTATAAGATTTTCCAACACTTGAATATCCAACAAAAATTCCTTCATCTGATTTTGGATCAAATTTTCCTAAGGCAGATTTTCCATTATTATGTATGAACACCTTGCAACCAAATACATGCAAATGAGACAAATTTGGTGTTCTTCCTTTTAGCAACTCATAGGGTGTTTTATTCAAATTTGATCTCACATTCACCCTATTCAGAACATAGCATGCAGTGCTAACCGCCTCAGCCCAAAAATATCTAGGAAGAGAGTATTCTGCTAACATTGCTCGGGCGGCTTCTATTAATGTTCTGTTCTTTCTTTCAACTACTCCATTTTGTTGAGGAGTTCTAGGTGCAGAAAAATTGTGATCAATCCCCTTTTCTTTACAGAAATCTTCAAATCTTTCATTTTCAAATTCTCCTCCATGATCACTTTGTATAGAAATTATTTCACATCCTAGTTTTCTTTGTATCCAAGTTGAAAAATTTCTGAATTCCTCAAATGATTCACTCTTATGAAAAAGAAATTTAACCCAGGTGAATCTTGAAAAATCATCTACTATAACAAATCCATATACCTTTCCTCCTAGACTAACAGTGCTTACTGGTCCAAAAAAATCCATGTGTAGAATTTCTAAAGGTTTACTTGTCCTAAGATCTTTAATGGACTTAAATGAGGACCTCACTTGTTTTCCTAATTGACATGCATCACACAGATGGTCCTTAGTAAAGTCTAGTTTAGGTATTCCTCTCACCAAATTCTTTTGGGTAAATTTTCTAAGATTTTTCATACTAGAATGACAAAGTCTCCTATGCCAAAGCCACGATTCATCAGAAACAGTTTTCAAACAAAAAGCAGTAGGAGATTGAATACAATTTAAATCTAGCATGTAAACATTGTTCACCCTTTTTCCATTTAAAACAATTTTTCCCTTTAGGCTAATTATGCAGCTAGTAGGTAAAAATTTTACATTATAGCCCTTATCACATAGCTGACTTATGCTAAGCAAATTATGTTTCAAGCCTTCAACTAATAAAACATTATCTATGAAAAAGTTTTTCAAATTTCCAATCATACCTGATCCAACCACTTTCTTTGTGGTATTATCTCCAAGTGTAACCTTGCCTCCACTCCTGGCTTCCAGCGTTATGAATTGAGCAGTATCTCCAGTCATGTGCTTAGAACATCCGCTGTCCAGGTACCATATACTCTCACGAGGTCTTGTGTGAGAGTATACCTGCAAAATTCTCAAATGTTAGACCTGGGAACCCAAACTAGTTTGGGTTCACCTTTATGAAATTTATAATCAGATGCATGTATGATATGTCTAGGTTTATGCATCTTAGTTCTCCACACCAAATTAGGTTTCATCTTTAAAGTGCAGGTGTGAGATATATGTCCCAAAAATCCACAATTGTTACATTTAACATTAGGAAAAATATTCCTATGTTTTCTCTCATATGATTGTCTTCTAAGGGATTTCATGAATTTAGGATAATATTTAGGATTTGTAAAATCTTCATGTTTAGGGGGGTTCCTATTATCCTCGAGAGCTCTTATAGTAAGTTTGTAAAATGAATTCATTTCCTCCAAGATTCGATTTGTATAATTGACTCTATATGTCTTGTGCTCAGATTCATCCTTAAATTTCTCAAATTCTTTTTCAAGTTCAGCATAGGATGATTTTAAATTCTCAAAATTTTTATTCAAGTCATCATATTCATCAAGTAGTTTCATGTGGTTGCTATCAATTAAAGCATGATCTTTCCTAAGGATTTCGTGTTCCTTATTAAGCTCTTCCAATTCTAAAACTAAACTAGCATGCATCTTTTTAGTTTTCCTATATGCATCATGCATGTGTTCAGAAACTTCAAACAATTCATTATAAGTTAAATCACATACCTCTTCTTGATCTGATTGTTCAGCTTTATCTGCCATCAAGCAAAGGTTGGTGACTTCTTCTTCTTTTTCAGTCTCAGATGAGTCTGAAGCTGAGTCCGCCCAAAAAGCCTTTTGAAACTTCTTCTTGCCCTTCTTTACCATTGGTTTCTCCTCTACCTTCTCCTTGCTAGGAGAGGCTTTGAGTTTTGGACAATCAGTCTTTATATGACCTGGTTTCCTGCATTCATAACAAATCACTTCATTAGAAACCTTGCCATTTCTGTTATACTTACCTCTATTCCATTGCTGGCGTCTCTTCTGCTTCCTCTTTAAAAAGCTTTTGAATTGTCTAGTCATCAGTGCTATATCATCTTCATCCTCAGGTTGTGAGTGTTCACTTTCTGACTCTTCCACATTTAGTGCAATATTCTTGTCCTTTCTTGGTTCACCTGCATCAATCTTTCTTTGACTTACTCCTTGCTCGTAAGCAATGAGTGAACCAAGAAGATTGTCAATAGAATAAATGTTCAGATCTTTTGACTCTGTAATTGCAGTAATTTTAGCATCGTATGCAGTAGGTAAACAACGAAGAATCTTATTAACCATTTCAGCATTAGTTAATTCCCTACCAAGTGCATGCAAAGAGGTGACAATTTGAGTGAATCTTGTGTACATGTCAGATATTGATTCATTAGGTTTCATGCGAAATAATTCGTAGTCATGTAACAAGATATTGAGTCTTGATTGCTTAACCTCATTTGTCCCTTCATAAGTAATACAAAGTCTATCCCATATGTCTTTTCCGCTTTTACAAGTAGAAACTCGCATGTAGTCTTCAGATTTTAAAGCACAAAAGAAACTATTTAAACATTTTGCATTTAATTGTGCTAAGTCACGTTCTTCTATAGTCCAATCTGCATAGGGTGTATCTACCCTAATTCCATCAACTAATCTAGTTGGTTTTGTGTAACCTTCCTGGACTAACATCCACATACGATAATCAAGTGACTGTAAGAAAGTAGACATGCGTGTTTTCCAAAAATCAAAAGGAATATTGTCAAACAGTGGAGGTCTAGTGATAGAGTAACCCTCAGGTGTGTTTCGGTTTCCAAATGTAGCCATCTACGTTAATCAAAAAGTAGTTCAAACTTATGATTTTGAAACAATGCTCTGATACCACTTGTTGAGTCTAGTAATTAGGTTGTTAAGCCTAAGTAAATGTCCCACGGCTACCAAGAGGGGGGTGAATTGGTAGTTTTAAAAATTTTAAACCCTCTTAAAATTAAAGTTGAACCGAAATAAAATTTTCTTTTAAAGTTTGTAGAAAAATGTTTTTCAACCACAGAGTTGTTAAAACTGAAAATTAAAAATGCGGAAACGTAAAAGCAATAAAGTAAATGACACCAGATTTATAGTGGTTCGGTCTATAACCAGACCTACATCCACTCCTCAGAGGCACCCTCTGAGTATTGCACTAATACCACAAAGTGACTCTCCTTTAGCACCCACAGCAAGGCGGAGAAGCCTGTACAAAACACTCTTTTCACCACTCCCCGGTGCGGCAGAGAACCGTCGTCCTTTTACACAATCCACAGTGCTGGCAGAGAACCGTCGTCCTTTTACACAATCCACAGTGCTGGCAGAGAACCGTCGTCCTTTCACACTCTCCTAGTGTGGGCAGAGAACCCTACGGCTGTTCACACTTTCCAAGTGTAGGCAGAGAACCTCCTTCCTTTTACACTCTCCTAGTGTAGGCAGAGAACCCACGTCTGTTCACACTCTCCAAGTGTCGGCAGTGAACCGGACCTTCTTGAATGATCTTCTCACAAGAATCTAGAAGGAAGAAAGAAAAGAGTGAAGAAATCCAATTTCACAAGTAGAGATTCTTACCTTAGCAATCCAAGTGAAGCCTTCTTGCTCAAATGGTAGGAATCTTCCTTTGAATGCTCTCTTCCACTCTCCCCTTGGCTATTCTCTCAATAGGCACGAAGATCAAATGACAAAAAGATTGGGTGGCAGTCTAATTTGGAGTATTTATACAAAAGACATGAAAAACCGCCCAAAAACTGCAAGTTTTCAATTCTGTACGCAGTGGATCGTCCCGTACGATCATGGATCGTCCTGGACGATTTTACTTAAACGATCTGAAACGACCCAATTTGTATATGTGTACGAAATGACTTCGTACAGCTGATCGTCCTGTACGAACTAGGTTCGTCCAGTACGAACGGTTATTACAAGGTCGGTTCTAGAAACTGCTGAAAACTGTCCTAAGTCGGTTTATCGTTTGGACGAAAATATGTTCGTCTGGACGAAAATTTTCCAGAGAGCCGATCGTCCTGGACGATTATTTATTTCGTCTGGACGAAAATTTTCCAGAGCGCCCATCGCCGGGGACGATAATTTGGTTTCGTCTGGACGAAAATTTTCCAGAGAGCTGTTCGTCCGGTACGATATTTATTTTCGTCTGGACGAAAATTTTCCAGAGGACTGGTCGCCCAGTACGATGGTAAAATTCGTCTGGACGAAATGTTTACAGAGAACCCATCGTCCGGGACGATGTTAAAATTCGTCCTGGACGAATAGGACTTAGAAAAAATTTTCCAAAGCAAGTTCCTATTCGTTCCAAGTGCTCTATAGGAGATAACTGACAGATCGTCCAGTACGATAAATATCGTCCTGTACGATCAGTATAGAATTTCATGATCTCCTAATTTGTGTGTGTGAGATTTTATTCACTCAATTACAATCACTCCCTTTCAAAATTAATTAAAGAAAAGACAAACTTCAAATAAACAAAATATCATATGTTGAATTTGATTTGAAGTTTTCGTAGTCTGGAGTCTGATTTTCCTGAAATGTTAGTACACACAAGAGCAAGTGCAAATCTTCTAAATTTGTTAGGAGATAACTATACATCTGAACAATAATGTTTGGAATCATTAAAACTACATAAGTTGCACAAATATAAATCATTCAAATAGCAACTATTCAAACAAAAACATCATTTATATTTAGGCTTAATTAGCAGCTAGTTGGAAAAAAATTTTACACAGTATCCTTTATCACATAGCTGACTTATACTTAACAAATTATACTTTAAACCTTCTACCAATAATACATTTTCAATGAAAAAGTTCTTAAGATTTCCAATCATACCTAACCCAACCACCTTCCATGTGGTGTTATCTCCAAATGTAACCTTACATTCACTCCTGGCTTCCAGCAATATGAATTGTGCAGTATCTCCAGTCATGTTCTTTGATCATCCGCTATCTAGGTAACATATGCTCTCACGAGGTCTTGTGTGAGAGCGACCCTATAAAATTATCAAATGTTAGACATAGGAACCCAAATAAGTTTGGGTTCTCCTTTTGGTAATTTATTAATAGATGCATGTATGATATGTTTAGGTTTATGCATCTTAGGTTTCCACACCAAATAAGTTTTCTTCTTTAAAGTACAAGTATGAGCTATATGTCCAATCAATCCATAATTATTATATTTGACTTTTGAAAATGGATTCCTAAGTCTTCTACTATTTATCTGTCTATTAAAGGATTATATAAATTTAGGATATAAAATATGATTAGTGAAATCTTCAAGTTTAGGGGGTATCCTATTATCCTCTAGAGCATTTATCTTCAATTTATAAAACAAATTCATATCTTCCAAAATTTGATTTGTATAATTGATTCAATATATTTTGCTCTCTGATTCATCCTTATTATTCTTGAATTCAATTTGAAGTTCTACAAAAAATATTTTTAATATTTCATGATTTTTATTCAAGTCATCAAACTCATCAAGTAATTTCATGTGGTTGTCATCAATTAAAGCATGATTTTTCCTAAGGATTTTATGTTTCTTTTGTAATTTTTGAAATTCTATGCTCAGACCAGTATGCATTTTCTTTAATTTTTTATATGCATCATGCATGTGTTCAGAAACTTCAAAAAGTTCATTGTAAGTTAAGTCACATACCTCTTCTTGATCTGACTGATCAAGGTTATCGGCCATTAAGCATAGATTAGTGATTTCCTCTTTCTTTTCCATCTCTAACGAGTCTGAAGCTAAGTCTGCCAAGAAAGCTCTTTGGAATTTCCTCTTGCCCTTCTTCACAATTGGTTTCTCCTCTACCTTGTCCTTACTAGGACTGGCTTTGAGTTTTGGGCAGTCTGTCTTAATATGTCCATGTTTCATGCACTAATAGAAAATAACATCATTTGAAATCTTGACATTTTTATTGAATTTACCTTGATTTCATTGCTGACGTCTCTTTTGCTTCCTCTTCAGAAAGCTTCTAAATTGTCTAGTCATTAGTGCGATGTTTTCTTCATCCTCAGATTGTGAGTGTTCACTCTCTGACTCTTCCACTTTTAATGTTATATTCTTCTCTCTTCGTGGTTCACTTGCATCATTCTTTCTTTGACTAACTTCTTGCTCGTAAATAATTAGCGATCCAAAAAGGTTATCAATAGAGTAAATGTTTAGATCTTTAGAATCTATAATTACAGTAATTTTAGCATCATAAGCAGAAGAAAAATAATGAAGTATCTTATTAACCATTTAAGCATTCGTTAGTTCCCTACCCAATGTATGTAAAGAGGTGACTATTTATGTAAATCTTGTGTACATATCAGAAATGGATTCATTTGGTTTCATGCGAAATAATTCATAGTCATGCAACAAGATATTAAGTCTAGATTACTTAACCTCATTAGTCCCCTCATAAGTTATACAAAGTCTATCCCATATGTCCTTTCCACTCTTGCAAGTAGAAACCCACATGTAATTTTCTAATTTAAGAGCACAAAAGAAATTATTTAAGCATTTGACATTTAGTTGTGCTAAGTCACATTCTTCTACTGTCCAGTCCACAAAAGGTGTTTCACTCTAACTCCATCAACTAGTCTAGTTGATTTTGTATACCCTTCATGAACTAAGATCCACATACGGTAATCAAGTGATTGTAAAAATATAGACATGCATGTTTTCCAAAAAACAAAAGGAATATTGTCGAATAATAGAGGTCTAGTTATAGAGTAACCCTAAGTTGTATTTCGATTTTCAAATGTAGCCATCTACGTTAATCAAAAAGTAATCTAAACTTATGATTTTCAAATAAATCTCTGATACCACTTCTTAAAACTTATTCAATATGAATTAGGTTGTTAGACCTAAGCTTATATCCCAGCAGCTAACCAAGAGGAGGGGGGGGGGGGGGGAGAATTGGTAATTAAAAATTTATCTCTCTTTTTAAAATAGAACCGATAATAACTTTAGTGAATTTTTATAGAAAATGTTTTTCAACCATAAATGTAAAAGTAAAAACAAAAGCAGCGGAAGATAAAAAGACACGAGATTTATAGTCGTTCGATCAAACACGACCTACATCCACTCCCCAGAGATATCCTCCGAGTATTGCACTAATATCACTAGTGACTCTCTTTTTGCACCCACAGCAAGGCGGAGAAGCCTTTACAAAACTCTCTTCCACCATTACCTGGTGTAGTAGAGAATCGTCATCCTTTTACACTCTCCTAGTGTTGGCAGAGAACCGTCGTCCTTTGACACTGTCCTAGTGTTGGCAGAGAACCGTCATCCTTTTACACTCTCCCAGTGTTGGCAGAGAACTGTTCATCATTTCACACTATTTAAGGGTAGATAGAGAATCCTTCGTCTTTTCATACTCTCCAAGTGTAGGAAGAGAACCCTTCATCCTTTCACACTCTCCAAGTATAGGTAGAGAACCCTTCGACTATTCACACTCTCCAAGTGTAGGAGAGAACCCTTCGGCTGTTCACATTTTCCAAGTGTCGGCAGAGAACTGGATCTCCTTGACAGATCTTCTCACAAAAACTCTAGAAGGATGAGAGAAAAGAGTGAAGTAATCATAAATCATAATTGGATATTCTTACCTTTGAGTACCAAGTGAATCCTTCACGCTCCAGTAGTAAGAATTTTCCTTCAAACACTCTCTCACACTCTCTCCTTCACTTTCCCTTCACTTAACATGAAGATCAGTAGGCAAAAACATTACAAGATATTTTTAAGTGGACTTTATATAGGAAAGACACGAAAAATCATCTAAAAACTACTAACTTTCAAGTCTGTACATAGTCGATCATCCCGGATGATTGTTAGATCGTCCTGTAGGAATAGTGTTAAATCAGTTGCATAAGAACCCAATTTATATTGGTACGAACTGACTTTGTACCCAATCATCGTCCCGTACGAAATAAGTTCGTCCGGGGACGAACAGTTATATCAAGGGTTCGTTCTGATGAAATCGTAGGATGGTCCCAAATATTTAGGGAACAGAGGACTTCATCCTGGGATGAACATGAATGTTCGTCTGGATGAATAGTTCAAGTCATTTATCTAGAGAACTTCATCCGGGGACGAGTAGGATGGATCATCTGGACGATTATTCTAACTCAAGTGTCTAGAGGACTTCTTCCAGGGACAAACCGGATGGATCGTCTGGACGATTAGTGCAACTCAAGTATCTAGAGGACTTCATCCAAGGATGAATAGTACACTTCATCTGAACAAACAGTTCAAAGTGAGAATTGAGAGAACATCGTCCAGGGACGAATATGGAAATTCGTCTGGATGATCATGACTTAGAAGAATTTTCTCACTTTCTGTTCGTTCCATTGCTCTTCCGAGGGGATAACTGACCTGATCGTCCCGTACGAACTTGGTTCATTCTGTACGATCAGTATGATTTTTTAAAGATCTCCCCAAGTGTGTGTGCGCTAAGCTACTCAATTAGAATCATATTTCTCAAACTCATTACAATAAAAAAGATAAACTTCAATTTACAAACTATCTCATGTTGAATTTAATTTGAAGTCTTCTTTAGTATGGAGTTTAACTTTCATGAAATGTTAGTCCACACAAGAGCAAAAATAATTCTTCTAAAAAGTGTTAAGAGAATATAATACTTAAAATAATAATATTTAGAATCATCAAAATTATACAAGTTGCAAGAATGCAAAACATGCAAATAGCAACTCTCTTAACATCATCGTCTGTTCACACCCTCTAAGTATCGCCAGTGTACCGTCATTCTTTCACACCTTCCACGTGTCGGCAGAGTACCATCATCCTTCCACACCCTCCAAGTGTCGACAGAGTACCATCATTCTTTCACACTCTTTAAATATCGATAGAGTACTGTCATTTGTTCACACCCACCAAGTATTAGCACAGTACTGGATCTTCTTCAAAGATCTTCTTACGAGCAATTAGAAAGAAGGAAAGAAGAGTTATCACCAAAAAATCAAAGAGATCCTTACCTTTGAGTGACCTTGTGAACCTTTCACACTCCACTTACTAGAAATCTCTCTCAAATACTCTCCCACACTCTCTCTTTCACTTTTTCTTGAAAATTCATGAAGACAAGATTCTTTTCATGTTAGTTTTATAGGACTTTTTATATCAAAGACACAAAAAACTATCTAGAAAACTAAATTTTCTATTTTTAGCGTACATGATCATACAATATGATGGTATGTTCATACATTTGAACAATTCAAAAACTGTTACGTACGAACCTTATGTGAATCGGTATGAAAAGATTTCGTACATGATAATTGTCCAGTAAAATCCTAGTTCGTACTATATGTATATTTAGAAAAATTTTCATCTTCATCTGGATGAAGAGAGATGCCACAATTTTGTACCCTACATGGTGTATGTATGATGTCGACATTGTACTGTACGACCAGTTACAAAAATTTTCATGTTCATCAAGACAAAAAGGGACCCATCCAACTCGTACATTGGATGGCGTACGTATGATGATGACATCGTATGGTACAAATCATTCAGAAATTTTTCAGGTTCATTTGGAAAAAAATGGACTTGTCTAATTTGTACGCTGGATGTCGTACGTAAGATGAAGATGTCGTACGTAAGATGAAGACATCGTACGGTACGAACTGTTCAAAAATTTTTTAAGTTCATCTTGACGAAAAGGGACCCGTCTAATTTATACCCTGGATGGCATACATACGATTGTGATATCGTACAATATGATCCATACTTAGAAAAAAAATTTACTTTTTGTTCGTTTGACTGCTCGCAGAGGAAAATAACTGAATAAATCTTTCCGTAGGAAATAACTTTGTATGGTACGTTCAGTTTAAAAATTATAGATTTTAAACTCTCCCCCGATATGTATGTGCATAGTTACTCGATTACAAACACACTCTCTCAAACTCAATAAAATGAAAAATACATACTTCATTTACAATAAACCGTAAACTGATCTGATTTGAAGTTTTTAATAATAAGGTGTATGATTTTCCTAAAATGTTAGTACACACAAATAGCAAAACAATGCATCAAAAATATGTTAGGAGAAATAATAATCAAAGTAATAATATTTAGAAGCATCAAAAATATACATGTTGCAAGAATATCAACAATTAAGAACTAAGTTGCAACTATCTCAACAGTTAGTGCTCTATCCAAGTCTTCAAAGGTGAGCACACTAAATTATTCCTCTAAAATGAATATCCAATATGAGCATGTAAAGGTGAACATATTATACAAGTGGCAAGTCCCTCAAGCAAGTGAGAAGCCAGTTAGGTGAGATTCCTTGTGAGTGGCATTGAGCTAGGGACAAACATAGTTGATAATGTCGTGATTGTGCTCTATGATTGTGTGCCTCTCCTATAGCATAGAAAAGAATATTTGTGAAAGGAAGATGGCCTAAACTATGGAGAACCATCGAAAAAGTTGAGTCCACGTAAGACAAGTACTTCCCCAAGTGATATTATTCGAAAACAAGTTCTTTGGTCAAACTCATTTAGAATATGTGCCTCCTTATTCTAAATTTTTGAGGTTGGCTCCAATTATGTATACATGATTGGGATAAATACCTGAGTATCTCTGACCTTACTTCGATGGGTTCTCCTTAGGCTTTGCTCATTTGTATTGAGTACACCTTTTGATTAGCTTCTCAAAGGCCAACCTTCTTGGTAGTTGTGAATTATTTATATCAACATGCATGGAGGTACACATTTAATAACAAAATTAAAAAAAAAATGTTCATTTTGCAATAGCTCCCAAGTACAAAAAAGATGGAGCCTTGCTAATGCAAAATTATCAATTAAAAATAATGACTCCGAATAATAATTTTTCTTTTTAAAAATTCACTATAAATATAAATATTTTTATTTTAAACTATAATTTTTAAAAGATCTCAGAAAATAGAAGTGTTTAATTAAAAGAAATTGAACTTTTGAATTGCCCGAGTAATTTAATGAAGTTCCAAAAAAAAAAAAAAAAAAAAAAAAAAAAAAAAAAAACTTTCATCACCAACCATTTAATAGTTATTCAAATATATTATCATGAAATCATCCAATTGATTCCATGTCTAAATTCTAGCCCATATGAGGACAATAGTTTGATAACCAGTACTTCTAGTTGTATAGATTATTCAACAATAATGAGATTTTCATTTATGGGCCATTTAATTTGTTAAAAAGAGTTTCACAAAATAAAATAATGCAATGTAGGATTATGATGGCTATGGTGGCAGTGACGGTGGGTAGCAGACTATAGTTAGTCGACAATGGCAAAGGAAAATTATAGGCTGTGATGGCAATGGATGATGTTGGAGAATTTATTATTTTTTGAAAATTTGTCAAATCTAACTATATCTAAACACAACAAAATTAAAGGGGTAAAAAAACATCACAATTTGCTAGTATTTTTATACTTAAAATCAAATATCAATATTTTCAAAACACAATTTAAATTACTTAATGCTCTTTTATTTCAAATCAAAAAGCTCCTTAGGTTAGACATCAGCTTCTAAATAGGATTTTAGAGGGCAATTGCGGTTGGTATTTTTTTTTTTTTTGGAATATTTAGGTTAATAAAGACAAATTCATACTCACATTATATACGTAAGACTCAAACTCATCAATTCTTAAATGATAGCTAAAACTCTCATCTGATTATTTAAGATGAGCTGCGTGTAAAACGTCTGTATTAAAAAAATGTTGATGTAAACACGGGCTATGTTCAGCCTCCTAGAAATTTGCATTGATGGAATCTCCCGCACCATATTTGTCCTGCCATTAAAAAAATTCTTGTTCGTTTAGGTAGATTTAATGCATGTTTTTTTAGAATTAATAAAATTTTGAAGACAGAGCAAATTATATATGATCCAATAGTGAAATAAAGATTATATCAAGGATTCATTTATGATGTTATAAATATTATGAAAATTAATCAAAATTACTTAAATGATAAAATATTTTCAATAATGATGATAAATAAGAGATAATCTGTATATATAATATAAACCATAAAATATTACACATATACTTAAAATTAAGTTAAGTATGTTACATTCTAATAACATTGCTTCATTGAAACTTCTACTCAAATTGTTATTAAAAAATGGAAATTTTTATGCAGTTTATATATAATATTCTCACATCAGTTATCTTTTTATTTTTTTTAGATATCCACCTGCTGTCACCTCAGAAAGGACGTTTGGTGGCATGACTAATCCTCGGCTGACATTGAAGGCACCCATCCCAAAAACCTTCAGGCCCTCACTTTATTGAGCCGCACTTAAGAGACGCTACCGCTTGAGGAGAATCGAGCAAAAATTAGAGAATCTCAACCGTACTCGTCCATCTACCATGCTAAAAAATGGTGGATCAGTTATACATATTTAACATTATCTCCTATTATTTCTGGTCGCTTACAGTATGAACAGCCTCCTGAAAACTAATAAACTAAAACTGTTTTATTAGGCGCCCCCAGATTTGTCTTGTGCCCGTAATTTTCAACAGAAAACATATTGAATTGATATAGATATAAGTCTGCAGAGTAAAGCACGTCAGTGAGACTTCGACACTTTTGTTTCTACTGAGAGTTCAAATGGAAATTTGTCAGGACTATACAATAATTGCAAAAGTACAATTCGGCGTCTTAGGCGCTAAATTTTTGTGAATTTATTTGTATTAGATGCCATTGCTCCTTACGTAGCTAGGTTAGTATATGGAGTGGAATCTTATTGCTCTGAGCTCGCTAATACTATACTGAATAAAGCGTCTAAAGAGTTAAACCTGACGTCAGAAAAATAGAACATTTCTTACAAAATATTTTATGAGAGAAAGATTAGGTTGGAATGTTTTTTATTAAAATATTATTAAAATGAATATTAAAATATTTATATTAATCAATAAGTGTGACAAAAAGAAAAATAATTAATTATCATATTTCAATTTATTCAAAATAAAATTAATCTCTAATCATATTGAATATTTTATGTAGAATCTTTCCCCATAAAGGTAGAAAGAAAAATCATCTATTTGAAGTTATCATTAAGAAAGTTCTGAAAGAATTTTCAACTTCAAAACTAAAAATACTTTCTTTAGGTGGAGGTTAACTTTATAGAAAAGTGTTTTCGTAGCTATGACAATCTACTTTCTGCTAACTCTATTTCCACTTGAAAAGATACTGGATCGATTTCTCTGGGAAAACTTCTTTTAATAAAATTGTTTTTCAGATACTCATTAACGTTTGCGGCTGACAGCTAAATAATTCAAATATTAAGCATTTGATCATATTTTTTTACAGAGTAATTTAAAATGTTTTAGATTCACAAAGATTGTGGAGACCCATAAAATGTCTTAACAAAGGCCATCAAATCATGTAAAATTTCATATTTTAATTTTTACGTAAAGTGATTTTGGCTGGGGGTCAGTAGGGGCACGTACAGGCTTATATTTATATAATTTTATTAGTGATTTTGGCCCTAATTCGTTAGGTTCTAATGTTCCGTTTGCTTTCTCTCAACCTCTCTTCCGCTCCCTTCCCTTGATGTCCACCCTAGTAGCACGTGGAAGTCAAATTCGTCCGTTGCAACAGAAGTCAATCATATCCGCAAGTTGATCTAGGTATTGAATTTTCTTGATTTGGGTTAATTGTCAGGATAACTCGTCTATTGATGCATCAAAGCATTTAAGTGTTCTTCGCATTGTAATAGAAGATTTTTTTGTTTTTGTTTTAAGGGATACATTATTCATCAATCTTTATTTGGTTGCTCTTAATCAACCAAACTTTACACTTCTACTGTTTGAAAGGAGTTCGGTTTTTTTTTTTTTTTAACTTGATCATTCTATCTTATGTTTTTTTTTTGTTTCATTCATTTAAGCACTCAGCATTTAATATAACACTTGCATTCATGTCCTTTAATGGGTTTTCTAAATCTTGATGTCTTGTTGATATTAATTGAAATATGAAACAAAAACATTTTGAGGTCGTGAAACGTTGGATTGTTTTACTTATTTCTAATGTTTTCTTAAAGTAGCAAAGATTTTATTCTTTGGCTTTATGCTGACTTTGCTGGCCTGATATTCAAAACTCATTTGTATAGTTTTATTTGGTTGGCTATTTGTGGAGGCTCATCATATATTCGTAAAAATGCCAATGCTTGTTTATTGCTATGAACATCCATTATTTGTAAATGCTATTTTATTGGCTATAAACTAACAGTTTAATTTGATTTAAAAGATTTAGTTTTTGATACAAAAAACAATTTTTCTGATTTAGCACCCTCAAAAGTGACTAAATCCACATTTATAGGATTTAATAAATCCTATTTGAATTGAATTCTACTTGTAGGATGTAGCCAAACAACCCCTTGGTATTTTAAATTAAGTGGGTATTCTGTAGATTTTGAGTCATTACTTTTATTCCATTGTTTACTAGTAACTTGTGAATTCTTTTATTATCAATAGCACTACAGAAAAATCACCAACTACCGGCGTTATTATCAGCAGCCAAAGAACCGCCAGAATTACCAGCGGTTAAACCCGCAGTGTGACCGCCAGTTTTAACTGGCGGTTTAACCAGCGATTTTTAATAATAAACCACGGATATTCCGACAGTAAAATGATTGCCAGTTTTACCACCGGTTTTTTATTTGGGTGTGGCATATTACCGGCATTTTAGGCGCCAGTGATAAGTGATTTTTTTTCCGGCAGTCCAAACCGCCAAAAAAAATGCTAGAAATTGACATAAAATTTGTTATTCTACCCTTCCTCCTCATTTTTTTCGTGTTCTTTTTTCCTCCAAATGCAGCTCTCTCCCTCACCTCCGTCTGCATCCACAAGACTCTGGCCGCCGACACCCTAACTCCAGCTACCAACTCCCTTACTCCAGCTTCTGAAGCCTTCACTCCGCCCATCGACACCCTCACTCTGCCCGTACGCCCTCACTTTAGCCTGCGAACGCCCCGGCCCGAAGATGATATCCATGCTTTTACTTTTATTTTTTCTTTAGTATTGGATGTTTTTTTTTTTTTTTTTTGAAAAATGCAGAATTGCAATTAAAAACGAAAAAGAAAAACTATTGCAAACTATTATGTGATAGGTAACCTATCACATTCCTCCTTTAAAAGAGAAAAAAAAGAAGGAGGAACCTTATTGTTACTAAGATCTTCCCAAAGAAAATCTTCAAGTAGAGCAAAGTTAGCACTATAGTGTGCTAACTTATTACAATTTCTATTAGTAAAGTGAAAAAGAATGTTACCAAATCCATCCAAAAATGAAATATCTTCAACCTCTTCTTTGTACAGCAGCCGAGCGTCTTTATTAAAAGATTTTTGTAGAAGTTTGATAATGTTGAAATTATCACCTTCTATAATAAGACCCTTTGCATCCAACATCCAATTGTAGATAAAATTCTTCAATGAACGAATGGCCAGAAGTTCTAAATAGCCAATATCCCAATGTAAGCATTTGATTCCAAAAGCAAGTAAGAATCTTCCTTTAGAATCTCTAAAAACACCACCTACACCTCCATTGTAGTTATTAGTTAATGCTGCATCAAGATTTACCTTAATCCATTCTGGGGGAGGGGGATGCCAAAAAGAATTCAGCCTGGAAGGCTGGTTAGTATCCCAGTGATCCAAGAATAGATTTGAAGAAGCGATTGAAGCATAACTAATAGCATTTCCGACAATAAAGTTAAAACTCCATTCATTCTTACCATGTTTGATTGAATTCCTACTCTTCCATGAAAAGTAGACTAGAGAGCAATATAAATTTGCCAGAGATTTATTATGCACAGATAATTTTTCCAAATGATACTTACAATCTTTTGCAGATGTAAACAGCGGCCATGTAAATCCCCATATATTGAGAATACTTATAACTTGCTGCAGTTTATGGCAATGAACCATGATATGGTTAGTGTCTTCACGTTCCTCACAGCCTCTTGGACATAAATTATGTCCCAATAATCTGCGATTCATTAGGAATTCATTGGTTGGAATCGCCTCATTGAGTAGCCTCCACCAAAAGCATTCAATTCTAGGATTGAGCTTTAATTTTTTAAGCCATATTCCATAATCAACTGAACATATATCATTAGATTTATAAGCTGTAGCCATTGCCGTAATGCTTTTTCCTGAGAATTTATTATTCAGTTCAATGCTATCTTTTGGAAGTGAAGAATCAATTTCAATTTGAGTAATTGTTTTCACCAACTCTAATCCAAAATGTGTATTCAACATATCGGTTTTCCAACATCCTCCCGAAATAAATTCTTTCAGTTTCAGTATTTCTGAAATCGCTGTGGATACAAAAGTAGGCCATTGTTGTAAACTCTTGTCAAGGATCCAAGCATCTTCAAGAATGTTTATATTATCTCCTGCAGCAATTTTCCATCTTGTGATAGATCTGAGAGATTGAGCACCATCAACCAGAATTTTCCATGTGACCGATTTATAAGCTGTGTTGGATTTCATCCAGAATTTGGGACCATATCTAGCTTTCAACGATTTGTATAGCAATGAGACTTCTTCTTTTAAGAAATTCCAAGCAAATTTTGCTCTTAGAGGACCAGTTATATCACTCACTGATTTTATATTTAGCCCTCCTTCTTTCCAAGGTCTGCACATCTTTTCCCAAGAGATATAATGAAGTCCATGAAGACCTCCTGGTTTATCCCAAATAAAGTTTCTAGCAGCTTTTTCAATTTTATGAAGGATCCTTTTAGGAATTAAAGTGTGAGTAGCAACAAAAATAGGTATTGCTGCTAAGACAGATTTGGTGAGAACGATTCTTTTATTATTGGTGAGAACGATTCTTTTAGTATTGGATGTTGTCACTCAATATTTGTAAGGGGATTTGTATGCAAGTGCTATTACTTATGTTCAAACATTAGATGGTTCGATCAAGTATTTTCCTATTTCAGTTTGATTACATCAAGGATCAACATTAAGCCCATATCTATTTACTTTAATCATAGAGAGAATAATGAGGACCTACATATGATATTTATTGATTTAGGAAAAGCATATGATAAAGATTCAAGAGAAGTGCTATGGAGAGTTCTAGAAAATAAAAATGTTAATAAGGATTATATTCAAGTCATTAAGGATAAAAAGTTAGAGAGAGAAAATATGGGAATTCAAATTTCTGTTCCATTATTTCAGTTCGTCTTCAGCGGCCCACAACTTCCGCTATTACTGTGTCCGGCAATCTGCCGGAGGTCCGGTGACCTTGGGAGGAGAAGATGGAGCGCAATCGGGTCCTCTCATCGGAGTCCTGGGCGAATTACAGAAAAGGTTTTTATATTCCAGTGAAAAATCGTCAGATGTTTTCAATGGAGACTCGAAAACTCTTGATGAATTTAATAAAAGTTTCAAAAATCTCAAAGTGAAACCTCTGACCATTAATGAGGGTGGTCTATTGCAAAAGAAAATTTCTCCCGTTCCACTGATTGGGAAAGGAAAAGAGATTTTAAAGGAGGATGGTGGTTTTAATGTGAAATCCTTTAATAGTCCTGTTTCTGTCAACAAGGTGATTGAAAAACTCAACTTGGAAGCATCATCTTCAAATGGTCCAAGGATCTCTTCTATCAAAAGTTTCAACTACGCTTCACTGCCTTCTTCACCGAGTCGGAATGACATGGTGGCTTCCACCCAGTTGAATTTTAAATCTAGAAATGAAGATAAGGTGGATGAGGAATCGCGGCAAAGGAATGATGCTGAGATATCTTTTATAGCTCCTGTTGCTGAAAATGAAGTTTTGAATAATCCTTCTAAACCAGCAATCAGTCGAAATAATGTGGAAAACCATTCTGTTTGGCATAAAAAATAGAACATCAATGTTGATAACTTGGAGCTAGGATCATTTTTAACTGAAGATGGGAAGGGAATTAAAATACTGGCTGAGAAGGAATTTGAAAATGCCAGGAGGTTGGAGAAAGCTTTAGTTGTGAATATTTTTAGGGAAGACATTCCTTTCCATTTGGTGAGTATGGATTTAAGAAGGCAGTGGAATAGTTTTGGAAAATTCCACAAAACTGGCTTGGGTCGAGGCTGGATGTTATGCTCTTTTGAAGATTCGAATGCAGTGGATAACATCCTATCTGGTGGTGGGTGAGAGGACAGGTAGTGGGATTGGATAAATGGTCTGCTTCATTCAATCTTAATTCTCTCAAAGGCATTTCAGCTCTGGTGTGGATCAGGCTTCCTAATTTGCCTCTTCAGTGCTGGGATGAGGTAAACATTTGTAGAATTGCTTCTATGGTGGGCAAGCCTTGCCTTCTTGACGGGAATATGTTCCAATGGAGTAGAAGGGAGTTTACACGGGTATGTGTTCGCATTCCCTTAGATCTAAAGCTCCCAAAAGGTATTTGGGTGGAAAGAATGGCTGGAAAATTCTATCAAACAATTAAGTATGAAGGATTTTTGAAAATTTGTGCTGGTTGTGGGAAATTTGGTCACATTGTTACTGACTGTACTGAAGTTATTAAAGACAATGTTGCATTGACTGGGCTGTCTAATGCAACTGATCTTTATGAAGCAAGAATTCAAAAGGAAGATGTTAAATTGAATGCAGATGACGGGAAAGTGGATAATGATTTATAGATCCAGGTGAGGTATGGAAACAGAATAGCTATGAGAATGGCAGAGATAAGAAGTTAATTTAATAAAATCTCCATTCCTATGAAAAAGATATATGTTCCAAAGCTTGGTCCATCAAATTCAAAGAAAACTGTTAAACCTAAAGGAGTTTGTTTGAGAGCTGAATCTTCTGTTCTAGAAACTATTGCGATGCCAGGAGGAGCTTCTAAAGAAAATTTTGGAGCAGATCTTCAAGCTGACATTCCAGGAGAACACCATGTTGAGGTAACAAGGGTTGACTCTTCTCTTAAAATTCTCAATAAGTTTGATGTTTTAGCTGTTATGGAAGAATTAAATCTGACTGAAGCTGTGGAGATTCAAGAAAGTAGCTGTGCTGAAGAAGGTGAAATTGTTGAAAAAAGTTCTCATAACATGTCAAATTTGGAAGCTATATGTGATGAAAAAACCAAATTAATTCACATGATGGATAAGGTGGTTTCAAACTCTGAGAAGGCTGTGGTTGGAAGTCTATCTTATGGAAAGAAGGTTAAGCTTATTAAAGTGCTTAAGTCTCTTGGTTCAGATAATATATTGGAACGGGATAGGAAAAAGGAAGGAGGTAAAGCTAAAAAGAATGGGGGACCTTACCCCATCTTTAAATAATGAATTCGCTGATTTTCTGGAATTGTAGAGGAGCCAAGAAAATGGAGGCTGCTCTATATCTGAAGGAGGTGATTAAAGATCACAAGGTGTTTTTTGTAGGTTTGATGGAAACTAAACTGAATTCTTTGGAGAATTCTCAAATTCCCAGATTCCTGGGTAACAACTGAGACTCTTTTTTGGTTCCCTCTGAAGGCTTATCTGGAGGTTTGATGGTTCTGTGGAGGAAAGACTTGGCCTCTTTCACTGTGGATGAAGTTTCCTCCCAAATGATAGTGGGGAAACTGGAGGTTTTTAGTAAAGGAATTTGGAAGGTAGCAACGGTGTATGGGAGCACTAAAACCAGTGACAGGAAACTCCTTTGGGAATGTTTAGAGAAACATTGCTCGGAGGACTTTCCAACAGTGATAGGAGGGGACTTCAACTGTGTTCTATGTCAAGATGGAAAGAGAGGTGGGAAAAATTTTTTCTTGTCTCAAGGAGCTAAAGATCTGGAGAACTTTATGATCAACAATGATCTACATGAGGTGGGGTCTATGGGACCTAAATTTACTTGGTGCAACAACAAAGCCGGAGGAGCTCGGATTCTAGGGAAATTGGATAGATGTCTTATCAATTCCATAGCTTTGAATTCTATTCATCTTGCACTGGTGAAACACTTATCCTGTATAGCATCGGACCACTGTCCTATTTTATTGGAGATTTTCAATCCTATGGTGGTTTAAAACAAAGAGATCCGGAATGAAGAAGTTTGGGCTACTTACCATGGAGCAGAGGAGATTGTGCAGATTTCTTGGAGGAAATATGCTGGGATTGATCCGGCCTCATCTTTTAATGTTAAATTCAAAAGAACTTTGAGAGCTCTTTTTTTTGGAGCAAAGCTAAGTTTAAGAACCTTATGTCTCTTTGGGAGTGGCTGAAATAAGAAATACAGGAAATCCAATTGAAAGAGGCCGAAGTGGGGACTTCTTTTGAAAAGCTGTAGATTTTAAGATTCAAAATCAATGAGCTCAATGTCACTCTTGCACGGCTTAATACCTGGTAGAAGAAAAGAGATAAAGCAAGATGGATGGAAGAAGGTGATTGCAATTCAGGTTTTTGTCATGCATTTGCTAATGCCAGGAAAAATATTAACTGGATTAGTCACATTAAGACTACTAAAAGTAGTATTACGGAGGATGCCAATGAAATTCAAAAAGTTTTTTTAGAATTTTTCAAACTTAAATGGCAGCATAGACAATGTATGTTGGATGGCTGGCCTGAGCCTTCGACTGTCATCAATGAAGTTGATCGATCTGTTCTGGATGCAGATTTTACAAGGGAGGAGCTTTAAGTTATAGTGGATAAATCTGGGAGTAATATTACTCCCGGTTTGGATGGAATAACTTTTTCTTTCTTAAAGAAATTCTGAAAATGGATTGCAGATGATGTTTGGCTAGCAGTGAGTCAATTCTTGTCTTCTGGTGATATGCACATGTCATGGAAAGAAACTCTTATTGTCTTAATTCCAAATATTCAAAATCTTCAAGAGGTAACCAATTATCGGTCTATTAGCTTATGCATGACCATTTATAAAATTATTGCAAAGATGCTTTTTAGTAGATTGGAGAAGGTTATTCACAAGATCATTTCGGTGGACCAAGCTGCCTTTATCAAAGGGTGATCCTTGTCTGATCATGTACTGTTGGCACAAGAAGTTCTCAATAAATTCTGGTATTTTAAAACAAGGAAAGGACTTTTGGCAATCAAGCTTGACATGGAACAAGCGTATTATAGTATGGGTTGGCAAGCTTTGAGTCAAGTGCTCTCTCAGTTTAACTTTCCTAGCAAATTTAAGGAGCTTATTTTGCAATGCATCTTAGATCCTAAATATTGCATCTTGATCAATGGAAGGAAAACTAATTGGATTGAAGGGAAGTGTGGGTTTAGGCAAGGATGTCCTTTATAACCTTATTTGTTTATTTTATGCTCCCAAGTCCTATCAGATGCATTAAATGGTAGAAAAGGGGATGTGGGTATCTCTATTTCTCCCAAGGCTCCTAGAGTGTCCCATTTGCTTTATGCGGATGATATTTAATCTTCTCGAAAGCCAAGACTAAAGTTATTTAAGGAATTGAAGACTATCATAAATAACTATTGTTTATGGTCAGGCTAGAAGGTTAACAATTCTAAATCCATGATTCTTTTTGGGAAACATACTAACCATAGAATTAAGAAGAGAATCTCTAATCTTCTTAAATTTAAGATGGTTAAGGAGTTGAATTACCTTGATGTGAAGATGACCTTGAGGAGATTGGTATCTTCGAATTTCTCTAAGCTTATGGAAGTTGTAGCTAATATATTAAACACTTGGGGACAAAAGTTCATCTCTTTGGAAGGAAAGTTGGTTCTCATGAAATTGGCGTTCTGAAATTACTAGATGGACAAGAGGGAGGGTGAATTGTGAAAACGTTTTGACAATAGTTAAAATCTAAGCAAGAGTTCTAACATTTTTTATGTTTTAGAATTTAACATGAAAATTTAAACAATTTTTTTCACAAATTTTCCCAAGCAAATATTGAAAAATAAAATGCACGTAGAAATAAAAGATAATAAGGAAAAAGCACACCGAGATTTTTATAGTGGTTCGGTCAAACCATGACCTACGTCCACTACCCGGAGTCCTCCGCTCCGGGTATTTTACTACAAGCAATAGCTCTCCTTTTGCCCCCCTTGGCAAGGCGGAGAAGCCCTTACAATACTCCCTTTCACCAACCCGGCGTGGCGGAGTGCAAAACTCTATTTTCACCCTCATGGCGACGGCAGAGAACCTTCTCGTTTTTCTCCCTCCTGGAGAAGGCATAGTACCTCGAGGTCACGGATGTAGAAGAGCCTTTCCCCTTAGAGATCCTCCCACAAATGCTTCTAAGGCCACAGGAGGAGCAAGATGCAGCAAGTTCGGAGCAACCGTGTGATCTCCCTCACACCTCTTCTCCCTCACAACGCTCACCTTCTCCTTCCTCTCTCAAACCCTAAAGAACTTCTCAAGAGCTCTCTCCCTCGGAATCCCTTTCTAACCACGTTCTCCTCTCTGATTCACACTCTCAAAAATATGACAAGTTTTTCACCTCTAAACGGGCTCCAAAATCCCTGAGATTTCAAAAGTAGTCGTTACTATCGTACAGTACGGTTTCTAATCGTATAGTACGATATATATAAAGAGACTTCATCCTGGTACGAAGTGGTACGAACAGTTCATATGAATTTGTAAAGTATGATTATAAATCGTACGATACGATGCATAACACTTTTGTTCGTACAAGATGATAGTCAAGACGATCAAACATCATTTCTATTCATCGTATGGTACGATTGGGATCGTATAGTATGATGAGAAAAAATTGAAGAGATCGTCCAGGACGATTATAATTCGTCTCTGTTCTAAAAGTTTGTTAGGGATGTTAAGCCTATAGAACTGACCCAAGCTAACCAAGAGGAAGGTGAATTGGAAAACTTTAAAACCAAAGATAAAACTCCTACCAAAATCACCACAAACAAAGTGCGGAAGAAAAATAAATGCGGAAGCGATAATAAGAAAAGAACACATCGGATTTATAGTGGTTCGGTTAATCCTTGACCTACATCCACTCCTTGGAGGTACCCTCCAAGTATTGCACTAACTAAGTGTCTCTCGTTTAGCTCCCATAGCTAGGCGGAGTAGCCCTTACAAAATCACTTCCACCATCCCCGGTGCGGCAGAGTCGCCGGGTCCTTTGACACTAAGGAGATATTCTTCTTTGGTGAACTTATCTTTAGACAAGCCTTGAATCCGATGATACTAAGGTGCGAGTTCGTCAGAGAAACCGTGTGGAATACCCTCCACACTCCTTTGAGTTCCCCCCTCACAGAATCTTCTCCCTCTCAAACTCCACCCTTTCCTCTCTCCCTTTCAAGCTCTCTCTTCAAGTTTTCCCCACAATAACAAAGCTACAATGGCTGCCAAAGACACTTACAAAGTGTCATGTCATAGCTTAAATAGAAGAGCTAAAAATGAGCTCATTAATGCAAGTTGCCGACATTATCGTCCAGGATGATAGACATATCGTCCTGGCCGATTAATTCAAATATGAGGCAAATCATCCTAAATATCGCCCTGAAATGAAGCTGGACAAAGTCTAATCGTCCAGGACGATCTTGCGATCGGCCCGGACGAAATCCCCATTAATTTTTTTCCAAAACTGCTTGCGAAATTTTGGAAAAATTGTCTTGGATCGTCCTGGACGATATTTTATAGTGCAGGCCGATCCACCAGGACGATATCTAAAAAAAAGAGCTTCCTAAGTAGATATGGCGGCAGATTCTTGTTGAATTGAGCCGATCGTCCTGGCTGATACAAAATCATCCAGAATGATGTATTTTGCATAATGGCGGCTGCTTTAATGAGGATGCCCTAATTAGGGTTTCTACTTTTGTCAGATCGTCCAGGACGATATAGATATCGTCCCGGACGATGTTACAAAAAATAAAAATCTTTTAGGGCACAACAGAAAATCTTCCAAGTTACAAATCATCAGATGCCACACTAAATGCAACAGACTCAAGAAAGGAAAAAGATTACAAACTAACAAAGACCTAGTCTACCCAATCATGAGTTGGTTTCAAATTGCAGTCTGATAGTGTGAACCTGAAATGTCAGTACATAAGGCAGTCGTTGAGAAATAAAAAAGTTTGCTATCATCAAAATCATAAACAATTGATCCGCAACAATCTCTCCCTTTTTGATGATGACAAACAATTCAATTTGAATTTTCAAAAAAAAAAAAAATTCTCCTAATCTCCCCCTCACTAGAATAACACTTTTAAAAATATGGGAGATAAAAAATATTTTTGTTGTTTTAAATTCTTTTGAAAAGAAAAAAAAAACACAAATTCAATAGTACGTTCTCCCCCCTTTGACATTATCAAAAAGAGAGGATGCACAAACAAAATGAATAGAAGACAAAAAAGTTCCCTGATCAAGTGAAAAAATAAATATTCTTAAAATGAGAAAGTTACCTATTGGTTTTAATCAAAAACTTAGTAGAATTGGATTGACAACGTATAGTCTAGAAAAAGTTAGAAATTTATAATTTGATAATCCCAACTCAAGTTCTTTTAAAGGCTCAAAAACTTTTTAATCCAATATCCAAATTAAGAAATAAACGGGAAAAAGAAACATTAATTTTTCAAAACTCCTTTCATAAAACATATCTAATAGAAGATAAATGCATGAATTGCTGAATCAGGAACCAAGATTTTCAAGCACATGTTTTGAACATATCAAGGATTTTTTTAGGCTTTTAGTACTATAAGAAAAAATAAGCATATTTTTTGTGGGCTCATTTTATTCCCTTTTTCACTTGAATGACTCTTTGAGCATCTTTTGATTTTAATACACTTTGTGTATTTTTTTTAATTTGGCGTCATTGTGCATCTTTTGGTTTGGCATCATTGGCCATTTTTTTTTTAATTTTTTAAAAAATATACTTTCTTTCTTATATTTTTAAAACCAAAGTAAACTCAAATTATTGACAACATGAACAACTTGATTAAGAAAATTTTATGGTGGATTCAACAATCTTGCAAAAGATTCCAATGCGATAGAAAAAATGTAGGGAGATAAAAAAAATAGTTTCAAAATCCAATTTAAAATGTGATGCAGATTTTGAACCAAAAGTAGAATAACCTCTTTAAGAAGAGAGAACAAAATTATGAGTTCCCTTCCTCTGACTGTTTTAGAGAAGTCAAACACAACTTATTAAAGATTTCAAGAAAAAAAATAGGAAGTAGATTTCTCATTTTTAGAAAAGTGAATATGTGTGTTGATCAGAGAAAAACTTCAACAAAAACAAAAATTTCAAAGAATAAACAAAACTAAATCAAAAAAATAAAAAGGAAAAACACAAAAACACAAAAGGCTCTTAACCATTATCTCTCTCCTGGTCCGATGCTTCAGAGACCAGATCTGCCCATGAGATTTTTTGTCTTTCACCTTGCCCTTTTCTTTCGTAGGAAGAATTCTTAAATTAAGGCACTGATTTTTCATATGTCCAGGCTTCCTACATCGAAAGCAAATAACGTCATAAGAAGTATGGACATCCTTACCACTTTTACCTTTTTTTTTTACTTTTGCTTATGCTTTGGTGAGCTTTGTGATTTTCTTGACAAGTCATTGCATTCGTCACCAACTAAGCTATCTCTTTATGTATCTTCAGCTTTTAGAATAATCGTTTCACCTGCATCCAAAAGTCTTTGACCCAAAATTTACTCGTAGGCAATGAGTGAGCCAATCAAATTACCAATAGAATAATTATTCAAATTTTTTGATTCACAAATAGCAATTACTTTAGCATCAAATTTTTCAAGTAAACAACGAAGAATTTTATTGACTTTTTCAAAATTTAAAAATTCGTTTCATAAGGCATGCAATGATGTAACAATTTGAATGAACCTGATATACATGTCTAAAATCGTTTCAAAAGGTTTCATGGAAAACAGTTCAAAATCATGCATTAACATATTCAACTTGGATTGCTTGATTTCATTAGTGCCTTCATATATGGTGTGTAGTTTATCCCAAACTTTCTTACCAGTAGTGCACGTGGATACTAACATAAAATCTTTAGAATTTAAAGCACATAAAAATAATTTAAAAATTTTGCATTCAGTTGTTCTTCCTTATTCCATTGATTAAAAGGAATATCAGTTTTAACTCCATTAACAATACGTGACGGTGATGAATAACCAGTTAAAATCATATACCACATGCGAAAATCAATCGATTGCAAGAAAATAGACATGCGAGTTTTCCAAAATTCAAATGATATATTTTCAAATAAAGGAGGTCTGGTGATTGAATATCCTTCCGCAACATTACGATTCGAAAAATTAGCCATGGATCAAAATTCAAAAGCTTTTAAAACTTATTTTATAAATCCCACTCTGATACCACTTGAAAGTTCGTTAGGAATGTTAAGCCTATAGAACTGGCCCAAGCTAACCAAGAGGAAGGTGAATTGGAAAACTTTAAAACCAAAGATAAAACTCCTACCAAAATCACCACAAACAAAGTGCGGAAGAAAAATAAATGTGGAAGCGATAATAAGAAAAGAACACATCGGATTTATAGTTGTTCGGTTAATCCTTGACCTACGTCCACTCCTTGGAGGCACCCTCTAAGTATTGCACTAACTAAGTGTCTCTCCATTATCTCTCACAGCTAGGCGGAGAAGCCCTTACAAAATCACTTCCACCTTCTCCGGTGTGGCGGAGTCGCCGGGTCCTTTGACACCAAGGAAATCTTCTTCTTTGGTGAACTTACCTGGAGACAAGCCTTGAATCCGATGGTACTAAGGTGCGAGTTCGCCGGAGAAATCGTGGGGAATCCCCTCCACACTCCCTTGAGTTCCCCCCCTCACAGGATCTTCTCCCTCTCAAACTCCACCCTTTCCTCTCTCCTTTTCAAGCTCTCTCTTTAAGTTTCCCCCACAAGAACAAAGCTACAATGGCTGCCAAAGACTCTTATAAAATGTCATGTCATAACTTAAATTGAAGAGCTAAAAAGGAGCTCAATAATGCAAGTTGCCGACATTATCATTCAGGACGATAGATATATCGTCCTAGCCAATTAGTTCAAATATGTGGCAAATCGTCCTGAATATCGCCCTGAAATGAAGCTGGACGATGTCTAATCGTCCCGGACAATCTTGCGATCGGCCTGGACGAAATCCCCATTAATTATTTTCTAAAACTGCCTGAGAAATTTTGGAAAAATTATCCTGGATCGTCCTGGATGATATTTTATAATCTAGGCCGATCCACCAGGACGATATCCAAAAATAAGAATTTCCTATGTAGATATGGCGGTAGATTTTTGCTGAAATGAGCCGATCGTCCTAGCCGATACAAAATCATCCAGAACGATGTATTTTGCATAATGACGGCTGCTTTAATGAGGATGCCCTAATTAGGGTTTCTATTTTTGTTAGATCTTCCAGGACGATATACATATCGTCCCGGACGATGTTACCAAAAATAAAAATCTTTTAAGGCACAACAGAAAATCTTCCAAGTTACAAATCATCAGATGCCACACCAAATACAACAGACCCAAGAAAGGAAAAAGATTACAAACTGACAAAGACCTAGTCTACCTAATCTTGAGCTGGTTCCAAATTGCAGTCCGATCGTGTGAACCTGAAATATCAGTACATAAGGCAGTCGTTGAGAAATAAAAATTTTTGCTATCATCAAAATCATAAACAATTAATCCGCAACAATCTCCCCATTTTTGGTGATGACAAACAATTCAATTTGAATTTTCAAAAAAAAAAAAAAACAATTTCTCCTAATCTCACCCTCACTAGAATAACACTTTTAAAAATAGGGGAGATAAAAAATATTTTTATTGTTTTAAATTTTTTTGAAAAGAAATAAAACACAAATTCAATAGTACATTCTCCTCCTTTGACATTATCAAAAAGTGAGAAGGCACAAACAAAATGAATAGAATACAAAAATGTTCCCTGATCTAATGAAAAAACAAATATTTTTAAAATGAGAAAGTTACCTCTTGATTTTAATCAAAAACTTAGTAGAATTGGATTGACAACGTATAGTCCAGAAAAGGTTAGAAATTCATAATTTGATATTCCCAACTCAAGTTCTTTTAAAGGCTCAAAAACTTTTTAATCCAATATCCAAATCAAGGAATAAACGGGAAAAAGAAACATTAATTTTTTAAAACTCCTTTCATAAAACATATCTAATAGAAGATAAATGCATGAATTGCTGAATCAGGAACCAAGATTTTAAAGCACAAGTTTCGAACATATCAAGGATTTTCTTAGGCTTTTAGTACTATAAGAAAAAATAAGCATATTTTTTTTGTGGGCTCATTTTATGCCCTTTATCACTTGAATGACTCTTTGAGCATCTTTTGATTTTAATACACTTTGTGTATTTTTTTTTAATTTGGCGTCATTGTGCATCTTTTGGTTTGGCATCATTGGCCATTTTTTTTTTAATTTTTCAAAAAATATGCTTTCTTTCTTATATTTTCAAAACCAAAGTAAACCCAAATTATTGACAACATGAACAACTTGATTAAGAAAATTTTATGGTGGATTCAACAATCTTGCAAAAGATTCCTATGCGTTAGAAAAAAAGTAGGGAGATAAAAAAAACAGTTTCAAAATCCAATTTAAAATATGATGAAGATTTTGAACTAAAAACAGAATAACCTCTTTAAGAAGAGAGAAAGAGAAACAAAATTATGAGTTCCCTTCCTCTGACTGCTTTAGGGAAGACAAACACAACTTACCAAAGATTTTAAGAAAAAAATAGGAAGTAGATTTCTCATTTTTAGAAAAGTGAATGTGTGTGTTGATCAGAGAAAAACTTCAAAAAAAATAAAAATTTCAAAGAATAAACAAAACTAAAACACAAAAATAAAAAGAAAAAACACAAAAACACAACACAAAAGCACGAAATGCTTTTAACCATTATCTCTCTCGTAGTCCGATGCTTCAGAGATCAGATCTGCCCATGAGAGTTTTTGTCTTTCATTATTTTCCCAGTTCAAATTTTGGTTCGCCTTGACCTTTTCTTTCGTAGGAATAATTCTTAAATTAGGGCACTAATTTTTCATATGTCCAGGCTTCCTACATCGAAAGCAAATAACGTCAGAAGAAGTATGGACATCCTTACCACTTTTACTTTTTTTTTTTACTTTTGCTTATGCTTTGTTGAGCTTTGTTATTTACTTGACAAGTCATTGCATTTGTTACGAACTAAGCTATCTCTTTCTGTATCTTCAGCTTTTAGAATAATCGTTTCACCTGCATCCAAAAGTCTTTGACCCAAACTTTGCTCGTAGACAATGAGTGAGCCAATCAAATTACCAATAGAATAATCATTCAAATCTTTTGATTCACAAATAGCAATTACTTTGGCATCAAATTTTTCAAGTAAACAATGAAGAATTTTACTAACTTTTTCAAAATTTAAAAATTCTTTTCCTAAGGCATGCAATGATGTTACAATTTGAATGAACCTGATATACATGTCTAAAATCGTTTCAAAATGTTTCATGGAAAATAGTTCAAAATCATGCATTAACATATTCAACTTGGATTACTTGATTTCATTAGTGCCTTCGTATATGGTGTGTAGTTTATCCCAAACTTTCTTACCAGTAGTGCACGTGGATACTAACATAAATTCTTTAGAATTTAAAGCACAGAAAAAACAATTTAAAGATTTTTCATTCAGTTGAGCATTCAGTTGTTCTTCTTTATTATATTAATTAAAAGGAATATCAATTTTAACTCCATTAACAATACGTAACGGTGATGAATAACCAGTTAAAATTATATGCCACATACAAAAATCAATCGATTACAAGAAAATAGACATGCGAGTTTTCTAAAAATTAAATGATATATTTTCAAATAAAGGAGGTCTGGTGATTGAATAACCTTCCGCAACATTACGATTCGAAAAATTAGTCATGGATCGAAATTCAAAAGCTTTTAAAAACTTATTTTATAAATCTCACTCTGATACCACTTGAAAGTTTGTTAGGGATGTTAAGCCCTATAAAATTGACCCAAGCTAACCAAGAGGAAGGTGAATTGGAAAAGTTTAAAACCAAAGATAAAACTCTTACCAAAATCACCACAAATAAAGTGCGGAAGAAAAATAAATGCGGAAGCGATAATAAGAAAAGAACACATCAGATTTATAATGGTTCGGTCAATCCTTGACTTACGTCCACTCCATGGAGGCACCCTTCAAATATTGCACTAACTAAGTGTCTCTCGTTTAGCTCCCATAGCTAGGCGGAGTAGCCCTTACAAAATCACTTCCACCATCCCCGGTGCGGCAGAGTCGCCGGGTCCTTTGACACTAAGGAGATATTCTTCTTTGGTGAACTTATCTTTAGACAAGCCTTGAATCCGATGGTACTAAGGTGCGAGTTCGTCAGAGAAACCGTGTGGAATACCCTCCACACTCCATTGAGTTCCCCCCTCACAGAATCTTCTCCCTCTCAAACTCCACCCTTTCCTCTCTCCGTTTCAAGCTCTATCTTCAAGTTTCCCCCACAAGAATGAAGCTACAATGGCTGCCAAAGACACTTACAATGTGTCATGTCATAACTTAAAAAGAAGAGCTAAAAACGAGCTTATTAATGCAAGTTGTCGACATTATCATCCAGGATGATAGACATATCGTCCTGATCGATTAGTTCAAATATAAGACAAATCGTCCTGAATATCGCCCTGAAATGAAGTTGAATGATGTCTAATCGTCTCGGACGATCTTGCGATTGGCTTGGATGAAATCCCCATTAATTGCTTTCCAAAACTACCTGAGAAATTTTGGAAAAATTATCCTGGATCATCCTGGATGATATTTTATAATCCAGGCCGATCCACCAAAACGATATCCAAAAATAAGAATTTTCTAAGTAGATCTGGCGGCAGATTTTTGCTGAATTGAGCCGATCATCCTGGCCAATACAAAATCATCCAGAACGATGTATTTTGCATAATGACTGCTGCTTTAGTGAGGATGCCCTAATTAGGGTTTCTACTTTTGTCAGATCATTCAGGACGATATAGATATCGTCCCGGACGATGTTACCAAAAATAGAAATCTTTTAGGGTACAATAGAAAATCTTCCAAGTTACAAATCATCAGATGCCACACCAAATACAATAGACTCAAGAAAGGAAAAAGATTACAAACTGATACAGACCTAGTCTACCCAATCTTGAGCTGATTCCAAATTGTAGTCCGACCGTGTGAACCTGAAATGTCAGTGCATAAGGCAGTTGTTGAGAAATAAAAATGTTAGCTATCATCAAAATCATAAACAATTAATCCGTAACATGCTCATCGTATTGTACGAACGTGTTCATTCAATACGATGTTCAAATTATAATTAAGCCCAGATTTCTTACGCTAATCACGATTTTAATTAAGTATTTAAACTACATCGTATAGTACGACAAAGTTCGTACAGTATGAGCGGCGGAAATTAACTTACTTAAGTTAAAATTACTGTTAGGGTTTTGGATTTGAATATATCATACAGTACGAATAAATTCATACGGTACGATCTATTAACATAATCGTCCTACAAAGCTCTGACCGTATGGTACGAAATAACATCGTACAGTACGATCTACATAGAAAGAAAAACTCTAAAATTTTCATTTAAAAACACTCTCCTCCTGTGTGTGTTCATGGTTGCTCAGAATTTTTTATGCATTTTGTGGCAAAACTCAAGAAAATAAAAATAAAACAAAATCAACAAAATACATTACAGACTCATACTCCTAATCTACCCATTCTTGAGTCTTCCTATCATCCTGAGTAGCTTTTGATCTTCCTGAAATGTTAGTACTCACTAACAATAGCAAATAAAATAATATTCAATGAATAGACGATTCAAACGACATTATTTGTCATCATCAAAATCTCAAACTCGGGGTCATGGGTTGCAACAATATCCCCCTTTTTGATGATGTCAAATAATATTTGTTTTAAGCAAGTGTTAAAGGCATTTTTTTAATTAATTTAAACATAAGAACAAGAAGAAAGGAAATACAAGAAGATGCAGTACAAAAGAAAAAAAATATGCATTTAACCATAGAAATAAAAAAAGTTAGAACAACCTTTTCCCCCTTTTGACAGCACCAAAAAGAGGAGCAAACACTAAAAAAGAAAAAAAAAAACAACTACAACACAAAGATAATTTATAGTGGAGGATCCTGATTAGTAGGTGGTGGAGGTGGGTTTGGTTGGAAGTACTGAAAGAGAGTGTCAAAACGCTGATCAATAGCAATAAAGTGTTCTCCAAACCAATACATATCTGTCTCGTGTTGCTGATGATGTTCTTGAATGTGAGTATCGAGACGAGTTTGAAGTTGGTCGAAGCGTTCGACCAGATTGTCGTGAGGGTAAGCAGGTGCAGATGCTCGAGGTGGTGCATGTCGTCGTAGACATGCTTGAGCTGCAGCCGGGGCATCTTCCCCTTCTTCTTCATAAAAAATAGGTTCTTCCGGCTCATGTCCCCGATGGAAAAGAATACGGAAAGAGGCATCCGTATAAAAAATAAGAAGATTGTCGGGTTCACCAGGATAGGTTAATTGATATTTATTTTGGATAATATATCCTATAAGGTGTCCAAGAGCTATATTTTATTTTCGGTGAGTGGTAGGGAGACGAAAAAAGGTCATGTAGTGAATGTAGTCAATAATCAGATCGGCCTCATTGAATTTTGTGTTGGTCATGATAAGGTAGGTAGTGACAGATAGGGTCGGGGTCATGTTGATACGGTCACCACCTTTGGGTATTATGGAGGTATGAAGGATATGTTGAATTATGCGCGCATTTCTATTTAGTGAAGAAATGAGTGGTTGGTGTTGATAGAATGCGGCATTCCTAAGGACTCAATTAATGTCGCTCCAGTCAAAATTGTATGTAAGAAAAGAACGGACCATAGGCCCTTCACTAGATAGCCCAATGTGTTGGGCGATGTCAGCTTTGGTTATTTCAATATTTTGACGACAAACAAAAGAGTGAAAGTGAGGTTGTCGACAGTATAAGTCAGATTGGCTAGGAATTCTAGAAGGAGTTCAGAATTGTAAGGGAAGGCCAGGGTGAGAAGAAATTGGAGGGTGGTGGAAGCAAAGAGGTTCATTACCTTGAAGTTCAGAGCCTCCTGATTTAGCAGTCTGGAGGGTGTGATTTTGCAGGCCTTGAACTTGTGGTATGCATCCTCGTTTTTGGCATTCATGAATCAAGCGCTATGGCGGCGAGAGGAAGACGAGCTTCCCACTACCATATGACCTCTCTTGCTTGAACCAGACATCGTGTAGAGGCTGAGTGTAAGGTATGAAAGAATCAAGTGGATTGATTAGTGTAGTGCAAGTGAAGAATTCGGCCTAACCACCCAATTTATACAGTTTTCCACAAATTGTACAGTACGATCGTACATCGTACCGTACGATATGGTAATAATTACTCTAACGGTTCGTACTGGGAAACAGAGGTCAAAACATATAGTACGAGAAATATCATACAGTACGATCAGAGGAATAATAATCGTCCCGAGGAATCAGTACGACTTTTGACCAAACATATCGTACTATATGAACAGGTGTATCGTACAGTCCGAATTGCATTAATATCATACCGAACCCCTTTATTTTGTTCTCATCCATTTGCTGATGTGGATCGTACAACACGATGTGTGTATATCGTACAGTACGATTGGCAATAATAACATACTAGCATGCTTAAATTCATCCAAATCTGGTCGCTGATGTGGCACATACAGTACGAAGAGGAGATATCGTACCGTATGAAGACCAATAATTAAGCGTACAGTACGATGGTAGTCGTATAGTACGATCAATAGAGACAAAATTTGTCGTTGGGTTTTTCTATGTAGATTATAGTATATCGTACAATACGATATGTCTATCGTACAGTACGATATGATAGAGTCAAAGTTAGTGCTTTATGTGTTGTGAGTGTGTGATGATCAGGAGCAGCCCTATTTAAAATTTTTTTTTGTGTTGGTTTTTTTTTTATTTTTTTATTTTTTTATGCAGTTATATCTATGACACCTAATCTAGTCCTCAATATGCTAAAGGTGTCGAAAGCTAGAGTTTTTGTGAATATGTTAGCTAATGTATCTCCTATAGCGATGTGATGCAATTCTATATCTCCCTTAGCAACGTGATCTCTAATGAAATTGTGTTTAATGTCTATGTGTTTTGTTCGAGAATGTTGAATTGGGTTCTTAGAGATGCAAATTGCGCTTGTGTTGTCACACATTATTAAAATGGTTCCTATAGGTAGGCCAAGATCAAGAATTTATTATTTTAGCCAAAGTACTTATGCAACACAACTTCCTACTACAATATATTCTGCCTCAGCTGTGGAAAGTGCTACTGAGTTTTGATTCCTACTGAACCAAGAAACTAATGATTGTCCTATGAATTGGCAGGTACCAGAGGTGCTTTTTCTATCTATCATACATCCTGCAAAGTCAGAATCTAAGTACCCTAGGATTTCAAAGGAAGTGATGTGCCTGGGATACCAAATTCTTAAGTTTGGGGTGCCTAGT
Source organism: Dendrobium huoshanense (assembly GCA_016618105.1). Taxonomy (NCBI): domain Eukaryota; kingdom Viridiplantae; phylum Streptophyta; class Magnoliopsida; order Asparagales; family Orchidaceae; genus Dendrobium; species Dendrobium huoshanense. The sequence goes on along the minus strand of CM028351.1, from coordinate 17,146,918 downwards.
AGATATCTAAGAATTCTCTTGACAGCAGTTAAGTGCGACTCTTTAGGATCAGCTTAAAAACGGGCACAGAGGCATACACTAAACATTATGTCTGGTCTACTGGCTGTCATGTATAGAAGGGACCCAATCATTCCTCTATATTTTTCTGATCTACTGATTTTCCACTAGGATCTTTGTCTAATTGAATTGTTGAGCTCATTGGAGTGTTCATGGGTTTAGCACTATCCATTTTATATTTTTTCAAGATATCCTTAATGTACATTGTTTGGCTAAGTAAAGTTCCATTATCTATTTGTTTTACACTAAAGCCAAGAAAGTAACAACGTTTTATCCTTAAGTTCTCCCATCATGCTCATTTCAAACTCATTACTCATTATTTTTGAAAATTCATCGCACAACGTTTTATCTGAAGACCCAAATAAAATGTCATCTACGTATATCTGAATAATGAGAATTTCTTCTTTGACCTTTTGTAAAAAGAGTGTAGTATCTACACTACCCTTTTCAAATTCTCTATCTAATAGGAATGAGCTAAGTCTTTCGTACCATGCTTTAGGTGCTTGCTTTAATCCATAAAGTGCCTTCTTTAATTTGAATACATGGTTTGGAAATTGTGAACTTTCAAATCCCGGGGGTTGCTCGACATAGACATCTTCCTTAATTACCCCGTTCATAATTGTACTCTTTACATCCATTTGATATAACTTAAAGTTCTTGAAGCAAGCAAAAGCTAATAGCACTCTTATGTCTTCTAATCTAGCAAGAGGGGCAAAGATTTCTTCAAAGTCTATTCCCTCAATTTGGTTGTACCCCTTAGCTACTAGTCTGGCTTTATTTCTTATTATTTTGTTCCAACAATACTTTGCTCTTTAGGTCTCTTGACTAACTTCCAAACATCATTCCTGATGAATTGGTTCAGCTCTTCTTGCATTGATAGAATCCAAAATTCATCTCCCAAGGCTAGATCTATACATGTAGGTTCTATCATAGAGATGAATGCTGAATGACTAACCTCCTTCCTAAGTCCATGCCTAGTTCTTACACCTTCTGAAGGGTCTCCTAAAATTAACTCTTTAGGATGACTAGAAGAATATCTCCATTCTCTAAGTAAATCTTCCTGAGGTTCCACCCTTTCTCCTAAGGTCATAGTCTCTACTCCTTGAATTGTCTCGATTTCATCATATTCAATTTTAGATTCAGAGGGCTTATCTGATTCATCGAATACCACATGGGTGGACTCTTCTACTACAAGGGTTCTCTTATTAAAAATTCTATAGGCCTTACCTACAGATGAATAACCTAAGAAGACACCCTCATTAGACTTGGGATCAAATTTTCCTAAGGGATGTTTACCATTATTCAAAATGAAGCACTTGCACCCAAAGACATGTAAATGTGAAAGATTTGGTGTCCTACCCTTAAGGAGTTCATATGGAGTTTTGTTCAGCTTAGATCTAATGTTCACCCTATTTAAAACATAACATGCTGTGTTGATTGCTTCTGCCCAAAAGTATCTAGGAAGGGTGTACTCTACTAACATTGCCCTTGCAGCTTCTATCAATGTTCTATTCTTCCTTTCTGCTATACAATTTTGCTGAGGTGTTCTAGGGGCTGAGAAATTGTGTTATATTCCTAGCTCTTGATAGAATGATTCAAATCTATCATTTTAAAATTCTCCACCATGATCGCTATGAATTGTTGAGATTTTAAAACCTAATTTCTGTTGAATCCATATGGAGAAAATCTTAAATTCCTCAAAAGACTCATTTTTATGTGCTAAGAATCTTACCCAAGTAAATCTAGTGAAGTCATCTACAATCACAAATCCATAATTTTTCCGACCTAGGCTGGATGTAATAACGGGTCCAAATAAGTCCATATGTAGAATTTCTAGTGGCCTAGCGGTGATCACATCTCTAATTGAGTGAAAGGATGATTTGACTTGTTTTCCTAGTTAGCAAGCATCACATAAATGGTCTTTTGTGAAATCTAACTTAGGTACGCCTCTAACTAGATTTTTTTAAGTGATGTTTCTAAGAGTTTTCATACTAGCATGGCAGTCTCCTATGCCATAGCCACGAGTCATCAACTATTGTTTTCAAATAAAATGAGTTTGAATTATCAATGCAATCAAGGTCTAACATGTAAATATTATTCATTTGTTTTCCTTCTAAAACTAGTTTATCATTTAAAATAATCAGACATTTATCAGATAGAAATTTAATATCAAAACCTTTGTCACACAATTGGCTAATGCTAAGTAAGTTATGCTTCAAACCATCAACTAATAAGACATTTTCATTTAAAAATTTTTTAGCATTATCAATAATACCTGAGCCTATCACCTTCCTGGTAGTGTTGTCTCCCAACGTTACTTTGCCTCCAGTTTTGGTCTCCAATAGGATGAACTTCTTCATATCTCCAGTCATGTGTCGCGAGCAGCCAATATCCAGGTACCATATGCTCTCACTAGGTCTTTTGTGAGAGTACCCCTACAATTTCATTCAATGATTAGATTTGGGAACCCAAGTGAGTTTGTGTTTCTCCTTATGCTTGCATGAATGAGATGTATGCATGCTATGCTGTGATGGATACAGTTTAGGTCTCCATACTAAGTGTGTCCTACGGTGAATTGTGCATGTGCGGGCTATGTGACCTAACATGCCACAAGAGAAACACCTAACACCAGGAAATGGGTTTACTAATCTATGTGGGTGATAGTGCCTCTTCCTAAAGTTGTGTGATGCATGATGTGTTGGGGGTTTGCTAGGATGACCTAATGTGAGTGATGCAATTTCATTTTTTAATTCTTTTATTTTTTCACTAAAAGTTTTATTTTGAGCTGTCAATCCATCAACTTCTATTAATAGCAAGTGCTCACTATGATCTACTTCAAATGCAAGTTTGTTTAGTCTATCAAAATCTTATTCTAGTTCAACATGAGTGGTTTTCAAGGTTTCATGCACTTCAGTTAGTTCAATATGCTTCTTATTTAATGCATCATACTCATCAAGAAGTAGCATATGATCTCTATCTAAATCAGAATTTTCTTTAAACAATTTAGCATGATCAAACTGTAAAGAACTAAAGTCAACATTAAACTTAGCATGCATCTTTTTCAACTTCCTATACGAGTCATGGATATTTTCAGAAATAAGTAGTAATTCTTCATATGAAAGTTGACATACCTCATCTTGATCCGATTAATCAAGATTATCATTAGCCATAAGACAAAATTTGTTACCTCCTCCTCTGCTTCTTCTTCTAACGATTCTGAGACAGAGTCGGCCTAAAAAGCTTTTTGTGTCTTTAGCTTTCCTTTCTTGTATTTTGCTTTCTCATCTCCTTTCTCCTTAGCTGGTTGACTCTTCAGATTGGGGCAATCAACTCGAAGGTGACCTGGCTTCGTGCATTCAAAACAGATTGTATCAAATGAAATCTTATTGGACCTTGAGCTCTTACCTTTATTCCAGCTGTTCTGATGACGCTTCTATTTTCTCTTCAGGAAATTTTTGAACTGTCGGGTCATCAGTGCTATCTCATCATCTTCCTCCCCTACAGAGCTTTCACTTTTTGAGTTACTTGCTTTCAATGCCACCATTCGCTCCTTCTTCTTTTCACCTACATCACTTTGTCTCTGACTCACTCCTTGCTCGTATGCAATGAGTGACCCAAGGAGATTATCAATAGAATACACATTAAGGTCTTTAGATTCAGTGATAGCAGTTATCTTTGCATCATGGGAACAAGGTAAGCATCTAAGAATTTTATTTACTTTCTCAGAATTTGAAATCTCTCTACCTAATGCATGCTAGAATGTCACGATTTGGGTGAACCTAGTGTACATGTCAGATATTGTTTTGCTAGGTTTCATGCGGAAGAGTTCATAATCATGCAGTAAAATGTTAAGCCTAGACTATTTTACTTCATTTGTTCATTCGTACGTAATGCACAGTCTATCCCAAATCTCTTTACCAGTGGCACAGGTAGATACTCTCATATAATCCTCAGACTTTAATGCATAAAAAACCAATTTTAACATTTAGCGTTCAGTTGGGTTAAATCCCTATCCTCATTGCTCCATTCATTAAAAGGTATAGTAGTTTTCAATCCATTAATAATTTTATACGGTGCAACATATCCATCATTTACTAACATCCACATGCGGTAATCAATAGATTGTTAAAAAGTAGACATTCTAATTTTCCAGAAATCAAATGGAATGTTATCAAAGAGTGGTGGATGGGTTATTGAATAACCCTCCGTAGTGTTACGATTACCAAAATGCGACATGATCATTTTTTTCAAGGTTTTCTAAAACACTATTTTTGAAAACAGGCTCTAATACCAATTGAAATTACTAGATGGACAAGAGGGGGGGGGGGGGGGGGGGTGAATTGTGAAAACTTTTTGATAATAGTTAAAACCTAAGCAGGAGTTCTAACATTTTTTATGTTTTAGAATTTAACTTGAAAATTTAAATAATTTTTTTTCACAAATTTTCCCAAGCAAATATTGAAAAATAAAATGCACGTAGTAATAAAAGATAAAAAGGAAAAAGCACACCGAGGTTTTTTATAGTGGTTCGGTCAAACCATGACCTACATCCACTCCCCGGAGTCCTACGCTCCGGGTATTTCACAACAAGCAATAGCTCTCCTTTTGCCCCCCTTGGCAAGGCGAAGAAGCCCTTACAATACTCCCTTTCACCAACCCAGCGTGGCGGAGTGCCAAACTCTATTTTCACCCTCCTGGCAACGGCAGAGAACCTTCTCATTTTTCTCCCTCCTGGAGAAGGCAGAGTACCTCGAGGTCACGTATGTAGAAGAGCCTTTCCCCTTGGAGATCCTCCACAAATTCTTCTAAGGCCACAGAAGGAGCAAGATGCAGCATGTTTGGAGCAACCGTATGAACTCCCTCACACCTCTTCTCCCTCCAACGCTCACCTTCTCCTTCCTCTCTCAAACCTTAAAGAACTTCTCAAGAGCTCTCTCCCTTGGAATCCCTCTCTAACCACATTCTCCTCTTTGATTCACACTCTTAAAAATATGACAAGTTTTTCACCTCTAAACGGGCTCCAAAATCCCTGAGATTTCAAAAGTAGCCGTTACTATCGTACAATACGGTTTCTAATCGTACAGTACGATTTGTATAAAGAGACTTCATCTTGGTACGAAGTGGTACGAACAGTTCAAAAGAATTCATACAGTATGATTATAAATCATACGGTACGATGCATAACACTTCTGTTCGTACAGGATGATAGTCAGGACGATCAAACATCATCTCTAATCATCGTATGGTACGATTGGGATCGTACAGTACGATGAGAAAAAATCGAAGAGATCATCCTAGACAATCTTTAGGACGATTATAATTCATCTCTATTCATCATATTGTACAAACGTGTTGGTTCGATACGATGTTCAAATTATAACTAAGCCTAGATTTCTTGCGCTAATCACGGTTTTAATTAAGTAAGTATTTAAACAACATCGTACAGTACGACAAAGTTTGTACAGTACGAGCGGAAGAAATTAACTTACTTAAGTTAAAACGTCTGTTAGGGTTTTGTCTTTGAACATATCGTACAGTACTAATAAATTCGTACGATACAATTTATTCACAGAATCGTCCTACAAAGCTCTAACCATACGGTATGAAATAACATCGTACAGTACGATCTACAGAGAAAGAAAAACTCTAAAATTTTCATTTAAAAACACTCTCTCCCTGTGTGTGTGCATGGTTGCTCAGACTTTTATGCATTTTGTGGCTAGACTCAAAAAAATAAAAATGAAACAAATTCAACAAAATACATTGCAGACTCATACTCCTAATCTACCCATTCTTGAGTCTTCTTGTCATCCTGAATAGCTTTTGATCTTCCTGAAATGTTAGTACTCACGGACAATAGCAAATAAAATAATATTCAATGAACAGACGATTCAAACGACATTATTTGTCATCATCAAAATCTTAAACTCGGGGTCATGGGTTGCAACACGTTCCTCTCGCTACCAATGTTCTTATCTTCAATTTCTCTTGTTCCTTTGAATATTCTTAAAGATTTTGATAAATGCGTAGAAGCTTTTTGTGGAAGAAGAAAGATGGGAATACAGGTCTATATTATGTTTCATGGGATAGTCTTTGCAAGACTAAGGAAGAAGGCGGTAGAGGCTTATTCTCAGCTGTGTTAAAAATCGGTCCTTTACGGGCCAAATTAGCCTTGAATTTCTATATGAAGCCTATAGCTTTGCTTAACCAAATCCTTAGAGCTAAGTATGGAGATGATGTTTGGACGACACCAATGAAAAATGATTGCTCACCGACGTGAAAGATCATCACCATGGGAGCTTATTATCTTAGAAACATTGTTAGATGGAATGTTTCTAATGGAAATTCGATTAATTGGATGTTTGATAGTTGGATTTTAGACAAATGTGTAGCAAAGTGGGCGACTTTTGTTAACTGTTTGGAATCAATTGAGTTCAAACTCAACTTTTTTATTTCGGACGGAAAGTGAAATACTGATCAACTACAGTTGATATTTAGAGAACAGCTGGTAGACCTTATAACTAAAATTCCCATTGATGTCGGTAGGAGGTATGATCTTATGGAGCTTAAATCTAAATTTTCTGGAAAAACAATTGTTGCATTAGCTTTTCAAGCATTGACAGATCTTAATGGAGGAATTGCCATCTGGAATTGGATGAAAAAGTTAAAACTGAGACCGAATGTTGGGCTATTTTGGTGGAGGCTTTGTAATGATGCCATTCCTTCTAATGATTTTATATTTAGAAGGATATTGAGTATTTTCTAAGGTTGCCCGAGAGATTGTGAAGAAGATGAGAACGGATGCCATATTGCAGGGAAATGTGGTAAGCTACGAGATGTGATTTCTATTCTCAATAGCTGGGGATTCAAAGTTCCTTTTTTTTCCAATCTTCCTGAATGTTTGGAAGGATTAAATAAGGTTGTTGGAAAGAATTCTTTCATTGCTAATATGTATTGCACTACTACTTGGCTTATATGGAAAAGCAGATGTAAATTGATTCATGATGGCATTGAAGACTCGCTCAATTTTTTGGCGGCAAATGCTGTTTCTACAGCCACTATAAGTAATTTTATTAATTCTGCTCCGGACAACTGGGATAGTAACCAGCGAAAGCTGTCTTGATCTTGGTATCCTCCTCCACCCAGGTGGATAAAAATAAATGTAGATGCTTCTATTTTAAGCAATAATGTGGCTGATTTTGGAGGTGTGGCTAGAGATGATAAAGGAAGATTTCTTATAGCTTTTGGAGCTAATCTTATGCATTGGGACATTGCACAAATTGAATTGATGGCGGTTCTCTACTTGAAAAATATCATTCGGGACCGGATGTTTGAAGCTCAAGGAATTATCATTGAAGGTGATAACTTCAATATTATAAAACTTCTACAGTCGGCTATGAAGACTTGGAAGGTTAGTAAGTGCATTGATGATAATTTGGCTTTCCTTCTTGATTTCAACCAAGTATTGTTTTATTTTGCTAGTAGAGATTGTAACAAATTAGCGGATGTTTGTGCTAATTTGGCCTTAAAGAATTGTTTTGTTTGGGAGGATATTAACTTTGAAGAAATTCCTCCTTCATTATTGTTACATTTGAAGGAGGAATGTGATTCTTTAGGTTTTTCTTGAGTAGCTTGTTTTAAGGTTGTTTTTATTCTTATTTTAATGCAATTTTCATTTCATAAAAAAAAGTCATAAGGATATGTATGCAAGAGTTATTACTTGTGTTTAAACATTAGATAGTTTGACTAAGTATTTTCCAATTTCAGTTTGATTACATCAAGGATCAACCTTAAGCCCATATCTTTTTAACTTTAATAATAGTTGTTCTTAATAGACATTTACAAGAGGATTTATTTTGGTGTATGATTTTCTTGATGGTATTCTTCTTATTGGTAAGACTAAAGAGGGAGTTTAAGGTAAACATGAATTATGGATGTCTAACTTAGATTGTAAAGGTTCTTTCATGAGGGGATTGTGAATTTAGGCAATGAAGTCATTAATAAGAGTACACATTTTACATATATTGAATATCTTGTTCAGGGTGAAGGTAAAATAGATGGGGATATTATCACCAAAAAGTTCTCCTTAGATGGTTTGGTCACTTAAAACAATGGCCTTTTGATGAACTGGTTAGGAAAGTAGAGGTATTAAATTTGAACTATTTTAAGAAAGGTAAAGGTAGACCTAAAAAGTCTTGGTTAGACAATATTAGAAATGATATTTCTTTCTTAGATTTAAACTAGAAATAAGGTTGCATATTTTTTAATAATATATTTCATAATTATGTAGTGAACATTTGCTTTATCATCAAAATAACTATCCAAGAAAAGAGATATTGGATGTATAATATATTGTTACTGTTGAGTCTAGTAATTAGGATGTTAAACCTAAGTTAAATGTCCCAAGGCTAACCAAGAGGGGGGGTGAATTGGTAATTTAAAAATTATACTTCTACTCTTGGATTTTTAGAAAACCTTTTTAATTATTAATGCAAGTTAAATTTAAAGTTTAAAAAATAAACTTTTCAACCAGAGTAAACAACTTGCAATGAAATTAAATGCGGAAGAAAAATAAGAAAGAACACACCAGATTTATAGTGGTTCGGTCAAACCTTGACCTACGTCCAGTCCCCGGAGGCACCCTCCGAGTATTGCACTAATACCACAAAGTGACTCTCCTTTTTCCCCCACAGCAAGGCGGAGAAGCCTGTACAAAATCACTTTCACCTTCCCCGGTGCGGCGGAGTAGCCGGGTTCTCTGACACCAAAGCGATCTTCTTCTCGCCAAAACTTCCCTCAAGACGACCCTTGAATCCGATGGTACTGAAGTGCAAGTTCGCTGGAGCAACCGTGTGAATATCCCCTTCACACTCCCTTGAAATCCCCTCCAAGGATCTTCTCCCTCTCAAACTCTACCCTTTCCTCTCTCCCTTTCAAGTTCTCTCTTCTAGTTTTCTCCAAAAGAACGAAGACAAAATGGCTATCAAAGATACACTTTGTCGTCCTTTTACACTCTCCAAGTGTTGGCAGAGAACCGGACCAATGTTGTTGAACTTCACTTGAGAGCCTTCGCCGGAGCAACCGTGTGAATATCCCCTCCACACTCCCTTGAAATCCCCTCCAAGGATCTTCTCCCTCTCAATGATCCCTCTCAAGAGAAAACAACTCCAAAGGTACATGTAATAGTTTATAGGACTCCTTATATAGAAAGGACATGAAAAACTGCTCAAAAAAATGCTAAAAACATGTTTTTCTGCGCACCGGATCGTCCCGTACGAACCATTTGTTTATATGTACGAACCAATTTCGTCCTAGACGAACTTGGTTCGTCCCGGGATGAAAAATTTTGTCCGGTACGAACAGTTATATCAAAAGTTGGTTCCGAAAACTACAGAACATTGCCAGAAACTGCCATAGTCGGTTCCCATCGTCCTGGACGAACTGGACTTCGTCTGGACGAAATTTTTACAGTGAGAAACTCATCCTGGGATGAAAAATGATTTCGTCTGGACGATCAGTCCTTAGAAAAATTTTCCAGTTCAGTTCCTGTCCGTTCTATTGCTCTTACAAGGAAATAATTGATCTGATCGTCCCGTACGAACAATGTTTGTCCCGTACGATCAGTACAAAAACTTTTCAAGATCTCTTTTAAGTGTGTGTATATTTATTCACTCAATTACAATCACTCCCTCTCAAATTTAATTCAAATAAAAAATACAAGCTTCAAATTCACAAAGTATCTCATGCTGAATCTGATTTGAAGTCTTCGTAGTCTGGGGTTCGATTTTCCTGAAATATTAGTACACACAAGAGCAAAAACAAATCTTCCAAAAATGGTTAGGAGAAAACAACACATAAAACAATAATATTTGGAATCATCAAAACTATACAAGTTGCAATAATGTAAAATATGCAAATAGCAACTTTCCTAACAATCTCCCCCTTTTTGATGATGACAAAATAATTATTGTTTGTATAATTTAAAATTCTAAGAATCTCCTAAACTCCCCCTGAATTAATGAACATATGAAAATAAGGAGGCATTAAATTTATTTTTGTTTTCAAAATTTTTAGAAATACAAAATAAAACAAAACAAACACACATACACTAAACAAAATAAACACACAACGATACGAATACACAAGACACAACAAACAATTTCTCCCCCTTTTTGACAACATCAAAAAGTGAAGAAGAAAAAGACTAGAAATGTAAGCAGACAAATGAAAAATACAAGCTTCAAATTCATAAAGTATCTCATGCTGAATCTGATTTGAAGTCTTCGTAGTCTGGGGTTCGATTTTCCTGAAATATTAGTACACACAAGAGCAAAAACAAATCTTCCAAAAAATGTTAGGAGATAACAACACATAAAACAATAATATTTGGAATCTTCAAAACTATACAAGTTGCAATAATGTAAAATATGCAAATAGCAACTTTCCTAACAGTTACCAGGTCAAAGAGGATTGACAGATAAATTTATGTAAGGGGTTGAGACTTTTATTCAAGTTTTATCTCAACTACCCTTATTTAAGTTGGATGGAATGTTTAGATACCCATATTTGAAGCACAAAAATCAAGCATTCCTAAAGCTCAATGATGTAAAGGTTGATTTATATCATAGGGAATTTGTTCTAGACTTCTAAAATTTGGACCTCACATGGTGAGTATGAGTCACATAAAGATACTCATACTGGTTCATCCACATATTTTAAAATAATTGATGATGATCAAATGAGTAGACCAAATAAAGAACTTATTTTTGATATAGTAGGTCCTTTTTATGGGCTAGTATGGAAGAGTCACCAAACACAGAAACAAAAAAATTCTTTTAATTACTACATGCAGCTCAAAAATTAATTTGGGATGGTTCTAAAACTCATTCAAAAATATCAATAATTGTGAGGATGCTAAGTATCAAAACTGAATATAACATTTCTTGAGATTTTTTCAATGACTTCATTAGTCTTCACTAGAAAATAAACAAAGTGGATAATTTAATCCTTATAAATTTGTATTGAACATAAAAATTAGTATCCAAGTTAGGTCTCACTACTACAAAAATTGATTGTTGTATAAATGGATATATGTTATACTATAAGGATAATGCAACAGAAGTTTATTATCACACCTGTAATGAGCTTAGGTTTAAACCAAACTCAGGAAAATAACATCATCAAAAGAAAGACGTTCCATATTCCCTTTTATTTTATTTACCAATCATTCAAAGGCTTCGGCAGCTCAACTCATCAATGAGTTCAACACATCATATGAGATAGTATAAGGAGAAATTAACAAATAGTGGTGTTCTTTCTCATCCATTAGATGTTGAAGCGTGGAAACATTTTGATCAAACGCATGTTTCATTTACTACTGAGTCACATTACATAAGATTATGCTTTACTCTATATAATCTGGTAGCTTCATCGTACTCTTGTAGCTAATTATACTAACACCATACAACCTTCTACCAAAGATTTATATGACTAGCCCGCACATATTCTTAACACTTATAATACCTTGACCACATAATCCAAAAGAAAAAAAATAATATTTTTTTTGCAACAATTAATTGATGATATCAAGTTTTAATGTGAAGAAGATGTCCCCACATATGACATCTAAACCAAAAAAAAAAATATATTCTTAAAGCTACTTTGTTTTGAACTATTGGTGATTTTCCAGCTTATGGTATGTTATTTGATTAGAGCACATCCGGAAAATTAGCTTGCCCTTACTACATGGAGAGTACTAAATCTTTCACACTAAAATATGGAGGAAAAAATACTTGATTTGATTGTCATTATATGTTCCTACATGTTGATCATCTGTTTACAAGAAATAAAGAAGCATTCATTAAAAATAGAGTTAAGAGGTCCCCTCAATCACTCAGATTAAATGGTGATGACATACTACAAAGACTTTTTTACTTTCATCAATTATTGATTTTCTAATATTATCAGAGTGTAAATTTCTTGATATGGTGCTTAACATAATTGAATTAAAAAAGTATTTTTTATACATTACCATATTGGAGAATAAATTTGATAAGGCATAATCTGAATGTTATGCACATTGAGAAAAACTTTTTGGACAACATTTTTAATATAATTATTGATATTAAAGGTAATAGCAAGGATAAAGTCAAAGCTAGAATGGACATGAAAGAGTACTACTGGCAAAAAAATAGAGTTAGTAACATCAGTGATGATAAAATAATGAAGCCCAAAGCATCTTACTCTTGCACATTATAGCAAAAAAGATCATAATGTCAGTAGTTTAAAGGTTTAAAAATGTCTGATGGCTATGAATCAAACTTAAGCCAATATGTAGACCTTAAATCTGTGAGATTATTGAAACTAAAAAGTTTTGATTGTTACATAATTATAGAGGTTCGCCTTCTGATCATAGTATGTATGTAACCATATTACATATCAAATTCGTTGTTAGATGTTAGCATTTTCTTTAAAGAAAAATATTTATCTAAACTAAGTGAAAATACGTCATGGAGGAGCGAGGAGAACATATCAATCATCCTATGCAAGTTAAAAAAAATTCCCTCTAGATTCTTTTATTATATGGAATATCTTCCAGTCTATGTACCTTATGAAGTTAGAGTTGATGGACATGTATAATATCATTAGATATACCCTTTTAAGAGGTGAAATATGTTGTTAGTATGATCTCTTAAATATTTTTAATGGTAACTAATTATTGTAATCATTTAACAGATATTTAAACAAGTTGAAAAAATATATTAAGAATAAAGCACGACTAGAAGGATTGATATGTGAAGCATGTGAGAATATTTTTATTTAAAATGTTTTTTTGTTCTCACACGATTTGCTTTATTTATATTTTTATATTTTCTTTCAATTAAATCCACATAGTTGGATGTTATACCACCCTAAAGAGTAGACTGATGTCCTTCTATCAATTTTAAAGATAGAAGACTATAATTCATTCTTCTAATTGGGTGCAACATAGGGAACATACAAATTATCCTAAAGGATGATAAGCATATTATCCTATCATCCCAATTTAATTAATAAATCATAGATTCATTTCTATAATCAAGTATATATGATATTTAATTCTCTGTGAAGCAAATCAAATATTCTTCTATCTTTTGATTATGAAATTGAATTTAAAATATGGATAAGGCTAATATACATTCACAAATTTTTCTCCTATCTTAGAAAAGAAATTAAGATAGGGTTTATTTTATTCTTGGTTTAGACTTCCTATAGAGGCAAACCCCTATAGTTAATTACATCCCATATGGGAATACTCTTGATTAAAATGAAGATTAAATAATTTTAAAATATATATAAGTTTAAAGAATTATTTAGGCTAATTTAAATTTTCATTATCAAGATTTAGATTATATATTTTGACATTGGATTTGGAGGTTTAGAGTTGATTAGAAATTTAGAAAGTGCAAGGAGAAAGTGTATACATTCTGAACTTATCACCTTCTTAGAGTGGGCTGCCAGCTAACAACCCTAATCACAACAATTCACTAATGAATGTAAGATTTGAGATAGCTCTATCCTAGGAATCAAGGAATGATTAAAGAAATTTAATCAAATGCAGTATAATATGATTACAAGAAATATAAAATCTACACAAATGGTAATGATGCATGAAATAATATATATAAAAGAGCTAATTTTATAAATATAAAATTTATATTGTACAAACTAGGGTCTGCAGTAAAGTAAAGGTGGCCAAGCTTCACCAACAACAAATCTAGGTTCTAATCCTATAAGAAAGTAGAACCAAATATGACTTCTTAAGGTCTTCAGGCTCCGGATCTTCTATGGAATTCCAAAAAGGAACTTCCCCTTGAGAGAGGATATTACTTTTTGGAGCCCCACTTGTAGGTACATAAGCAATCATTTTTGTTCTTTTACAAACTCAAGACTCTATACGACTCGATCTATATACATTAATCTAGGAATTTAAAATTACATCTCTTTAAAAGTACATCAATCCCTAGGAACATTCTACTTTGCAAAAATATAAAAGCAGATAAATAAAAGCAGTTATATAATTATAAGTGCATTGTGAGCAGTTATAAATATAGGAAAGTAAAGACAAAAAAGTAAACTACACGACCCTCAATTATTTACTCCACTCACTGGTGCATTGATAGGAAAGTAGATATGCATGCTATGATTTACAAAAAAATAAGCAAACACACATGGGTGCCCTCTAGGCAAGACACCCGCAATCAAACCACAATAAACCATCAGTTTAGCCTAGGCTAAAGTTGGTTGTCCTAGCAAGCATCTAAGTATGAGTAAGAGGTCGTGTGGCTTGGATAAGTCCTATATGAATTTATGTTTGAATTGCATATATTATTAAGGTTTATGATTAAAGGCCAAAAGGGAATTTAGTTAATATTTAAATGAAATATATTTAATTTTTAAATTATTCCAATTTTAGAGGTTAGAGTTATAGATTTAGTTTTAAAGAGCTTATAGATTGATAACTCCCTAAGTGCAGGAAGTTATCAATTTATAAGTCTTAGAATTTATAGAATAAACACCCATCTTATGTGGAAGACAGGTGTACATTTGAGAGTCCTGAAAATTTTATTATAGAGAGAGAAAAGGGACCTTGCAATGCAATGTGACATACTTTTCAAAAGGAGTCGAGTTTGCCACATAAGGTCAATATATTATTAAGGATTTAGAGATTTTAAAATCCATAGTATTAGTGCCCTCCTAAAAGGAATCGTGCATAATACATAGAAGATCTTTTTGTTATTTAAGTGTATTAAATGTCTTGTAAATCAAAATGCCTAAATCCCGCCAAAAGGAATAAAGTTTTAGGCATAAAGGCCTTAATCTATTTAATTAAAATTATTATTCAAATTTAATTGGTTAAAATAAATTTTAACCAATCAAATTAATTTAATTTAAATGAATTAGAATTTAATTAAAATTCTTATAGATTTTATTATAATATTTAGAATCTTTTAATTAATTATTGGTTTTTTAATGAATTAATAATGGATTAATAATTAAAATTTATTTGAAATTTTTTTTTTTAATTTAAGATATTATTCTCTAGTTCTATTTAATTTTAATTGAAATTTAAATAAATTTTAGAATTTATTTTTTTATTTAATTAATTATTTAAATAAATTATTTAATTAACAAATTATTAATGAATTTTTAATTAGAAAATTATTTAAAATTAAACTTAATATATTTTAATTTTTATTTAATTTTAATTGAATTTATTTTATATTTTTTAGATTATTCTAATTTTATTCAATTATAAGATATTTATTTAATTAATATTTAATTATGGATATTTAAGAATTTAATTAGAGTTTAAATGGGTTTTAAATTTAAATTTGATTTTATAATAATTATATAATTAATTTAGGATTCACTAAAATTAATTTGAATTTTAAAAGAATTTTATTTAAATTATTATGGTTTATTTAATTAAAGTTTAATTAAGGGTTAATTAAAGGTTTAATGAAATTTAAGAGTTAGTTTTGATTTTGAATGATTGAATATTTTTTTTGAATTGGTTGGAGTTAATTGAGGTTAATTTTAGATTATTATGAATTTTATTCAAATTTTTGGAAAAATATTGAAATTTAACTAAGGAAGAAAAAACATTAAATCTAATAGTTATTTGAATGGTCAATTAATGTCAAATTAATGTATTTTATTTTAAGGTATACGACTCTAGTTTTCTATGTTTGAATATCAGCCCAAAAGGATCATGTGTAGTACATCCTAGATTGACTAGGTTAGCTAAGACCCAAGTCCTTAATTATTGTCCCTAAATGTCACTAAGTTGTAGGCTTGAAATCAAGTCTTTCTAACCCTTTAACACTAGTTACAATCACACCATAAATCAAATAATAAACAATAAAGAAGAAGTGTTCTAATTCTCTATGGACTGATTTTGTAGTAAATCATTCAAGATATAGGTCACATAGTTACCTATAAACTTAAATGTTTAACTACAAAAGATAAGATATATCAAATTGAATTAGAGATATTTGAAAATGTAAGCAAATCATTCTCAAATAAAACTTGACCCAATTTGAGGTTAAAGTCATGTATGGTTTGGAAAGTAAGTAAATAAACCCATATATTATGAAAGATAAATTTTTCTCAAACCATATATAATCATGATATAGAATTATTTTTTAGTGAAGGAAGGATCCATATTAATTCCATAGAGCCCTATCATGCAATGATTGGATTTAATTTGTTTTATTTATGAATTTTCAAAAATCAAGATCAGATTTTAATCTAGATTTTATAAATTCATAAAACTAATAAAGATTGAATCAAAAGGACTTGAGAAAATTATGGAAGATCAACATTAGACCCTATTATACCTCTGCTAAAATCCAGAAAAAATAATACATATTTTTTAATTTAAATTTAAAATAAAATTTTATGTATTATTTAAATGATTAGTAATAAACTACTCAAAATATTTGTTTTTCAAAATATATTATATAAAACTATGAACAAAACAAGCCTAAGAACTCTAGAATAGGAAATTAAATATGAATTTTTGAAGTTTTGGGTAATTTTTGGATTTATTTTTGGGGTTTAATAGTCTAGTCAAATGGCAGTGCTGACCGGTCCTGAGCTTCCCACGCGGCATGATGGGATACAACCACATAAGCGGTGGAGATCAAGTGGGTCAGGCCACTTAACCAGCACGACATCTCTGAGCCATCGGATCCAATGGCAGAGAGCAAACCTGTGGTACTGAAAGATCCAGAATGATCAAACAATTACTTGAGATCCTGCGGTTTGGATTGACAGTCAGGATTCGGTAGGACGAAGCCCTGGTTAAGCTGTAGTTTTAAGTGCCTTAACTTGATTATAAAATGATAAGATCATGACCATTTAATACAAATAGAATAGAGTAAATAGACATGGGCTCATCTTCAACCTTCATCCACCCAAAACCCTAGAAACATTTTTATTTCGTTCTCATAAGTTACCTGATGAAATAGTTTTAAAATTTAAATAGAGGTAGATTAGAGTCTAAAAAATGCGGGAAATAAATTTTTAAGCCTTTGATGCAATTTTTAAGGATTTTTTATGAACCTAGAGAAATTCATAGGGTTTAAGATATACCTTGATATACTCGATCGTTTTGGATGATTTAAGCACGGTTAAATTTGTAGATTATCCTCATGTTGTTCTTTGAAGACCTCAAGCTCAGAGGAGGCTTCCATTGAGAGTTGAGGAGGTTTGGACGGAGCTAGCTCGGTCCATCATTCTCCTCACCATCGACAACATCCAAATGGCGAGAAACGATCAATAGAAGGTTGAGGAAGCTCTTGGATTTCAAAGAAAAATGCTAGAGCTCTAGTAGAGCGAGTGGGTTGGGAGATAGCTTAGAATAAATGAATCCATCCCTTCTACCCTATTCCAAATGTTGGAGCCATTGTGGATGGTTGAGATTGATTAAGGGACTTCTCAGATGCTTAACACCTGGCACGAGGTTGTTAGGATCAGAGAATCATAGTACAGTAAGGAAATATGACATGTAAAGGTGTCTTTTTTCCTTTTGTGCACATGGGGATGTGATTAGGAGCTGGAACAAAAATTAAGAGGACTCTTAGAAGTCTCAAGAACTTATTTAAATGATTAGATGAGCATGGACCTAGCTGGGTAGATGGGGTTAAGGAGTTTGACCACTCTTAAACTATTTGAATGCTTAGTTTGACTATTTGACCAGTCAACTTGACATGTTGATTGGTGAGGTGGCAATAATTAAGGGAGTCTTGGGGACTGATGGCATTGTTTTTAAGTAAAGTAGATTAATGGAGTGGGAGTTTTAATAAAGCTTGATTATGCAAGTGATTTTGAGCCTTGAGTTGACTAGTTTGACTAGTCAACTTTAGGCAATGTTGATTGGATAGAATGTAGGTGATGTTTAAGTATAGATTTGATGGAGTATGAGAGATTTAGGAGTGTGGATTTTTTGTATAAACAAAGAAGTCAATGCACGAAGGGATTTGACTAAGTTCATGTCTAGTTGATTAGGTCAACTGGTGATTATACCAAAATGATCAACTGGGTCTAGTTCACTAGGAGATTGGTTTAGAGAAATTTAGTGAGATTTAGAATTCATTTGATTATGGATTTAAGGATGATTGATGTTTGATTGAATACTAGATGATTGAAGTGATTGAAATTTAACAAGATATATGATTGATTGATGATTACAAGCCAAAGGTTGAGTGATAAGAACTTGATTGAATATTGATTGAACACATACTATAAGATTGAAGATTAGATGATTGAAACATTGATTTGTTGATTGATTGAGATTTGACTTGCATTTGATTGAAACTGTGGTTGATTTATGGGTTTGATTTGTAGACTGGATGATTGATTTAAATTTTTTGAAGTGATTGATAGATTATAAGATATCAACCATTAAACATATATTCAACAGTTTAGGGTAGTAATTGATGACCTCATGTAAAAATGAGGTCAATAAAGAATATTTGTCTCAAGAAACCACTCACTTCTACTTCTACTACTTCGAGTCCCATATAAGGAGTAAAAAAATAAAGATTGGTCGTAATATGGACTTCGATGTAGAAGAATAATCACAATATGCACTATTAGTCTTTAGAAGTCATGAAAGGCCTAGTGACAAATATGTTGAAAGATTCCTCAATGATTTAGAATTCAAAACACCGACTTTGTATATGCTACTGAATTATGAAGAAGTCCAACAAATCTTAGAGTAAGTTTTTCCATATTATTCAAAAGGATGCATATTTATTTTAAAAAATGAAGTCATATTTGGATGATTTGTCACGAGGTATTTTGTAAGTAATTTACCTCTAAAAAATACTACAGATATTGAGCAACTTGTTGCAAATGAATTTCCAGCTTAATAAATCTTATGTGAGTACTTAAATTTAATTTTTTTTATTTATTTACATCTTATTTAAGACTAAAAGCCCTAACATTTAAAAATTTTCTTTGGTACATAACTCCGGTAATAAGGATTTTGATAAAAATTAGCAAGTACTTATTTGGGGCCCAATGCAAAAAGTAAACACCTAGCCAATATATAGAGTTAATAAGTTCAAATTTCATTTCAAGTTGTGAAGTGAAGAAAGAAAAACTTAAAATTATGATGTTTGTGTTAGAGGGAATACTCATGAAGAAGATAAGTATGATTATTACAATAATTTGAATGAGATTCTTGAGCTAGAGTTCCCAAGAGAAGATGAGAACTTTGTATATTTGTTCAAGTGTCAATGGTATAATCCACTATAGAATAGAGGTACAATTATTCATCCTGTGTATGATTTAGTAGAAATAAAATGTAGTAGAAGATACAGGAAGTTTTATCCATTTGTGTTAGAAAGTTAAGATGTTCTAGTTTATTTCAGCAAATATCCTAATGATCGTAGAGATAAAAAAGATTGGCTAGCTATCATTAAAATAAAAAAATGGGAGATAATTGATCAACAATACGTCGTAGCAACTACACATCAAGTGGATGAGATGTGAAATTATAGGTAAATTAAAATTAATGAGATGTTAACAACAACACATAATGTTGAAATGTAGTTAGAGGATGTGAATAGTTTGACAAGCTCATTAACTGTGAACGAGAAAGAAACTGAGGATACCTTGGATTGCAATGAAAATTTTTTTGATTTTGAATAGTTCTTGTAATTTAAATGACTAAATTTATTATAAACAAATCTTGGTAAATGTACATATTAAATTTTAGTTTTTGAAATTCAAGTTAGTAGTTTTTAAAATAGCCAAAAAAAGCCATATAAACTGTGGGAAAGTGCCTTCGATAAGTGGTGATTTTCCTGTAGTATAGGATAACATTTAGTTTCAAGTTTTTTTTTTTTAATTTATTTCCTTCCATATCTTGTTCTATTAATTCCATTAATTTTATGTTAGAACATCTATAGAGAGATATTTATGAGAACAACAAATTAAAATATATCAAAACCTATATATGAGATTAACAAAAAAGTTGAGGAGCTGAATGTATTTTGTGTGATATTAATAAGGTCAATTTAGATGTTTCCTCTTGAAATTTTGTGATGCTTTATAGTTACTCTCCCTTAGATTTCCTTGGTCTACCACCTATCATTGCCAAAGTGGTTAATTACGGAGATTTTATTGATGTGCCTATCTCTATTATGACGAAGGATGGTCTGAATACTCATTTAGCTTTATATTTGAAGGAATATGGTGTGGATCATTCAGATTGGCTGGAGGATTATTCTTCTTTGGATAGTCGGGGTGATGGGAATGACTTGGTTGAGCCTATAGATGATTTGTTTAGTTTGAAGGTGATTCATATCAAAGATAATGATTCCAAGACTGGTGGTGGGAAATGTAATAGATAGAAACACAAAAATAAAGCTAAACAAATGTAATTCTTTTGTTGCAGTTAGTTGTTTATATTACTACTGATTGTATAGTTGATTGTCTAGCATTGGTTCATTATTTATTTCTTCTAGCTTTTCTTCTCAAGGTTTCTTGTAGGTTACTCATGCCTGGCTTTATGTTACAGTTGGCTATGCCTTATTGCTCTTTATTTGTGTTTGTCGTGATTTTATTTTTTAATTTGCTTATTGTATTAGATTAAAACAATTACTCTTAGGTTTTATCTTAATTGATGTATTTATTATGAGCTTTGGTTCTATTTTTGGCTTGTAATCTATTTTTAAATTAACTCGTAGGCCCCTTTGGTGGGTTTTATCAAAAAAAAAAAAAAAAAAAAAAAGAGGAGCAAAATGGAAAATGCATTTTTGTGGAGGTAGATTTTAAAAAAAAACATGAAATCAAATGTAGAAAATCTTCCATCAAATCAAGGATTATGGATTCATATAAGTGAATTCAATACTAGCATACATTCTAGATGAAGTTCGTATAACATATTTATAAAGAGGGCCATTTTAGCCTCACATTCATGATTTTTTGAAAAGTAAATTTATGTTCAAAGAAAAAGCTTAGGTCCTATTTGGTTTGACAAGTACACTGATTGGTTGCAATATATCATATGTAAAGATAAATCATATTTTCTATATTATTATCTTTTTAGAGCATCTTGTAAAGGTAACGAAGATGATGACGCATTTAAAAAAAGATTTTCAAACTGAAAAAAAGTTAAACAGATTTGACCTTCATGTGGGAAACCATAATAATGCTTGAAGAAGCTGTGAAAAATTAATGAAATAAAGTTAACTTATTGGTTTTATCTTATTAAAGCAATTAGATCAACCTACAATTGCATATCTCATGCAAATGAATACTTTTGTTGATAACATAAGATTTCTTTTAATACAAGGATTGGCATTCTATGGACATGATGAGTCTTCAAAATATAAAAACCAAGCTTATTTTCTTAAATTTGCGTTGTTTCCATCTGAACATAGTGAAGATATAAAAGATGAGATACTGAAAAATGCCTATGAAAATTTAAAATTAATTTTGTTGGAAATTGAGAAAGATATTAAAAGGGTCATGTCAATCAAAATTACCAACTTCATAACTAATAAAATATATGAAAGTTAATTCTCAATTTTAGTTGATCAATCATGTGATATGCATGAAAAATAGAAAATGACAAATGTACTGTGGTTTGTAACAAAAAGATTCATATTATTAAGCATTTTTTAGGCATTTCATATCTTCCAGATACAATGGCTAAAAGTCTAAAAAGTTTTATTGAATAGATCCTTTAAACTTTTGGATTAAGAATTTTTAAAATGTGTAGTCATGCCTATGAAAATAATAGTAATATGAGAGGGGATTTTAATAGTTTGAAGGCTATATTTTTTAATGAAAAATAAATCACCACATTATATTTATTACTTTTGATATCAATTTCAATTGGCATTGGCATTAGCTGCGAAGATCCATGTTCAAAATGCTTTACTATTTACTCTCATTCTCAATGTGAAGAATAACATTGGTGTTTCATGCAAGCGTCATGACCAGCTTCGAGATATATAACGAGAAAAGACATTAAATGAATTATAGAGTAGAGAATTGATAACAGGGCAAGCTTAAGAGTTATATTAAGAAATAACCCTTAGGCGTGCAGACAGTACATGATGGGGTTCATATTATGAATCAATTATAATGTTGATTGAAATGTTCTCTTTAGTAATTGATATTTTTGAAACTATTTTGGAAGATAGTGAAAGCTCAGAACAAAGAGATGAGGTATATGCATATTGGAATCATTACATAATTTTGAATTATATTTTTTCTTACATTTGATGAAAGATATACTTGTTATCACTTTTGAACAATAAATTTTATTTTAGAGAGGAGAACGAGATATTTTAAATGCTATTTCTTTGGTTTATACATTACAGGAAATTAAGGCATTACCAGCAATTTTTTTTCCGACGATTAATGATTGATTTTCGGTGGTTTCGTAAAATATTGGTGGCATTCTGGTGGTTCAAAAACAACCAAAATAAACTGCATAGGAAATGATTTTTGACTGTCCATTTCCAGCGGTTTTATGTACTGCCAATTTTTTTGGTGGCTAAGACAGCTGATAATTTCCAATGATCATAGTGGTTGTGATCGTCGGTTAATCACCGATGGCTTACCAGCCATCTGGCCATCAAAACCACTGGTGTTTGCAGCAGCTAAACCGCCTAGTCACCGTCAAATTATCACCGGTCATCATCAGTAAATCACCGGTTAATTACCGGAGGCTTACTGGCCGTCAAAACTGTAAGTGTCACAAGCGATTAAACTGTCGGATTACCTCCGGTTGAATGCTGGTAACCGTCGGCAAACCACTAGTATTTATTAGCCATTTTATTAATTTTTTGGTGGCTATAATAAGCAATTTCTCCTTATGCCAATAATTTTTAGTATCGAGGTTTCTGGTGGCCAAACCGCCGGTTGGCTACTGGAAACCTGTAGCATTTAAAAAAAAATTTGACAGCCTCCCCTCTATTTACTCAAATTTCTACAAACATACACATAATAGAGAAAATTATCACAAATATGGGTAACACGCCACTATAATCAACCTACATTAATAACCCAAAATCAACATATATATAATTGAAATGAAATCCACAATAAGAAATTAAAGTCTTGAAAGATCATTAAAATAAATAAACTCATCAAACCAAATAAAGTCTACAATGAACATAATATATAGATCCACAATAACATTTTTTTGCCCTTGCTTTCACACAAGTTCATCAAACCAAATGTTTAAACCATAAGTTCATTAAAAAAGAGTATTAATCATCCTCCATATCCTCGCTATCTAGTGATGCATTTATTTGTCGTCACTCTTTCTTCTTTTGAATTTCATCTCTATAGGATCACAACTCTAATTATATGGGATAGAACCATTAACACATAATTCCTATCTTATGTTACATGATTCAATAATAAATAAAGAATGTATTTGAACAAAATGTTTTTATGTTTCAGCATTTGATGGATGAGAAAGAACACCACTGTTAGCTAATTTCTCCTTATGTCATCACATATGACCTGTTGATCTCATTGATGTATAGAGCCACTGAAGTCTTGGAATATTCGATAAATAAAATAATCGGGAATATAGAACATCTTTCTTTTGACGAAGTTGTTTTCCTGAGTTTGGCTTAAATCAAGGTGCAATGTAGGTGTAACAATAAACTTCTGTTGCATCATACTTTTAGTATAACATACATCCATTGGTACAACAATCAATTTTTGTAGCAGTAAGACCCAAATTGGATACTAATTTCTTTGTTCGTTATAAATATGAGGGAACTAAATTATTCATTGGATTAGATTTCTTAAGAAAACCAATGAAGTCATTGAAACAATCATGAAGAATATTATATTTAGTTTTGATAGTTAGAATCCTCACTGCAATCAATAATTTTGAATGCATTTTGCAACCATCCCAAATTAGTTTTTTAGTTGCATGTAGTAACTCAAAGAATTTTTTGGTTTTTGCATTTGGTGGCTCTTCCGCACTAGCTCTTAAATTAGGACCTGCTATGTCAAAAATAAGTTCTTCATATGGTCTAGTCATTCGATCTTCATTAAATGTTTTAAATGCTGGGGATTGACCTCCATGATTATCTTTGAGTGGCTTGTACTTGCCATATAAGTTCCAAATCTAGTAGTCTATAACAAATCCCCTATGATATAAATTAACCTTCACATCATTGGGCTTAAGGAATGCTTGATTTTTGTGCTTTGAACATGAATATCTAAATATTCCGTCGAACTTAAAGGAATGTAGTTGAGATGCAACATGAATAGAAGTCTCAACTCCCTATATAAATTCATCTATCAATACTCTTCAACTCGATAACAATCTATTATAGATCAAATATCTCTCTTCTTAGATAATTATCTGGACGTTAAAGAAAATATTTCCCTACAAAATTGTGAAATTAATTATTAGAAATATATGCAGCCTGAACTAGGGGTGTCAATTATTGACACGACCCAAAATCCTGACCCGAACCCGACCCAAAAAATTCGGGTTAGGGTTGACCCATTTAACAAACGGGTCGGGTTCGAGCCTCAACTTTTGACCTATTTAAAAATCGAGTTGGGTCCAGGTCAAGCCGGTAACCCAAAATTAACCTGGGATTGACCCTGTAACTCAGCTTCCTCCGCCAATTTTTAAATTTTCCTGCATGGGACTGGGAGGGAAAAGGCATGCTGCCTAGACAGCCGTCTACGTCAGAGGGATTGGACATTTGAACTAGACTTCACTTCACTAGCCATCCTCGTAAACATGTCTGTTGCAGTGCTGCGCGTGCTCGCCTAGTTGCCTAGTCTCCTAAACTGCCTAGTGCCTAGTCTGAATCGGCACCACCTCAGATGCTCAATTCGTGATTACACTAGCAATTTCTCCTTTCGTCTAGACCTCAGGTCTACACATTTTCCCGCAGTAGTATATCCTCACTTACTCTATCCATCTGGTCTGATCGGCTTGTCCATCCATCGGTCAACACTTGACACGTCCGCCCGCACCACGACACTAGCACTTATCGCACATTTGGGCCATTTGGTTGACGTCGACCAAGCCAGCCTCCGTGTAACATCTCAGCCTCTCAGGCACTGCATTTATTGGTAATCTGAAGAATCAAATGGGTCAGCAGGTCGGGTCGGGTCAACCTAGCAACCCATGCAGGTCGAGCCCGGGTTTAATTTCCTGACCCATTTAGCTAAATGGGTTGGGTTCGGGTTGACCCATTAACTCTCAGGTCAAGTCGGGTTTGACCCGAACCCGACCTGTGGACCCGAATTAACACCCCTAGCCTGAACAAGGGTATGTGGTTTACTTTTTAACAAGTATACCTTACTTGAGTTGGAATCCATTTACCAACCATCTAATAAATAAAAAAAGAGAAGATAAATAATTTATGTAACAAAATGGAAAACTTGGTTAATAACTCGTATCCTAACTCTAACGGTAAAGCCACTCATCCACCTTAGCATCCTCATCTCTGCAACACTTAGCTTAGTATTATGCTTCTCTTTTAATGGCCAGCATTCGGCACCATAAAGCATTATAGGTCTCTCCACCATCTTATAGAATTTTCCCTTAAGTTTGAGGGGAACTTTTCTATCGCATAATAGGCCCAATGCAATAGAACCAAGTTATCTAAAATGTGTACTCTTATTAATGATTTGATCGCCCAAAGTCACAATCCGCTTACTAGGATCTATTGCTATTAAAATTACACTATATATATTAAGTTTTAGATCTACTCAAGAGAAAACCTTTAGACTCTAAGTTTGAATCCATAATTCAAGTTTACCTTGAACTCCCTCTCTAGTCTAATCAAAAAGAAGAATATCATGAGCAAAAAGAGAGAATATCATGAGACTCAAAACATATACTCATTTGCTTGCAAACTATAATCCAAAATTATTTCAAAACTAATACAAGCCAAAAAGAAAGCTTGTAGTCATAATCCATTACAGTCCACTACATAAACTGGTATGAAAGGCCATAGATATTACTCTCATAATCAATATATAACTTGCAAATGCATGTCATAGATTTTACTCTCACAATAAATGTATTACTTTCACAATCAACATATCTTAATAATCATTACTACAAACACATGGCCATCAATATTTTTAGGGAACTTACCTACAAAAAAGAGGATAGTCGACGACTAGGGTAGAGGAGGTGGAAGAGTTCGATGGCTAGAGCAAATGTTTTGGGCGTGTGACTTAAGGAGATTAGAGAGGGGAGGGGTTTGTCTTAGGGGTGAGATCTTCGATCGGAGGGAAGTTTTTGGAAGTCAAATTCCTATGCAGTACTCGGAGGCACGATCGAGAGAGGTTGGAGGAGAGGGGGCGAGCATCTTCAGCAATAAGAGAAATGAAAATAAGTGATAAGGAAGGCTCAGGATTGTGGACCTCTGAAAGGACACCATCACAGCTACTGAGTGCAGAGGAGTATATGACTGGACCACCTGAGGGATAGAGACGATCACAGGCCTCCGCGCTCTTCACAATCGGGCCAATGGAAGGATAGATTAGATCATACATATGGATAACCATTGAGGATAGCAGCTCTCGCCAATGCACCCTTATGGGTAGTAATATATACGACCTGATCGTAACAATGGGTTTCCACTACTTGATATATCAGCTCGAGTGGGGTTTATTTTGTTGGTGGAGTTTCGTTTCCCACGGGCATAAGCCAGCATGATTATTTACATCTCGAGCCTGAGGCTTGAGAATACTCTCAATTAAGGATCCAAATATATTCTTCCAAATCAAGAGACTGGCAAAAAAGGGAGACTAGGAGGTTCC